>CM045557.1:25833823-26401103 GCA_024721245.1 Mitragyna speciosa
TACTATTGGCTTTACACCAATCTTGCAATTTCATGGATGGCAAGTGTTTAATGTCAAAAAGGTCCTGTTTCCAAATAGTAAGCTTTAATAAACTAAAAATAAGAGGAATTTTTTATTTACCAAACAACTTTAGTGAGTAGATGTACCGCAGGGAATGAGGATTCACGACCATGTAGCTTGGCCACTTCCCAAAGATCTTCACTGCCCCTCAACTTAGCTATTTCCTTAATGTTCCTGTTCATCACAATGACAATGTAACTAAAGTTACTTCCGCATGAACTTAGGTGCATAGCCACTCAATACCCTTTTTAATAAAGAAGTGAATCTCACTGCTCAGGATCGCCAGCAAAAGGTGTCCGGCCAATCAACAGATAGAGAAAGGTGACCCCAGCTGACCAAATATCAACCTTAGGTCCTTGATGTAGAGATCTGAACAAAACCTGCAGAAAATGCATCATTAAGCAATCTACTTTATGAAACAGAAATAATTAGCATGGTTAAGACTAGGGCTAGTAATTAAACCCAAAACTCAACAACTCGTCCAACCCGCTCACTAATTTTAAAAGATGGGTTGGGTCAGTTGAATTATGAGTTTTGTTCAGTTGAATTAAGAAAATCCAACTTATTTACTGGATAGATTGGGTTTTTTATTTAGGTACTCATTACCCAACTCATATAAATATAAATAATGAAAGTGAACCCAAAAATTCTCATAAATCTCCCAAACTCCTTCCCCAAGTTTCACACACTTGCACACACTTTCCCACACACACAACACCAAACTATAAATAAATAAAAACAAATTCTTCACATTCAACAAAATTTTGCCTTTTTCTCCAAATTTCTCTTCAGCCATTTACAAAACCTAAACTATTCTAAGTAAAACTCTCTCTGGCATTTGGTTTTTTTTTTTGTAATTTTTTTTGTTAATTAATTGTTTGTTATGTGCTAAATTTCGAATATTTTCTAAAATTTTTATGAAATTTTTGGTGTTTTGAGTTGTTATTTAATTTGGGAGATCATTTTGCATTTTCTTAGCGAACAAGCCCAGGAGTCTCACTTATAATTTTATTCTTATTTCTGTATTTTTTTTGTCCAATTAAATTTCTTTAGGCAAAAAATATTTTATTTTGAGATATATTTGGTGTTATTTTGTTTTTGAAATTTTTGGGATATATTTTGACAGGGATATTCAACTTACGTTGTTTTGTTTTGCACATACAGTATATATTTAGTTTTGAACCATTTTTTTAGCATGGTCAAATGAATACCAAGAATAAATCGAGCCAAATTTCATTAATAAAAATTGCACTTCAACTAGGATGTGATAAGTTAAAATGACAGTATTTTCACTATAAAAATTGAGAATTTCTTCTAATTTTCGAGCAATTATTGAATTGTGAAGCCACATCACCTTATCATAATTAAATACATATTTTTTTTTAATTATTGTCCCTTTTTATTTTCCTTCACTACCCTAGAAAATTCTAGGCCACCAACCAAAGGTGTTATGTTGTAGTAACCATTCAAATGATTGAATAATTAGAAGTGTATGTTTGTATTTGTGAAAGTGTTTTAGTGTATGAAAATATGTTTATATGTGGAAAAATTTGTTTATATGTGTGAAAAAATCATTTTGTAATTATTTTGTATGTAAATGTGTGTGAAAAAATATTATGTACCAAAATTTATAAAATAATATATTAGGTTATATTTGAGTCATGGGTTTGAGTTAACCCAATATGACCTAACCCAATATTAACCCAATATATAATTGGGCAGGTTGGGTATAACCCATTTAAATAAAAAACCAATACCAATCCGTCCAATTGCCTCCCATAGTTAAGACCAAAAGTTGTATAGTCTTTCTTAAGATTAAGATTTGGACCAGCGTGAAGACAGGTAAGCATATGGTAAAATCAGGCACAAGCAGAGATTGGGGAAAAGTTTCAGTGAGAGCAAAATCATGTTAAAAGGGTAGCTATCAGACAATCTTACATGTTTAGGTGAAGTGATTCTACATCTTAAGCCCATTATTACTTTGTTGTGAGGGAGTTTTCCTGGATTTTCTGCACAACTAGACAGGCTCCTAGTTGTTCAATATTATGTGAGCTCAAAACAATATTCCAAGTATTAACGATCAAACGAACTTAAGCAAAAAATTAAAATCCTGCTAATGAAGAAAACTGAAATTGCTTACCTCTGGAGCCCTGAATCCCTTGGTGCCAACACAAGAACCTTCTCGCTTATTTTTTCCATCCCCTGTAAGAAATAAACAATAAGCCTACCCAAAAACCAGTCA
This sequence comes from Mitragyna speciosa, assembly GCA_024721245.1. Classification (NCBI taxonomy): domain Eukaryota; kingdom Viridiplantae; phylum Streptophyta; class Magnoliopsida; order Gentianales; family Rubiaceae; genus Mitragyna; species Mitragyna speciosa. The sequence goes on from CM045557.1 coordinate 25,836,126, forward strand.
CTGTTACCTCAAGTTATTCAAGTAACTTAATGTGAAAAGACCACCTTTATTCTTCAGTAATCCTGCCCCACCAACAACTCCTCCAGACGAGTGCAGTGGCATTGGAGTTAAATAAACAAATTTCCGATCCACTTTTGAAGGAGGTGCAGCTATCCTCTTTCTCTTGGACACAGGAACACTTACCACTTCATGTTTTGAACCCTGCAATGCTTCCTGCACCAGGCTGATCAGCTCCTTCCTACCTTGGCATGGTAGAGGTTCTCTTAACTTTTCTCCAGATGGAGTTTTGGCGCTTGTTGCTTCCCTTGTAGAGGTTATCCCAGAGCCATCAGCACCTTGGCTTTTTATTATACTCCTACTGCCAACCCCAGCACAGACATTAGGTTTTTCAATCTTCTTCTTAAAATCCTTAGAGAGTAGAAGGGGTTTTGATACTGTTCCTTGCACCTGATGAGCTAATTCCATAGATTTTGTATTCAGGACTTTTCCGTTCCTTATAGGCGGCAGAGATTTGGTACGAGGAACAGGAACGTGGTTTAAGCTCACATCTTGCCTCAGGTTTGTTTTAGCTGCCACGTATGAATATATGGATCAAGTAATTTTTATTTTGGAGACCAGAAAACTCATTAGCATAGTGAAGTGAAGCTAAGAAGATAGAAAATCCACACAAGCTTGTTTGAAACTTAAAAACTTTCACCAATCTTTTGTGCTTTTCATTTTGGTCAATTTTAAGGCCAAAATTATTCCAAACAAGAAGTTCTATTAAAGGAAGAACCTCCTTTATGTTCCTGAAACACGAGAACAGCATACTTCACTACAACGTGAAGACTTGAAAGTGAGAAGAAACTTACCAACAGCACCATACTTTTGGTTCAGGTCCTGTCAGAAGGGAATACACAGAGAAAAGAATGAAAATAGAAAATTCAGTCAGAAAGGGGGAGAGGCAGCATAACCAAAATGAAAACTCAAGATACAACTACTCACCATGGCTAAATTGAAATCAATGAGATAGCCTTTACAAGCCTTGCGATTAAAAAGGAAGTTGCCAGGCTTGACATCCCTATGAACAATGCCCTGTACATTCAATACAAAGTATGAATCTCTCCTTTGTTCTTAACAATCTCTTCAGCTTGCTAGTAGTTATATGCATCTGAGTTAGTTTCACCTGCTTATGGAGACCAGCAAGAGCTCTGAACATACAATAACCATACCACTGAAGCTCACAAACATCTATATCTCTCTTCAAGACCTAAAGAGTAAAAGCAACTAAATAATGGATAAAACACAATAGTGCTGAGAACATCACTTGCAGAAAAATTAATGACAGTGCTACTCACCTCAGGCCGGTCATGCTCTACATGCTCCAAGACAAGGTAGTCAGTATTCGCACTCTTAAATGAACCTTCATATTTGATTACAAAGTTTTTGCCCCTAAAATAACATATTGTTTAGTATTCAAGATCAAGCTGCATCAATTGGTCGGAGAAGTATTCAAAACTGAAACTTTTATGAGAGCTTCTCAGTATTGTTACCCAAAACGCTCCAGCATCTTCAGCTCATTATGCACATGATTTCTATTAGCATTAACATGTGGACCTGTAAAATAAAAATTAGCAGCTTTGAATTGAAACATCCTCAGAATAACCATGTAGAAATTGCTTTCAAGGAAAATAGTGCTTGTAATATTTCTTAATCAATCTGCATATCTATGCACAGGGAGACAATGTCTACAAATATACAATGCAACTGCACAATGCAAATCCTTTATACGCCTTTAAAATTTCATTGTTATGAAAAATTACTTCTCACCCTGAATAAGTCTACCAGGTTACTATGCTACAAAAAAAGCCTTATCAAAAGATACAGTATGCAGTTCATCAAATAAGCAGGCTTGAATTTCTAAGTTTGAGACATATATAGGCAAAGAAGCACCGCATTCAATAACTAGTATGTCATATAGCAGAATCAACAAATGTATTCTGCACTTACACTTAATGGCAAATGTGACTCCATCACTCTTTCTTTTTGCCCTGTAAACTGTGCCATAACCACCTGCAGGCATCATTGCAAGAAAGATCAACAGATATGATAAATATTTTCCATCATATGGGGAAAATGTAACCAGAAACATATATGCAGTCAAAACTAAATACCTGAACCCTCTTCTTCTTCCACAATAAAGGGTTCAAAGTTTGGTAGCACACTTTGCTCTGCCTGCTCCTAGGAAGAAAGTAAGGATTAAAAATAAGTTTAAACTATGACCATCCTTCATTGACAAATCAATGTATAATTTGGTCACAAAGAAATTTATAAACAAGCTTACATGAGAAGGATTAACAAAACTTTCCCTATTTCGATAAATATTCTCCTGCTTTTCCTTCAAATTCATATTTCGGTGACAATTATAGTTTAAGTGCTGCTTCGAGCGGATTGACTTCTTATCAATTTTGGTTTGCGGTTTCCTTAAAAGCATGCAAGAAGGATCAGCATCCTCTAAATTCTTGTGTGGGGAATGTAACCTCTGATTTGGTGGTTGCTGCTGATCGGCATTTGATTTGGGATAGGTCTTAGTCAGTTGATTCTGACCAAAAGGAAGAGTACTTGCCGTCAAAATAACTCGACAATTCGGAGGCTTTCTTCCTTTCTGTTTTTCTAAAAACGGTATAATTGGACTGCATTGCTCAACAACATTTTCTAACTGCATTTCCTCTTGAAACCTATCTGTTTCAGTCATGTCAATCGGCCAATTTTCAATGTATGCTCTGTGTGGCCCTTCCTGATTGCTTTGCATGATTTTTATATCTTCAACAATACTTTCACAATGATGAACAGCAGTCTCCACTAGTTCTTCTACGTGTTCGGTCTGTTGATTCAACTTTAACCCCAAAGTCCCAGTGAATCTTATTTTTCTCACCAAACTTTCTTCATTCATCTCATCTTTCGTGCTCACAACAGGACTTTGCAGTGTTGCGAGATGATTCATCTTAGGGTAAGGTATTGCTTTCATTATACTACGTTCTGATACTGACGGCCAAAAATTGTTGTATGCACAATGGTCAAGAGAGTCAAACTGAAATCCTGTTCTTGATGCGTAGTTGATTTCATTCCTATTGACGGGAAAAGGTGTTTCCTTTTCATTATAATATCCAGCTTTCGCTATTCCAGACTTTGGTAGCCCAACAGTAGAACTGAAAAATAAGGATGTCCCTAACATTGCTTTCTCCAGTCGACGAGCATCAGATGCCAACTCGGATGGCTTAGAGGACTGCAGATTTATGTCTCTGCCCACATTACCATCTGGAAAATATACCTACAAATTGTTCGAGATCACGGGTATTTAAAATCATTTTTTAAAACATCTATGTCGGAATGCGGAAAGCGTAATTAGTTAAGATCTCGACAAGCAATGGAGGTCAAATTCTCACGAACATATGTTTGATCAAAACTACAACAGAGGCCTACAAAAAGACATGTCTGAGATGTAATTACGAATAGAAAGACAGGAAAATTTATGACTACTTAAGACCAAATGGAAAAATGGACAAGCAATGAAAGAGAATCATGGGCGTATACCTTAGAAGAAGAAACAAGAAAACACAAACCAAAAGAGACAACCAGGCATTACATCATCTTGAAAAACTACACTAACACTCTAATGGGCATATGCCTTAGAAGAAGAAACAAGAAAACACAAACCAAAAGAGACTATCAGGCATTACATCATCTCGAAAAACTACTAACAATTTTAGCTTTTAATATTTCATGATGCAGAGGAAAACAACCTAAAGAACAACAGTTCCTCTTAGATTCACTTCTCCAAACATTGCATCAGCAGCTAATTTCCAGAGAAATTTCTTTAAATCCTCAATGATCCAACGATTTGGCCAGCCTTTCAGCTAAGATTAACTATCAAATCTAGAGGAATTAAACCGAATGGGAACTAAATCAAATCCGTATATTTATACGACGAAATCAAAGAAAAGAAAATCACACAATTACCTCCGCAGAAGCATTGCTAGCAACACTAGGCAATCCCAACACCACCCTATCATATACCTCACCTGCAATTCCAACCAAAAATTAAAAAATAAATAAATAAACACAAACCGAAATTAATAGGCAAAATGCTTTATTCCTCTCTTCTTACCATCCAAATCACCCGAAACCCCTCGCTTTTGCGCCTCGCGAAATTCCTCAGCCTCTAATCTAATTCTCTTCCTCTTCCTAGAATAAGTTCTCACCATTTGTCCTCCCTCTTTCCGATGCCTTTCCCGATAAATCCCTAACCCTAACCCTAACGGCGGCAGAAAATTCAAACTGACGTTTGAATTTGCGACAAATTGCGCGATGGCTAGGTATCCGGTGGAAGAAAAGGTGACGAAGTAATTAGGAGTTAAATAAAGAGGAGAATTAGGGATAAAACAGAGGAATTCTATCAATTCTGGAGTTGTATAGAAAAGTGTGCTTTTGCTTGCGAGTTCAGTTGGCCGTGCCGGCCGCCGGACGGAGAGTAAGAGAGAAAAAATATACCAGGCCTTTTGTGAGTCAGTGGTGGTGGTAGTGAGAGTACCGAGTTGGAAACTCAGGTCTGAGTTTGTTAACTCGGTTTGAGTTTCCATCTCAGATCTGATGCAGAAGTCAAGAGTGCTTATGTTTTGGTGTGGGATAAAAATGGTTAGAAACGGGAAAGTGAGCGTATGAGAGAGAGAGAGAGAGAGAGAGGCGGGAAAACGAATTTTAAGAAATTAAGAAATGGGTTTCCCGCGCGCTGGGGAGAAGAACGGAGATCTGGCCTGTCTTACGATGTCGTTTAGTTTGTATCATAATTGCTGAGTGACACAATAGCTACAAAATGATTTTGAAGGATAAAAAAAATGCAATACATGGTCATTGAATTTGAATGTCTTTGCTAGTTAGTACTTGGTGGCATGCATGCACATGGTTTAGGTGGAAATAATGCTAAAATTGGATTTATATAATCGATTGTTAATTCATATAATATCGATTATTCAAGTTTTTAAAATATATTTTATGAATTAAGAAAATAAATTAATTAAAAATAACTAAATTAGATCATATATTACTATTTAACCAACCAATTGAACCAAAAAAAATAAATATTTTGTCTCACAAACATATGTATGCAAATATTATTATTGTTCAAAATCCCTAAATCCTAAATTTGCAACATGCACTTTTCTAAGAAAATGAATCAATTGTCCGCGGATAATGTAGAAGAAAGGCTACTATTATGGCAATTGTCCTCAGCTAGAAATTGAGCTTATTACATGAGCTACAACTTGTTTAAACCTTGTCAATGTACGATGTGGTGTGCTTCCAAACGCAACTTTCTCCTGAGTTGTAATTAAGAAACAGAAAAATTCACACGGACACATACTCATGCTCACAACGTTCGTACAATTTGAACGGTCCTTCTAGCGTGATAACCAGTGAAGAACTTCAGGTAAGAATCAGCAAAAGATCTGTTCAAGTTTATCAGAGTCCTGTAACCAAAAGATTTTACCATAGCTGGATATTCATTCGTGGAAGCACAGTTGAGGAGTAAGACTTGATTAACATTCAACACCAAAATGAAGGTACGTAATAAGCATCAATGTAACCGTAAAATATTGAGTGCATACTGCTACCTCTCATGCAATGATTCAGTAATTCTGTTCTTTCATTTATTAAGCCAGAACAAAGCGGAAGTAATCCCAAGAGAAATTAAGAGACCTTGTCGAGAGAGAACGTTACACAACACATCAAACACGCTCGAGGAAATTCTATTGTTAAAGCCAACTGAGCAAAGTAACAATGTTCTACAATCAATTTACAGCAACAAAAACCAAACTAAGAAAGCTTTCCACCTGATCAAAGACCTGATTAAAATTTTACAATAAATTTGGCAATAAAATCTATATCCTGAGGGTATAAAAAGGAGCAAAGTTATTCTGCAGAAGGTGAAGAAAATAACAACTTGAAGAGGAAGCCAACCATGATGCCAATCAATCCCACAAAAAGAGCAAACATCATGGAAAAGCCTGGGTCACCTTTCCTATTTCTTCTTTTCTTCATGATATCCTGGAAGTTAAAAAAGCAGAAACTGAGTGAACTAGTGGACAACTGCTGATCGATAATCTAAAATGCAATAAACAATTCCAGACTATAAGATTTCAGATGACAAAGCAAGAATCTACAATCACTTTATTGTACTATTAACTACATGCCACAAAATCACCGAACACACGGGATACCCAAGAATGTTGAGTTTGATCTACCATGTATAGGTAAAAACTCTAATTACCATGTGTACTATCTATCTGGAATTGGCTAAATGGATAATCTTTTCCTAGTCTACTTTATTTTGGTGAGACGTTATCTGTTCAAAAACAGCTACCAAGCCCTTGATAACTAACTCATCATCTAAATTTTTCATATGACTTATCCTACAGATCAAGTTTGAGTATTTATATGTTAATTCAATTTGTCCAACCAGCTTTTGTCAGTACCATGTGCAGTTCTCCCCTGTCCTACAACATATCATTGAACCTAAATCATCAATCTCTTCAGCATTTAAAACTTATGAACCCAGAGACTCGCAATTTCCTTACACACTAATTTCTATTTTGGTAGAAGTTAAGCTCTTAAATTTATAGTCTACGGCAGTTGAAACCTTTTCCCTCCAGGTGTTTGTCTACAAAACATTGGCTTCAAAACAAATGCAAGTCTAGTTTCGACCAGCAGAACAGGCCTTCTGCAATCAATTGTATTTCAATATACAACTTTTAATTATTTTTAGGATGAACACCCCTCTGACAGACTTCCTACCGTTATGTTTTAAAATTTGCTGTCCTGATTTCCCATTTTCAAAAATTTAAATTGGAATTATAATAACAGAAAAGGAAATTGCGGTATCCAATAATACTAAATTCCAAATAGCTGTAATTTCCATTTCTGACATGTATGTAGTTCTCCATGTATTGTTGGTTATCTACATTTTAGAGAAAATACATAGGCAGAGTGCACTAACCAATTCCTGTTGCAGTTGTTGTGCTTGTCGCATTGCTGCATCTCTCTCTTCTTTCAGACGCTGCAAGACCTGATTCTATACCACAAAAAGATAGATATATTAAGCAAAAAAAAGCCAATTTTTGACAAATAAAAATACAAAGTACAACAGATATCTCAAGAGCAACAACCATCAGATTTTAGGGGATCACACTCAAGAACTGTATACATCAGGACATATTCATATAGGATGAATGCACTCCTGTTATTCAGTCTATCATCACTAAGAACAGAAGACTAGCTTCATTTTGTAGTTCATCAACAACCAAAAACTCTCTCTCTCTCTCTCTCTCTCTCTCTCTCTCTCTCATACACACGCACCCACGCTCTCTTACGACCACATTCAATTGTATGCAGTACAGGCTGCTATCTCTTAGCATAGAAACCAAAACTGCCGAGGCATAAAAGGTCAAGCAAAAACAATAAGCTAAGTACTCACATCATCAGAGCCCGTTGAGCGGCGCATATGCAATTTGTAAGCAACACTAAGTTAGAACTAGGAAGTGAATGCAAAATAATACATGCCAAAAGCCCAATCTTTTGGGCGCATATGGTAAAATATATGCATTTACGATTTCACATGAAGCCCATCAATAGTGATCAGTACATTATAAGGAAACCATGTGAACTTAAACTAAGTATATAGAACAGGAGCTCACTGCATTTGCATCGGTACCCAGTTTGAAGCCATCTTCTGATGTTCCAGTTGCTGAGTTAGGAGAGAGATAAACAACCTTAAGCTTACACTCCTCTACTGTTTTCCCAGACTCCTTGCCAAACTAGATGCAAAAACATCTTTATTACCAGAAAATTAATTTAGCAAACAAGAAGTAACAATTGTTCAAGTTCAGGGGAAGAATCAAGCTAATGTCATATTAAAACCACTTTTTCTGCCACATTTTAACATCCTTACTGTGTTTTGTGGAAGTTCATCAACATCAGTATTTGGAGGCACTGTGGTGCTTTGTAGTAGAAATTTATCTTTGCATTGCATCTCTGGAGGATACTCTTTCTGAGCTTGAAGGGTGACTACAAATACATAAGAAACTTGAGTTTTAAAAATTGTTATTGGTCTGAAATAGCAGAACAGCCCACTAAAACTTGCAAGTTGTGTAGGTAGCAATCACAAAGCCTTTCATATAAGAAAAAGATAGTCGAACAAAATGAGAGAATATGAGAATAACTAAATCAAATATTAAATCCTAGCATCTTAATAAGATCATGAAATTTTCTAACTTCAAGATGGAAGATTGCAAGTTAAAGATTAGCACCTCTTATGACACAAGAGTCCCATGGTTGTATGACACCAGCATTTGGCCGTACAAAGTACTTCTTTGGAGAAGTAGTTTTCACCTAAAAAATCAAAATCAAGGAAAAAAACACAAATTTAAAAATGGAAATCCAGTTGCAATAATTACTCAAAAGTTTGTAGTGTGTCACAGAAAATACCTTAAAAGCAACATGATGCTCTGTCGTATTTGCAACTTTGAGATCACAGAAGCTTTGTTTCTCCAACTCAACTGGTAACAACCATCACAAGCATATAAAACCAGTCAATGCTTTTGTCAATATTTCAAAAAAATGAAAGTACAATGTGAAAGGGAAATTAAGAGCACTCTGCAATCAGCCAAAATCATTTTCTAACATAGTGGGACATCAAAGCTAATACTGTCAGCATCATGTTTTAATTGTTTTTTTTTTCCGTTCTTATCACCCAAAAGAATAATTAGCATCACTCTATATAGTTTTTTCCTTCTATTTGCTATACTTTCCAGCATCTCCATCTTTGTTTCTCGAGCTCAAGTAGTAAATGTAAAACCAATTAACACTTACAATGATATAAATCACTCATTATAATGCAGCAACGGGACAAACTAAACACATGGCAACCAACCACACTGTATCAAACGACACTGAAAGTAATGCAGAAGAAGGAAGATAATCTACTTATCATTTTTACACTCATGTAGAGCACAAAGCTTAAGCCCTTTTCAGAAGCAAGTTTAGATCCTAAAAACGTATGTTGTGTTAGAATCTCAACCAACAAGAAACTCATCAGAGCATTCTTTATGCCTTCAATACACAGCACCGCAATTATATCATGGCTAGCAACATTAGCGATGTTCACGGTCCATTTCGAAGTTTTAATGCTGCTATGACATCACAGTATTTTATCAGAAAGAAAAATTATATCTGACAGCCTTTCACATTTCCTTCTCCTTTTTCTACAAAACATCTGAAATCCTAAAACACGACCGCAGAATTTTCATTCAGAGTTCAAACTTTTAGCACATGCCAATATCAAACATCTACATCAGAAAGCATAAATCAAACACTCTTAACACCACTAAACAATCTCTGAATTCGATCTACGAAAATCAAAACCAATCCCTTTTTACTATATCCCACCAATTTTCCTCCAAAATCAAATCACATTGGGTAAATTCTCCAACCCAGAAATAATTACAATCATCATTCGTAACAGAGAGAGAGGAAAGGGGAAATTTACATTGGAAGTGGAGTTCTTCAGGTTGAACGGATATCAACTGTTTAGAACCGCCAGTCATAATGACGACGAGCACACCGGATCAACACCTCAAGTATTCTTCAATTCAATCAAACAACCAAAAATTAAACCCAAGAAGAAATTACAAATCTCAGGCTAATAAAAAAATGTCAGCCAAAAAAAAAAAAAGGGACAATAATTTTTGGAGTAGGGGAAAAGAGAGAGACAGAAAAGTGAAAAAAGTAGAAGTACCTTTTTTAGGAAATAATTAGGATCAGAGAATTGAATCCTAAACAAATATTTCGGAACTCAATTGTTCATCCTCATTTTTCGCTTTTCTGGTCCGAACCCCCCAATTTCTTAATTATATTATAATCAGCAAGTACTATGATTATCTAATTCATCATTGCACATACGAGTGGAGGTTTTTTCTAGAGATAAAAAAGGTTTTTTGGGCCCTTTATTTTTATTATTATTATTTTTTTGGTACAAGAGATGAAATGTGACCCACGATTAAAAACTTTTCAAAATTTTTGTTCAAATTTTTATTTATTTATTTATTTTTGGTGTTCAATTATATTTGATACATTGAATCATTAAATAATATAATTGATTTCGTATTTGACAGTGATAGGATGTAAATTTATATTAAACATAATAATAAAAAAATAAATGAAAGATTACTCTCAAAATCCAAAGCTCTACAGTAATATGACGTAAGTTTATATTAAACACAATAATAAAAAATAAATGAAAGATTACTCTCAAAATCAAAAGCTAAAACAGGTCCAAATGACATGTGATTAATAATATGTGATTGATTTTAATACACCAATAGTAATGTTACGCGGTACACGTGATACATTTAATACTTACTCTTGGTGCTGGGAGAGTAAAATACTGTGCTGTTCTAAAATACTTAATTGACAAAGATCCACTTACCAGAGGGAATTAATGAAACTTTTAAGAAGTGTTAAAGCCAACAAGGGGTATCAGCCATTATTTAAGTTGTACTTCAAGTTTGAAGAACGTTTAGTTAGTCGTGAATGAGAAATCTTTTTGCTTGTTGGCGTGTAGCTGCATGTAACGTTAACTCGGAAGCGAGTTAAGTTCAAGGATAATTTTGTTAAACACATACTAATCAAATACAATAAATCAAAACAAAAGATACCCAATAACGAGGATTTAGTGGTGGATGCACTTATCATGCTACATAATTTCTAACCAATCGCATAATATGTTATGCAATCAGTACTAGATTGATCCCCAAGCCAAATAACTTCAGGCTATCTATATCTACAACCTGATGAACATTTCGTGGTTAAGGTCAACCTCCACCAGCTGATATTAGAACACTAACAGAGACCATAGCCAAACTTGATACCATAATCAGAGTTTTTAAGCAAGCAAATCTAACAAGCACATTCACTGATTACCTCAAGAAGACAGTAACAAAATATGTGGAAAAAAAAAATATTACATGTAAATTTCGGTTTTAAGAATTTCACAAAAAGATGCTTTTGCCATTTCATTTGAAAGTGGAGAGACGGGGAAGCTTGTCTCTCAAATAGTATAGCCTTGCTCTCCTGACTTTCCGGTGGCTAACTACCTTGATTTCCTTGATATTGGGTGAATATCTGCAATCACAGGGGGAAAAATAGATCGGAACGTAATAATCTTGCTTCTTTAACTTCTACTAGGCACTGGAAGCACGTTAGTCAATTGAAATTTATTGGATTGGAAGGACAAAAATGCAATATAAATACGTGCATGTTTGTGTTGTATGATAAATAGAGACCAGAAGTTCTTCTCACACATGCCCTAGAAACTTAGTAGCTGAATTCTAGAACCGCCCCTGATATCTTTCTCTTGTCAAATATGTTCCCGTCAATGACTGTATTTAAGCTCATGCACCAATTGATCATATTTAGGTAACTGAAATAACGAGAAGATCAGCTAAATTTGATGTCTAGTTATCTATACAGTCTCATCAGGATGCATCGGTTGAATTGTGTTTTGCTCTTCTTCATTATTTGGGTAAATATTCACCAAATCCAATCACCTTCAAATCCTCCAGGTTCAGACCATAAATACTTGTTTTTTATGCTATCTGCATAACACTGATAAATGACTACCATTTGCCTACAAACAAGACGATGGACTCTCATTGGCTGGCAGAAAACTAACTCCAGTGGCAAATAGCTATGTCTTCATGAACTTTGGCAGTGAAAAAACAAAACAAATAGGATCTCAAACTAGAAAGGTATTGATGTTAAAAACTCACGAACCTGTCCCACAGATCTAAATCCTAACTCTTCCAAAAGTCCATCGTCACAAAAAATAAAGTAAAATAAAATAAAACCTTGTCAAAAGCGTGACACCGAAGGATCAAACAGTAAAGAACCAATCAAAATGACTTTGATACCCAATACATGAACTACATTGGAATGAGATTATATTATTGTTTGATGACTTCCTATGAATATATAATTGCGGTAGCAAATAATAGGTTAATGTAACATCAGCTCAGAAGGGAAAAAAGGACAATTTTAAAATTGCGCAGACAAGAAATGTAGTTGAACAGTAATCAATATGCTTGTCTTACATAAATGTGGTAGAGAGAATAAGCAAATTTCTGAAAGAAAAAAAGATCAAGATCAGCAGAAAACTCAAGGAATGAAGATTCCAATGCCCTCATTCCCACTCTTCTCTAAAATAACGTGTAAAAACCTTGTGTATGTGTAACATAGCAGTGCATAAATAAACAAAACTTGAAAACATGTAGGAATTGTATCAGGATAATGAAGTTCAATGTACTACCACATTTTCTCTCTCTCAGGCACGCAGGCAGAAGTTCACACAAATTTATGGAGGCTTATTGTACAAATTGGAAATACAGGTGTTCATGCAATTCTCATTCATAAGGCACAATCTATCAGCTTTGATAAACATAAGACCACCAAAGTTTAAAGCTAAGTAAATGTGTCTGGAGAGATTTTTTAACAAAATTTCAGGAAAACCTGAACATTGAAAAGTTAGAAAAAGGTGTCAACACTTTGCAGAAACAAAGAATCAATGCCATTGAAATACACATTTTTTGTCTTTTAGATCATTAAGATGTTCCATGTAATTCATATAAACTATAAAGCATTAGAAAATACAGAAGAAGAAAGTAAAAAGAGGCAAACGCAAGTAACTTACAACTACTTTTTAATGCACACTAAAATGCTCTGGATGATTAAGCATGGAATAAATTCACAGGTAAAATCAAGAGGTGGACCTTCAGCTTATAACAATTTGTAACTACATAATTAGTTAAATCATATAATTCTTCCTTGTATTCAAAACTGAAAGACATTCTAAAATGGCTACAAACTCATACTACATACAGTAGGTTGAGTAATGCGATCAAAGATGTCCAATCAGTTAAAAGTTAGATATGATACAAAAAATAGGGGTTCCAAATTTTTAAAAGTTAAAATTATCACCATACTAACTCATATGCAAATCCAAAAATTTGGTTCAAGAATGCAAGAACTTCATGACTCAGCATTGAAATCTGCTTATACCCCGGTAAACTTAGAATATCCATATGCAATCCCGGTATGGTATATATATTATATGTTAATTCATGAGTACAATTATATAGTAATCTATATCGCCTTCTAAAGCAGTTTTTTGTAAGTGCGGATTTTTCCAACTGTAAAACTTTACAACATGTAGTCAATCTCAAAACTGATAAAATCCCACTTGATCATATTTAAACAAGTTCCAGTTTGATGCATCACTTTAGTCCTTACTTGCAGCAAAACTAATTCTATGTTCTAAGGATCCTTGAAGATTGACAAACATTAAAGTGTTCTAAATATAACTTCATATAGGGAAGCAGCCTAGAATGAACTGTACAGAGAAGGTATAAACATAAACAATCTCTTTTATATTACAAGTGCTTAGTTATATGTTGCTTTGACTTTATCTTTTTGTCTTCACGGCTGTTCTCAATAGATTTTTTAACCAACTTTTAGATTATTAATTAATAATAACATGTATTAATAGTGTTATCAATTAAATCTCAAATTAAATTTTAAATTTTTTGTACAACTAATTTGGGATTATTTAGTTGTACAAAAAATCTAAAATCTAATTTGATATTTAATTGATAACACTGTTAAAACAGATTATTATTAATCTATAATCTAAAAGATGGTTAAAAAATCTATTGAGAACAGGCCCTTCATGGAAGAAATTCCCAAAGTGTGGAATACCTCAAATTGGGCAACAAGAAAACCCAAAGGAGCCCACCAGAATATTTTTAAGCCTTGGCCACGGAGAAGAAATTCAGAATCAAAAGTCAGTATTACTATGAAAAATCCATTACTTACATTGGGAATACTATCTCAACTCCAATCCCAGCAATGATTCTCCGGATCCGAATTGTTGAGTGAATGCCAGCATTTTGCTTCGAAATCACTATCCCCTTATATATCGACAACCTTCTCCTATTCTCCGGAACTTCCTGTATATCAAGTCACAATCCTCCCATAAGTTTCTTTCTGCACCAAATTTCAAAATTAAACAAAAAAAAAGACTACAAAAACTAACAATAAAGAATTCAAATTACCAGTTTGATTTCAACAATATCTCCAGTTCTGATATCAGGTGTTGGCCTCACCTTGTCCGATTCCTCAATTGCTCTCTTATTCAATATCTATTCAAGACAACTCAACTTTAATATCATACATAATCACATTCAACAAATTTTCAAACCCTCATTCTAAAACAACGAACCTATACCCTTCAATACTGGCTCTATGTATTATTTCTTTCAAAATCCATTAGAAATCACACATATAACCACTTTTCCAATCAGCCTCATTAGCCCATTACTTAAAATTTCGCTAGAAAATTACCCCAAAAAAAAGTATCTTAAAAAGATTAAAGAATTCAAGTAATTGTTGTACCCCCATTATATCACCGAGCTTAATTCTGGGCTTCCTTGGGGGCTTTTCTACTGTTTCAACAGCTTCCGCCTTGACTTCTGCTTCAACTTCAGCTTCAGCCTCATCAATTTCAGCTTCAGCCTCTTCAACTTCTTCCTCGGTTTCCACATCTTCAGCTTCTGCTCTGACCACAAAACTACGGCTGCAGTTCAATCTCCCAAAACTGAACCCAAAAGAACAGTTCAGCGAAGCCCTTGAACTGAATAACGAGGAGGGACGCCTAGAAACCATAGCGGAAAATCCCAGTTTCTTCGGCGCACATTGCACCGTGTTCCTCGGAACCATATACAGAGCCTGTAAAAATTTTAAAAATAATTAAAAAATAAAATAGAATGAAAAATCACACTAGTAAATAAACCAAGTTCGAGAAGGAAGGTCGGAGAAGAAAAGGGGCGACCTGTGGAAGGACATTGGAGACCATTGTTTTGAAGAAAGAGCGAATACGGGACTGGGCGAGACTGAAGAAATTAAAGAGAAGAAAGAACGCCTTATCCAGATTGAGGATCCTTTAAGCCCTCCAATTTTGTAGTAATGTCATTTTGAACCTATGTTTCCAAAAATTGGACTTGGGACCTTGACAATCATAGAGTTGACCAAAGAGGACAATTCATAATTCCATTTGTTGAACTTCGACTAAAAAGATTAATTTTGTACATGAATCCTAACGAAAGATATACATAAAGTTATATTCTACACTTCTTTTGTTTACGAGTGGTTGTCAGTGTAAAACTATTAAACTCACGCAACATAAACTACTAATTTAATAGCACACAAGAATGTGTATTATATCCATGAATAAATTCTAACAAACGTTGTTCATTTGTTACCAAGTGAATCTATTTCAAATTATTAATCACCTGCTACTCTTTGGTTTGATAACTATAAAATAGACTAAGGGCTAGTTGGGATTAGTAAAATGGAATGTGGAGCCTCGAAAGGCTACCTTTGCTTTGCTTTGCTTATGTGTGCAAATTCAATATTCATCAACTCATACCTAAAATGTTTAGCAGAGGCCAGCCTCAACTAACAAAGATAATGAATCTGTAGTTGGATCAAAGCAATGTACTTGGCAATAATTTGTCCTTGAGAATGAGGTTGTAAACAAATCTAGTTATTGGTAAGCTTATCTCGAATTCAAAATTGACCAAGCTCGAGAATAATTCGAGTCGATTATCGATCAAGTCTAAAAATATATATAATCGAACTCAAGTCTAAAAATTGTAAATTCGATGAGCTGCTTTTCAATTTGAATATACTTGTTTAGATCTTGAACCGAACTCGAACGTGACAATATTTAAGCTTAACTTGGCTTGTTTATACCTCAATTTAAGGATCATGAAAAGATTTATGCAAGACTCATTCGAACTTGTTATGTTAGTTTTACCTTCTCATATTCTCATGGGGGTGGAATAGTTTACTATTTTAGTGGTTGAGGTTAAGTATTACTAATTGTCAAGCTAAAAATAAGCTAATAAAAATAGGAAAAAACTACTATTAGCAAAACTGAAGAAGAGACCGGGGGAAAAGGAATATACTGTAACACACGCATATTCAGTAAACAAACAAGAAAACTTCGTTATAAAAATTGTAACTGATAATAACTTCATACTTAAGCTTGTTAAATCAATCGTGAAAACTGAAACTGATAATCCCAATATTATTAACTCTATTCTTAAAAAATAAAAAATTTATTAACTCCATAACTTAAGCTGGCCAAACCAACCTTTATTCTTCAAATTAAAAACTCTGAGTCAAATCGAGAATCTCATAATTATTTGACAAATATAAAAAAATTTTGTATGAAAATTAAAGCTGATAATCTCCAATTGTAATTACTTAATAGTATTAACTCCAATTGTCTGATGAACCCAATAGAAATAACCTAAATTAACCTTGAAAATTGAAACGGATTGTCGCAATAGTAATGACTCCATCCTTAAGCTTGCTAACCAATTTTATTCTTCAAATTAAAAAGGCAAAAAAAAAAAAAAAACTCAAGAATCAAATCAAGAAACTCAAAATTATTTTCTGACAAATAGGTATCGAACCAACCGATCCACCGTCTCTTAACCATTTGCATGGTGCCCAAGCAGTTAGCTGACAGATTTCAAAATCTTCAATGGCTCGCCACGTATCCCCGTCTTTATTACGTTAATCATCGTCTCTCCCGCCAACCTCGCTCCCCATTGCCTTCTCTCCCTCCTCGACCCCTCCTCTGCCTAAATTTTCTTTCCACAATCTACCAACAAATTTGCCTTCAATTCAAAAACAAGTTTGTTCATTAGAAACAGGGGCCATATCAAAAAAAGAAAAAAGAAAAAAATTCAAGAAATTCAAGAAAATGATTGAAATTTTTTCTTAAAAATCGCATCCCAATCTTGAAATCCCTCTTGGATAAATGCTCATTATACTTCTAGCCACTTAATGTCTCTGTTGTCATTATGTTTTAAAGAATTTTGATTTGGATGGATGAATTGTCAATTGTGTTGAAGGAATGGAATATTTTGAGTGATATTCTTTAGGTGTTTGATAAATTCTTTTGGTTGGATTTCGAAGATGAGGCCGGATGGAGAAAATAATCATCACCACCATGTAGGGAGGGGAAACCCACCTGGGATTTCCGTTATAAGAAGTATTAGAGGCCAAGGTTGGAGTTTTAACACGTACAGTTATGTAGTTTTGCTTGTTACGTTCATAGCATATACATGTTACCATGCTTCAAGAAAACCAAGTAGTATAGTTAAAAGTGTGCTTGATCCTGAGATTAGTAAGACTATCATCAACACAGGGTATTATTCTCCATGGCCTATTGGCAATCTCTTTGTTGAGGAGGAATTAAATGTTCTAAGGAGAGGGAAATATGATAAGGGTTGGGAACCATTTAATGATGAAGATGGAACTTTGAAATTGGGTGCCATTGATGTTGCTTTTCTTGCTTGTTATGCAATTGCAATGTATTTTGCTGGGTATGTAGCAGATTCATGGGATCTTCGGTTGTTTTTGTCGACAGGGATGATTGGGAGTGGAATTTTTGTTGGGCTTTTTGGAGTTGGTTATTTTTTCAATATTCATGTGTTTTGGTTTTACTTGCTTATGCAAATGTTTGCCGGGTTGTTTCAGTCTACTGGTTGGCCTTCGGTTGTGGCCGTTGTTGGGAATTGGTTTGGCAAGAAGAGAAGAGGATTGATCATGGGTATTTGGAATGCTCATACGTCTGTGGGAAATATTTGTGGATCACTTCTTGCCGCTAGTGTTTTAGAATACGGTTGGGGCTGGTCTTTTATTGTTCCGGGTGGTTTCATATTTCTTGGTGGGATCATGGTGTACCTGTTCTTGCCTACTTATCCTGAGGATGTCGGATTTCCTAGCCCAAATAGCTTACCTGTTGAAGCTGTAGCTGTCAATGGAAATCAAACACCTGAGATTGTAACTGAGCCTAATGATGTTGAAGCTCAAATGGGGGAAGAGATTACAGTAGTTGATGAACAGAGCAATGTTATACCCCAGATTGCATTAACAAGTAGGAAAAGTATCGGCATTGTTGGTGCTTGGAAAATACCTGGAGTTCGACAATTTGCATTTTGCCTTTTCTTGGCGAAGTTAGTAGCATACACATTTCTATACTGGTTGCCCTTTTATCTTAGTCAGACAGGTAATCTTAGGGCTCCCACTTTCTCGCTTTGTTTATTAATTTATTCTGCTTGTGTTTCCTAATTTTACTTGTTTCGGAATAAATGTGTGAAGGCACAGAGGTGCATGCTGTGAATGTTTCACTTTTCATTTAATGCTTTTTAGGAATCTCAGAAATTATTGAACATAAATTGATTTATTTAAGTGGTATGGATGGAGTATCTACTGGTTCTATAATAATGACCACATTGTACTTATTCCATTGCCTTGATTAAAGTCATCAGATATCTGGTGATTTTACTTTCTAATAATGAAATGAATATCAGCAAAATGTTTATCTAAATGTTATGCAATAAATATGGACCCATCAAATAGGTATAAAAATGTCCAATTGGTTTGCCATGAAATTGTGCCAGAATTGTTGAAAATTTTCCATTTTGTGAATTTGGGAATTAATCGAGGAATAGTATACTTCTCATCATTAATGCTGAAAAATGTAAAGCATTCACAAGATCACTTCAGTTTATTTCTCATCTTCATATCTTGGGTTTCTTATTTACTGGTAACCTATTTAACTAGTTATTTCATCACACGAACAAAACCGCAATGGCAATGATACTACTTAAAGATATTCAAAGCAGGCATCTTTTCAGTTAATCAGATGAAGTTGAGTTTCTTACTCTTGTTCTTTACATTCCATTTCTCTTAGTCAATTAGCAGGAAAATTTTGAAATGACTTGCTTTTTAATGTAAGTTTTGTTAACCATCTAGTTTGTAAATATTTTGAACCTGTAGATCTCTGTTACTTGAGTCAACTTAAATGAATCTTTTCTTGAAGAGCTGAATGAAGTTGTGAACTTGGCAAAAAACTTGTTAGGAGCTCATTTTAGTTTAACTTTTCTAACAAGTAATTATTTTGTGTTAGTCTGTCAATTACTTCTTGCTAATTTATCTAGTATAATTTGATTTATTTCTACATCTGTTTTTTCTTTGGTAAGCCTTCTGTTTACTATAACTCCTGCTTCCTGCAACACTTCGCAAATTTTGGAGGGACGTACGTGTGCAACTTTGTTCTTTGTCCAGTGGTAGATCAAGAATGAGTAAATGACTAATAAGTCCATGCTTTTACAAGCACTGTCTATCTTTAGGTGAAGTCTACTCAAGTTTGGAGCTTAAGCTTAATTAAGTAGTGAATATGTGTATAGATTGGTACTCGATCTCCTACTTGAACTTCTCTATCTTTTGGAGCTATTGAAGAGGGCATGACACATACTATCATTAGAAATTGCGTCCTTTGTTTAAATAAACCGTGATATGGTATTTCTAAATATCTTGGATTATTATTTCTTTTAAGAGCTATCTTGTACTTCAACGATGGGCGTAATTAAGGTTAAATTTTTTTCTTCCCTTCCTCTTTCTACTCATTGGGCGTTTGGCACTTCGAGTGCTCAAAATTCTGCTCCACTGCAAGTCCTTTGCAGTAAGCTATGATTCTGTTGGAGATTTTGGACGCATTGCAACTATCACTTCCTATGCTCCTGCTTGCCACACTCCAATCCCCTAAATATGCTAGTTAGGATCATAAACAAAAAAGTTTCACAACCCCTTTTTAGAGCTATAAAGAAGGAGGTTGAATTCAAAACCTTCACCTTAATATTTGAGTTTTTTTTTTTTCTTTTGTGCCTTGTATTTTCAGTAGGTTGATTTCACTCACCTGGTTCCTAACATTTATCTACAGCTATTGGTGGAGAATATATGTCTGTAAAATCTGCTGGAAACCTTTCCACTCTGTTTGATGTGGGAGGGATTGTTGGTGGAATTTTGGCTGGTTATATATCTGACAAGCTCAAGGCTCGTGCTATTACAGCAACAAGCTTCATGTGTGCAGCAATTCCCTCATTGATCTTATATCGTTTGTATGGAAGCATATCCAAGAATATCAACATTTTTCTTATAATTATTGCTGGCTTATGTGTTAATGGACCCTATGCACTCATCACAACAGCAGTGTCAGCAGATCTTGGTACTCACAATTCTCTGAAAGGAGATTCTCGAGCACTAGCAACAGTTACCGCTATTATTGATGGTACTGGGTCCTTAGGTGCAGCTTTAGGCCCTCTTTTGACTGGGTTCCTCTCCAAGTTTGGATGGGATATAGTTTTTGGGATGCTGATTATGTGTGCTGCTGGTGCTGGTCTTTGTTTATCTCGTTTGGTGGTAATTGAACTCCAAGAAAAATTTTCTCACAGAGCAACTGTCCCTGCAGGAGACAATATCGAAGGTAACCACCGATTTTCATCTGTGTTATATTTCTATTTTCTCATAGGGTATTGTGTCACACTCTTATCCCAACATTTTATTGAAACAAACAGAGAATTGTATTGTAATTTTTGAAGAATGCATATTTACATGATGATTGTATTGTTTAACAAAACTAGTCTATTGCAATTCTCTGTATGATCTATCAGGATTCTGTTATTTCTTGCGCTATGGCATGCTAGATTTCCTGATTAACTGTAACCAATAATAAGAAGCATTTTTTGGTCCAATTAAGCTAAAATAAAAAATTGAACAAGCAGAAATTCGTATTAGTCAGTTTTTTTGTTGAGGATATAAGCAACAAGGAAAAGACAAAGAAGTAAATGAAATGAATTGCCAAAGGGAACCTTTTGCAACATTGAAGTTTTTGTCTAAAGATGATTGTATTTAGGTAACCACTATAAAGATGGGGAGGAGTACTTGTCTTGATTAAGACGAATAATTTGCTTGGGGTCCCATAGATATATTGGACAAGTGGGAATTCAATTTAACCTTGTCATCTTAAATGAATACCATCCCTGTAGGTCTTAAGTATTTATACGTGTTAGAACAGCATGCTTAATTTTGTCAAGTACTCACGCAGTCATTCAGCATGAAACTGCATGTTACTAAAGAAATTATACGTGTCAGCTAAGTGGCTTCTATTATGGTATTCATTAAATTCAGTTGTGAACATAATATTCCACGGGAAAGAAGCAAGATAGATGAACATAGGATGCTTGTTTCTTCACAAACAAGAAAAGCTTGCAAAAGAATTGGATTGTTTGTGTGTTAACATTGTGCTATTTATGTTTTAGTCTAAGGATGTCTAGATCTGTACTATTGGCTTCTCAATTGTATCTGTTTAACAAATTGTTTGGTTTGAATATGGAAGACTGTCCTGTTGAAAGAATATTTGATTTTACTGTCAGGTAGGTTTTATGTCTGTAGTCTTTCTAGTTCTAGGGATTTTCTTGCATTCTCGAAAGATGGATCATGTTTGCTGCAGCCAAGGTATCTAGAATGCTATATTGCATTTTTCTTGACAGTTCTAGCACAGAGGGAAGTCTTTGCACTAGTTTTCTAGCTATTATTGTATACAACACTCTGAAAGCACGTCTTGTTATGACATTTGAGATCTTTTATTGACATCTCAATAACTAGACATGTCAAGCACTCAAACCTATTTTAAGGATTTATTTTATCGAAATGATTATTGCAGCTCCAGCATCTCAACCCCTTCTTAGCAGCCAAAGGTGATAGTTGGCGATGCTTTTGTGGACTTTAGAAAGATCAGTATTAATGCCAAGAAGAAAGATCGGTATTCATGCCAAGATAACAGTTCAATACTGTAATGTGTGCAGCCCAATATAATTGGAAAAACTTTTGTGATAGTTAGTAAGATTGTTGACTTTCATATCCTCTTCTCAGTAAATGGTGACATGTGAAGCTCATCTGTTCCAGCAATACTGTTACCAGTTTTGTACTTGGCGCTACTAGATCACATATAAAAGACGTGATCTTCTAACAAAAGGATACAAAGTACTTTCCTTATCATCTTGGGCGGGCATATGAATGACAGAACGGATTCAAGTGTACTTGGTTAAGAACAATATTTTTTTTGAGTTCTCTGTATTTTGAATTGTAGATACCTCATGTCTCACAAAATGACAGGTAGAATAACCTGTTAGCATTTCATTGCTTTTCTGAATCTTTTGCGTCAAATTTTTTTATGAGTTGGCTGCTGTAATTGAAATCCTATTGGCATAAGTAATTAGTTGCCCAGTTCTGCCTGTCTAGGCGTAATCAATTGCAGCAAGAACGGGTTATCTTTCCTTTCTTTCGGTTTACCTAAGGAGCAGCTTGGTTAAGGATGGTTAATTTGTGTACTTGAAAAATATCTGAGATTTGGTGAGCCTGATGAGGTGATAGAACTTAAAATACAGGCACTAAGCGATGCATCCTCGTCATTACATTGATTTCAAAGCTCGACAAGTTAGTTGCCCTCTTTCTAAACTTCGAAGAAGCGAAGATCAGAACCCAAGAAATTTTTTGACAAAACATCCTCGTTTAATGCATGAAGTGGCGTCCTTGTTTTTGTTTTTGTTTTTTTTTTTTGGGGGGGGGGGGGGGGGGGGGGTATAATTTCAACTTCGATGAGAAGTAGTAACCTTATTGTTAACTTCTTGTTTTTATCTGAGCATCTCTCTTTTTCTTCGACGAAATTTTTCTCAGCTCTATCAGTGTTTCTGATCTGCATTTTTTAGCTAGTTATGTTGCCATGGTTGTACTTTTGTTTCCCAAACAAATATTTGTTAAACTTAAGGGTAAATTACTATTAATCTTCCTGTGATATCGCCTTTGACCACATGACCCCTTGTGGTTTCAATATGATCACATAACCCCCTGTGGTTTTATGAAATGTGAAAAATGGACGGAATCGATGCACCGTCACGGAATATTTTCGGACTATACCAAATTTTCTTCTACTGATGCGGAATATTTTGTAACGGTAAGTGGATTAAACATGCCTAGTGCGGAATATTCTGTCCATTGTTTACATTTTATAAGACCACAGGGGGTTATATGGCCATATTAAAACCATAGGAGGGTCATTTAGTCGAAGACGATATCACAAGGGGGTTAATTGTAATTTGTCCTAAACTTAATGTGTCAGAATCAGTTATTTGAATTTTGAATATTGTTAGACGACTTGTAATTCTGCACAAGATTGAATGATTTTGTGGTTTCAGAAACCAACTAAAATGTAAATATAAAAGATCTAATTTTAAAAAATAAAAAATTTGATGAAAACGTTTTAATATGGAACAAAGAAAATATCTTGGATTTGCAGGAACCAAAATTGTGTTGTATTATCAGCTATAGTGGTGGCCACTTCAGAACCAACTTGTCTAAGGTGAGTTGGCCAGCACAAGGGACTTGATAAAGCCAATTAACTCCCCGACCTGCTATTTCTCGCAATGATTTCTCAGTTATATTCACAAGGAGTGATAGCCTCCTTTGCAATATACAGGGAGGTCTGAAAAGCATATCTGGAAAATGAAGAATTGTATAAGTGCTTTTGGGCATTGCCTTTCAGATCACACTGCCATCCTCTTCTTATATCTGTCACTCAATGGCAAAACATAAAAAATGAATCATCTACAGCTAGTGCCAAATCTGATGTCCCAAGTGGTCTTCAAGACCCCATTTACTTCCTGAAACATTCAAACATGCCCTGCCTTTTTCGGAGTAAACATAGCAGCAAAATGAACATCTTCAACTTTTTCTCCTTCTAGATACTAAGCATTTAATTGCCAAGCCTTATACATAATACATCATCACCGACATTTTCCAGTTTGGCATGCTTTCCCTCAAGAAAAGTTCAATCAAGCCAGTTATGGCTTTTTTGGGATCTTCTATTTTAACACAATATCGAACGCATCGGTTTCCAACTTTGTCAACATGCCTGGCACAACTTGGATTGTACGTCATTTGTGGTAGTCTTGTACTATGATTGAAGAGGATTAAGGCCAAGTTGGGGGATATTTTCCTACTTTGAATTGTACTTTACGATAATTATATTTATATTCTGCTTTATGTTGTGAATCTTGTGAAAAAATCGGCAGTCTCGAGTTTAAGAGAAAATAGACGTGCAAGCATGACGACATAAATAATATGTTGGGTACTGTTTTTGACCATTAGCACCGAAATATGACTAGGGAGTTTCCAGAATCCATACAGGTCAATGAAGCAAATTTACGTTCACCACCATAATACCTATGTCTTCGACGACTTCCTCAGTAATGTCTTTATTACACACAAGAACAAAGTAAAAAAAAAAAAAAAAAAACGAAAAAAGAAAACCTCCAGAGGCATGAAACTTCCATTCTTTCTCTTTTAGAATTTCAAGTTTTGTTTCCATTTTATGTATATATAGTACAATGGGAGACCGATCAATTAAAATCACTAGAAAGAAACATTACAAAATGGAGAAAAAAAAATATCACAGCGAACATACTTGTGAGTCTTTTACCTTACTTATCTCTTTTTTCACAAAAACTAGGTATGGAGAAGACTAACAAATTCTAATTTTACCTTAGAATCACATTGTAATAATGTTGAGAAAACATATATTCCTTCAATTGTTTAAAGAATGTTGAGTATTGCCATCCGGGCTATGCTAGCAACCAATAAGAAGTGCTTGACCATTAGTTTCTCTGGCATTTTAATACACAATTGCCAAAACATATACTTTATTGCATGAAGAATATATGCACCTTGGATGCCCAATGAAAAAATTTCTCAACTTCGCTGTTTCTGTTCCCTATATATAAAACCTGAAGTCCCTCAAACCTTTTGCTTTTCTTACTTAAGAGAACATTTTTCTACTTTAATATCACCATTTTCTCCAAGCCCTCAGGAGTCATGGCTGCCCCAATTACCATGCTGCTTTGCTTATCCCTTGCCTCGATCAGTTTTTCAGCAGCTCAAGCGCCATCACCTACTGTTGCAGTTCCTTTGCCAACATCTCCGGCTCCCAGCATTCCTCCAACCGTTTCATCAGCTCCAGCAGCCTCTCCTCCAACGTCTTCTATGAGTCCAGGTCCATCTACGAGTTCTTCACCTCTGCCAGCATCACCTGCATCTGCACCTGAAATGCCACCCTCTTCTCCAACGTCTTCTATGAGTCCAGGTCCATCTGTGAGCTCTCCACCTTCGCCAGCAGCACCTGCATCTGCACCTGGAATGCCACCCTCTCCACCATCCCCAGGACCTTCAAATTCACCATCACCAGCTCCAACGCCTGTTCAAGGCACAACCGCCAGCCCAGATTCAGGTGCTTTTGTGCAGGGAAGCAGCATGGCTTTGCTCACATTGCTTGGAGGAATTGCACTCCTCATCTAGGCTACAATATCTCCATGACATTGATTTTTCATTCACATTGGTGTAGATTAAATAATGATTTATTGTATTCTCTTTCTAATTTTCTTTTTCTTTGGGAGCACTCCTGCTTTTCTTGTCTTTCGTTGTGATATTTTTTTTGTTTCATTTGTGGATGATTTTGGAGCTCCATTTGCATTGTGTAAGGAAAGATAAGGAAGTTTGGAGATTTAATTAGAGTTGCAACACTTCTTTAACATTTTGATTTAGAATAATTTGACTCACGCAGTCTTGGGCTGCATAATGCAGCTGCCTGAGCCAACTGCGGAAGTCTATGTGAACAATGTCCACACTCTTATAAGTGGTAAGAAAATAGTTAAAAGTATCTCCAAACATACAACAGCTTAGTTGGTCTAACTGCAATTGCAAGCTGGAGTTTTGTCAAGTGTTACCAATAAGAAATCCTTTTCAACCAATAAATATAATACCAGGAGAAAATACAGTTTAGACAAACAAGTTAAGTCTTCAAAGTTTACAAGTATTTGGTACTTGAAGCAAGATGAAATGATGAAGTGGTACAATTGTTGGTGGGATGGGACGAAGGAAGAAGAAGTTGAATGCTAGCTGGAAGGACAAAAGGATGTGGAGGAAACTAGGAGGCCAACTCCCCTTTTAGAAGATGGGGAAGGTGTCTTTTTCAAATGTCTGTGAGAATTAAAGGGAAATGGGCTTTTGATGGTGAAAGCTCAGGCATGAGGAGCTCACGGTTGGCAAGGTGGGGCTGAATGGTGACATATGAACATGACCAGGATGGTAACCTGCACATGGCTTTTTTAGTCCGACCATAAGAACACTCACGCATACAACTGGTTATTCTGGTTACAATGAACTGCAATTCCACAAAATCCAACGGGGTTGCGGAAAAACAAAGATTCAGTGAGATCAATCAAGTTGCACTCCTTATCTAGGCTACAATATCTCCATCATATTGATTTTTCATTCATATTGGTGTAGATTAAATAAGGATTTTCCGTATTCTCTTCCTCATTTTCTTTTTCTTTGGGAACACTAGTGCTTTTCTTACCTTTCATTGTGATTTTTTTTTTTTGTTTCATGGTGGATGATTTTGGAGCTACATTTGCAATTTGTGCGGAAAGGTGAGGACGTTTGGAGATTTAATTAGACTTGCGACACTTCTTTCACATTTTGACTTAGGATAATAGTACTCACTCAGTCTTGGGCTGCATAATGCAGCTGCCTAAGTCAACTGTGGAAGTCTATACGAATATTGTCCACACTCTTACAAGTTGTGAGGAAATGGTTAAAAGCATCTCCAAAAAAACAACAGCTTAGTTGGTCTAACTGGAATTGCAAGCTGGAGTTTTGTCAATTGCAAGCTGGAGTTTTGTCAAGTGTTACCAATAAGAAATCCTTTTCAAACAATATATAAATAATACCAATGAGAAAATACAATTTAGACAAACAAGTTAAGTCTTCGAAGTTTACAAGTATTTGGCACTTGAAGCAAGATGAAATGATGAATTGGTACAATTGTTGGTGGGATGGGACGAAGGAAGAAAAAGTTAAGTGCTAGCTGGAAGGATACAAGTATGTGGAGGAAACTAGGAAGACCAACTCCCCTTTTAGAAGAGGGGGAAGCTGTCTTTTTCAAATGTCTGTGAGAATTAAAGGGGAATGGGCTTTTTGATAGTGGAAGCTTAGGCATGAGGAGCTGAAGGTTGGCAAGGTGGGGCTGAATTGGGCCATACGAACATGACCAAGATGGTGACCTGGACATGGTTTTTAAGTCCGACGGGGTTGCAGACAAACAAAGAATCAGTGAGATCAATCAAGGAAGCTTCACTTATCCACATAACCACTTAGCATTCACAGTGATATTGACGCGAGAAAGTTACTATCCAGTTAGCAAAATTTTACTGGTTTACGTCCTTTGCCTAGAGTATAAACGAATCATTAGAAAGATTTACGATAATGTGACAGAACAAAACAACACTCACTACGAGAAATGCCTTTTAACTCTTGCATAAACAAGATTTGGATGAAAGGACCACAGATAGAATGATCAAATATTGATACTTTTGGTACGGTATTGTGAATCTTTGTAACATCATTATCCTTCTAAAATTGCAGTTGCATTTAATTAACAGCCATATGAGACAGGATCATGGGATTCCAACAAAAAATTTAGACATTTAAAAGGCTAGGTAATCAGCCATCTTTCAAAATTCCAAATACAGGTAGGGATTTCCTACCTCATCTCTCAGCTTTGTTCTACTTAAGACTACCTGCTTCATTGAGTAAAAGCATTCATGTTGATCAGACCCTTGACTGCTAAACGAACTCGAAGGCTGTGACAAAGCATATTAGATAATGACAAGCTCACTATACACCAAGCTTGGAGTTGGATCCTCCAAACTTGAGAACAAGAGGGATTGACACAGAATAAATTAAAATAAATGACGAATTGGATCCACGATGCCCATTCTCCCCTTTGAAACGAATTTAAACCTTCTAAAAATATCAGAATAGGCCATAAACCTTTCCTCTGTTTCCAGACAAAAGCCTGTTGGTGTATATCTTAGGTAGAAACACAAAAATTTATGCTCTCAACATGGTAAATTTTAAAAATTCTGCTACCAACGGAGAGGGCTATCAAAAAAGATCCTACTGCATGAACTCCTGCTGACATCACATACCCTCAGACTCAGTGATAGCTGTTTAGACATCTGGAAAAGCAGGCCCCCAAAAGAATGGGGATCATGAACCTGAAGAGGAAGTCGCCTGTTGGATAAACAAATTGGACCACTATCCTTCTTTATAGGTTGGATACAGAGGCCCCTTATATTCTACTCTACATTTGGAGTGGGGTTATGGCTGGGAGGCCACTAGTTTTCATGTTGAATTCACCTAAGATGCTTCAATTAGTCATTTACTAATCCAGTAAGATCTAGTAATTACTTTATCCTACTGAATTGGCATCATTGCAGTCAAGATCATGGAAAGCCTTGGCCACTCTATTACTTTCTGGAATGTAACTAGTGGATTCCTCAGCAAACTTTTCCAGGTTCCACAAGGTTCAATACGAAGTATACTGACACTTATACCCAGCAATTATGCAAATAGTTAATATTCCAAAATAAAAAAATAGAACAAACACCATGAAGCTTGATGTATAAGCTGAAACTAGAAAAGCTTATTGCACGCCAGTGTATCACCAAACAAGTTGTGGTGCTAACGGGTAGGCACTGCTTCGCCGTTCAACCTGAGCTAAAATATTGAGACAGAATATTTTGAGAAGAAAAGAGAGAGGGTGGAGAGAAATTTTTTTATATCTAAAACATACTCGTGGACAAGTATTTTCTATCCTATCATATGCATTCGTGGTTTCTTTGGCATACACGCACACTTCTATTACTTTTCTCAATTTATAGGCTACCAAGATTAATTGACTCCACAAAGTAAGAAAGGCCCAAGATAAAGTAATGACGATATCATAAGTAACATATCTAATTATTTATTTTTTCTCTGTCTTCTACGGCACTCGAAACATTCGATACATGGAGACTTACTACTGCTTGTACTCAAGGAGGTAGCCTGAAGCTTTTCAGGTGAGATTTTCAGGTCTTCCAACAGGATTTTGTGGAGCTTCTCATTTTCCTTCGTCAACTCCTCAATGATTCTCTGGTGGCTCAAAACCTGAATCCATGTGAAATATCACTTTCCAGATTAATTTACAGCATACAGACAAAATAAACTATAACTAGGTTCCTAATGCAAGAGGGACAAAGATTGCCATGCATTTCCAAGGAACAGAATCATTCTGATCCTCATAAAAACTTAGCACTATATTATAAAGCCAAATATCCTATACATACATGATACTTCATTTTTTTGATAAAGGCTCCAAGATCTCCCCACTTGGTCTTTGGAAAATAAACTAAGCCCAGTTCAAGTTACAAAATCTTCATACAAGGCTATGTATCAAGCATCAACAGGAAATGGGAACACACATTCTATTTCTCTGAACCATCAGGTCATGCTTTAAGCCTGGAATAAAGTTCCCCTATTTTTAGTTTAATATGAACTACAAATCTATCACTTTTAGCATTAATTGGCTAGTAAATATGCAAGCACTACAATATTACCATCTGAAGTATGTTGTTCTCCGAACGTAACTGCTCAGCCTGCAAATTTTCAAGTCAAGAATAAGAACATCTATTTGAAAATAAAAACAGAGCCATACATAACACAGCTTACTTGCAGAACACCCATTTCAGGAAAATAAATAAAAACTCTAGACTAATGGAGCAAGTTAAATTTCCAAAATTTAGCATATAAAAATTTTGAAAATAATAAAAAACTCTTAAGTTAAATTTCCAAAATTTAGCATATAAAAATTTTAAAAATAATCAAAAACTCTTAAGTTAAATTTCCAAAATTTAGCATATAAAAATTCTGAAAATAATCAAAAACTCATCTTTTGCATTTCCTAATATGCAATATGTACTCTTTTGCATAGCCAGTGCGCTATAAAACTCAAAACTAATTGTCACTGTACATAGCTGTAAATTTCAAAATGGTTCGCTCATCCGCAAAAACTGTACCGGTATCAATGAAAATTACCAAAGAAAGTACTATTTTAAGAATGAAAAAGGAATCAAACACAAGTACAAAAGCAAGCTATAACTTACAAAGACATTAATATGCACCAACATAGACGAGCAATACCGTACTCGTTGAATTCTAATTTTACTAATCTTTACAGTCAACCAAGAGTGACACAATAAACAGTTGATATAAACATGTCAAAGAAGTTAACAGTGAATGAGTGGTCCATGAACACTTCAGAATGCTCATAAAACATCAAACCAACACCATAGTTAGTGGGAATGACACGGTTCATCTAACATACCAGCCCATTCACCTCTCTGTATTCATCTTTTAAAAGAGGATTTTGTAAAAAGTTGTCGAGGACCTTCTCTGTTCGACTGCTGTAAGCTGCATTTAATGGAGTATTCTTGTAAGCTACAGTTCCATCAGAAGAAACTGTACTTGCTTCTCCAGGCAATCCTTGAGCTGTGAATTCTGGGGCTTTCTTAGCTAATTGTGCAACATTCCCTAGTGGACTTGGAATTGATGGTTTGCCGACCATGCTCAGGCCACCTTGCGACAACAATGGAAGGGAACCTTGGACAGCAGGCAAGCTAGGAGCTATTCCAAACCTCGTCATTAAATTTGCCATTGTTTGCTGATAAATTAGAAAACTTAATGTAAGATTGAACCAACGAAGCTTAGCAAGAATAGTCAAAACAGAAAAGTATTAACAAAATATACACACAATGAGGCATGACTGAAGCTGATGTACCACACCTGGCTTGATGGCTAGACCTGTCACGCAGCCAAAACAGCTTCAGAAGTGCAAACAATAGGTCATAAGAAGTTAGATTCCTGTCATTCAGTTAGCTACTTCACCAAAAACTTAGATTTTAATAATACTTCTTCAGTATGTGAACTGTTGAACACCCACAAAAAAGGTAACTCTCCAGAAATGAGTAAGTTATGTTGAGGGGCGAAAATAAAAAGAAAAAGGAAGTAGGAACTCCTCACCGCCATAACCAACTTAAAAGAATCTCTCTAACAGGAGAGAGGTAAACAGTTTGCAGGTTGCACAATTCACCCAGAGATATCCACTATAGCTCCCCATGTATTAGTTTAACCAGATTACCATCCAACACTACGGTTTGCACGCCGCTCCAAAAAGCTTTTTGTTTAAAAGAGAGGTCTGAGTGTTATTCATAAACATAAGAGTAAGGCTGTCCAAGATCTTCTTGTTGTATGAATGCTCATTAAGTAAAAATCGACGGCCCATGCAACACCTAATTTATTATCTATATTAGTTCTCATTCAACTCTAGTCACAGAGATTAATTCACAAAATAAACCACCTGTTTATAGGATGCCAAAAGCTGAGCTAAGGTGAACAGATAGCTAATCAAACTGGTATCAAGCCTCCAGAGAGATAATCAAACATATCCTCATTTTCTTTTAGACTAAGAATATATCAGCATTTCACCATGCTCACTTGTGTTTTACTTGTCATTGATAGGAAGCAGCTTAGGCAACATGGTCATTAACCTCATTTTTCAAGATTACTTGAACTTTATTGTGTGGTCATAAAAACATACTGTTAGCTCATAAGTTTCAGTTGAAGATCATCCGTGAGCATAACCAAAGATGGCAAGGAAAAATTTGACCTTTTCACTGCCTAAATCATGGGAATTGTACTGGTAAAATATTGAGATTCTTTCAGTCGATGGATCCCAATCAACTTCCTTTTTGACTTTAACGAGACATACAGTCTTAATCCTCTTCTTGCTTTCTGTAAAATATGTGAACATAAATTCACATAGTTCTAAATAGTCTTAGAATAGTCATAATCTTTAGGAATACTTGTCATTGATACAAAGCAGCTGAGGCAACATGGTCATTAACCTCATTTTTCAAGATTACTTGAACTTTATTATGTGGTCATAAAAACATGCTTTTAGTTCATAAGTTTCAGTTGAAGATCATCTGTGAGCATAACCAAAGATGGCAAGGAAAATATTGACCTTCTTACTGCCTAAATCATGAGAATTGTACTCGTAAAATATTGAGATTCTTTCGATCGATGGAGCCCAATCAACTTCCTTTATGACTTTAACAAGACATACAGTCTTAATCCTCTTCTTTCTTTCTGTAAAATGTGTGAACATAAATTCACATAATTCTAAATAGTCTTAGAATAGTTATGATCTTTAGGTAGTGATAGGCATGAATCAAACATGATGCTTCCTCCACATCTAGGAATTAGCAACAAGCGCATGCAAAAAATGAAGTTAAAGAAAAAAAATTGAAGGAACAAATAAATTCTTATAAGAAATAATGAAAGCATATGGAGCAGAAAGCTTCACAAAAGGTGCTACCTTATAATCTGTTAGAATCTATAGTCATTTGTATCCATGACATACTAGGGAAGATTCAAATTACGATTTCCTTCAGAGTAAGACACTAAAAGCATCAAAGACAGAGCAGTAATTACATGCATATCAGTTAATTTTATGCAACATTTTCTATGACATACAACAACATTTTGATGATAGACTCGAGAAATGGTTGTAGTATATAAAAGTAGAGTCCAAAAGAAAAGAAAAGAAAAGAAAAGGAAAAGATTTTGATCCGGAACTTTGCTTGGATGCTCAGTGGAAAATACTTTATCTACACTATATTTACAGTAAAAAGGATCTTAACTTCGAAAAGCAGCTCCTGCTCATACTCACAGATCTTTTCTCTCACGCAGTTTTGATAAATAGATAAAAGTCCATTGGTAATATTTGTAACCCTCATACTTCATGTAGGAATTTGCCAAGATAGAAGCTTTTAATTGGAGTATTACATACTATCCATCCTTACCAACTCCAAATCCATGGCCAAAGCCTACTCCGCATCCAATGCCTGCTTCAATGTTCTTTGCTCCCAACTTCCTCAACTACAGAAAATCAAGAAACAAATTTAAGCCTGAAGAGAGTACTTCTTAATCATATGCACAGACACGCATACATACTCATTATGAGCATTAGACTCAAAGAAAGATGTAAAGACATACAGAGCTATTAACGTGCCTTCCAACCCCAGAAAAAGCATCTGTCGCACCTCTAGCTGCACTCGTAACTTGGTTCAGCATTGGTATTGCACCTGAAGCATGAAAATAGAATTTGGCAAAAGAGAAATAGAAATTAGTAACAGGGTTCACATCCTTGTTTTTAGTTAATCACTAAAAAGTAGAACTGGCACATTATCATTTGGTCTCACTATCTTAATTTTATGCATTTCCTGTACATAAGAATTTACGAACTGTCATCAGATTGCTGTGGCAATTGTTTCTAGACACTGAACAAGATTCTAACTAGACAAAACGAACAGAACACAAGATGTTTGACTAATAACCATCATGGATCACTGCAATTTACATATTCCAAGTAAAATGCGTCAGCATCAACCATCAAGATAACCATCAACTTATCTCCAAAATAGTAAACAAGGTAGGTATATATCTTAAGCAATTCGTGCAACAATTACATAAACCAGATACTGTAATCACATCCAACTAGCACGCCTAAAACTTTACAGAAAACATGTAATCAAAGAACCACGTCACAACAGAAGAGCTCAAATTTATCCATCCAAACTCTTGTAGAATAGTTTCAATTTTTCCACCGGCTTCCACGTTCTGACGGAGAAAGTCTAACAAACACAAATGCAATCTTTTCAGCTGGCGATTTCCAATATGACAGCATTATCATTTAAACAATGCCATCAAAGCTGCTAAGCTTATCACAGAATACATCAAAAACTGAGTCTCCGTAACAGAATACAAAATAAACTTAATTACGACCTCTAGCAACTCAAACATTTCAAATTTATAACATCCAAAAATTCAAACAAACAAGCTAATATGAATAGCTGTAGACAAACAGATTACATGACTTATGTTTTTTGCCATTTTTAGGCCCAAATAACTCTGCAAAGTTCATATTTTTTTTTTCCTGGCTGGAGAGAACTCAAGAAAAAAAGGGATAACAACAACAAAGAAAAATTAGAGAATGAGAAAGCCGCATAATAGTAACCTAAGTTTAAAGGGCGACCAACACCAATTCCAATGCCACAGCCAATTCCAAAGCCGGTAAATACTTGCCCCACTTTTAAAGAAAATGGGTTCTCTATTTTTACCATTCTTTCTTTTGTAACAATCACTCCACCTCCATTTATACTACTACTGCTACTACTGGTCTCCATT
Source organism: Mitragyna speciosa (assembly GCA_024721245.1). Classification (NCBI taxonomy): domain Eukaryota; kingdom Viridiplantae; phylum Streptophyta; class Magnoliopsida; order Gentianales; family Rubiaceae; genus Mitragyna; species Mitragyna speciosa. Next base: position 25,870,368 of record CM045557.1, read on the forward strand.
CTCCCTGGAAAAAGGGCTAAAAATCTTTGCTCTTTTTTTTTTTTTCCCTGTCTTTAATAAAAGCTACAGGAGAGAGGGCTTCTTCAAGAATTTAAATCCCATTTGACTGCTTTTCTGTGAGAACTGAATCTCACTTTTTCTTTCTTGCTAACAGAGGGAGTCCGAAGTAGTAAAGAAGAAGAGAGAGTTGAGTGTCTCTGACCCTCTGGATTCCTGAGTAAGGGGTATATTTGAAAGATTTATTAGATTGATGGGTTAAATAATGAAGATCAGAACTTCAGAGGAGCTATTTGTAAATAAGTGTCAAATCTCTTCAACATTTTTTCTTTCTTTCCTTTTAATATTTCCCTTTTTTTTTTTGGGGTTATTTGGTCAAAGTCCAATTTTAATAGTAGTAAATTGTAATAACCTCAATATTTTTCTCAAAAGAAGAAAAAGCATATGTTTAATATCTATATAACACGTCATAGTTGCTTTCGTGAAATATAATTAATGAAATTTTAGCTATAAATAATCGAAATTTATGGCATTCTTGTGTGAATAAACAAATGGAGAAATCAATAATCACTCTGACCTTATCTATTGTCTTCTTTTTTTCCCCTATTTTGGTGAAAAACAGCAAAGCAAAAAGGAAAGAAGTATAACTCCGTCCAAATTGCTATTTTTCAGAATATTATTGAAAGGATAATACTACAGCAGTTTTTAGATTGTTATTGATATGAAATACTAAAAATATAACAAAAATAATTAAAAAGGAGTGAATAAAAAATATTTTAAGAATAATATTAAAAAATTATTCAATACAAACATTATGCTATTATATGTCTAGGATGGGTAGTATCCATCGTATCAACTGATAAATGAGTTTAACCCATAGGTTCGATTCGAAACCTTTGTTTATTTGGTTAAAATTTTTTAAAAATATGTTTTCTTTTAATTAATTTTTTCATCTCATCTATACATTTATCAAAAAATTTCTAAGACCGTTACAATAATATTTTTTTAAAAAATATCCCTAAAATATAACCATCAAAATGAAGTGCCTAAAATTTCTTTGGTCTTTCTTTTATTTCTTTTCACCGCAAACAACGAGAAATGGACTAAAGGAGGGCACTCGCGGATTTTAAAGGTTGCAAAACTTTTTTGTGGGCTAACCATAGTCTCACAAATAATTAGGAGGAATAGAGGGAATATCAAAATCCATTACAACAGAAAGGCCCATTGGACGAAAAAGTTCTAGAAATAGTCCAAAGGCCCAAAACACTCTTCTCCATATGTGGCAGAAAAGCCTCCATTTAGTCCAACATTCAGGGCTTACTTGAGTTGTGGATAATTCTTTATATTCTTGTTGATGGTATTTGATCCAAATGTAATACTTCATTTGTTTCTTTTCTTTTCTTTTTTTTTTTTGAGGAAAAATACTTCATTTGTTAGGCCGGTCCATAAATGAGGATGTGATGCGACGTTCTTCATTTGTTATGTGATGTGACATACTTAAGAACCAATTGGTTCAAATTCTTGAATATATTATTATAGATATCATTGATTTTACTATGATTATGAATTTTGAAGATTTCCCTTAACATATTTAGTTTAGTAATGGAATAGCTATATTTCGTCCGAAATGATTAATGAGTTTGATAGAGTAGTATTTTGGAAAGAATCATGGATACCCCAATTAATCACTTTCATTACTGTTTGATAATAGTAATGGTTAATTTTCAAATATTAACAATGAGTGTTATTATTGCTCATACTTATTTCCCTCCTTAATTCCCCTAAACCAATTACCCCTTATTGTGGTTATCTAATGGCAAAATAATCTATTATCTTATTATATATAAAGTTGTAATCTTTTAAATTTATTTCATTATCCTTATTTTAGATTTTCAATAACATATCTATTAAATCAAAACTTTTAACTCATGATAAATTTCTATGACTATTACTTTGTTTGCTTTATTAGATTTTTGCTAAATTTATTTGTTTATTTATTTTTATTAAACCTATTACAATTGAGAAATGGGGCTTGGTGGGATTTGAATCCCCGACCTCTGGGTGGAGTCATAAAGCTCGTTCGACCCTCTATTCCTTACTTTTTTCTAAATTTATTGAAGTGTAGAATGCGTCTTTCTCATTTGAAGACAATGTCTATGTGGTGGTGAATTGGATAGTTTCTCCTCTCTTTTTCTTTTCATTAATTTTTCAGCAAACGATTTCCTGTCATTTTTTTTATTAACGTTCTTTTCTTGTTTAAAAGCTTTATTGTTTGCCAATAAGGATCATAAAAATTTTATATCTTTCTTTAACAATTACATATTCAATTTTAGCTTAAAATCGATCCACGGTTATGGCAAATCATTTATTATTTTTCTATCAAAATTATCATAATCACTCTTCCATATCAAGTCAATTTATTCATATATTTTTTATTGTAAAAACTTAGTAAATATACTTAAAAAATTATAAATTTTCTCTCTTTCGGATAATAACTCATAAATATATAATATCCATCTTAAATTCATAAAATTTGAAAAATATTTAAATTGTTATTTATTTATCATGTGAATTAAAATATCTTCATTTTTCAAATACATAAAATCTGTGCAATGTGCAGGTTGAAAATTAGTTTTCATTAACAAATATCTCCATTTAAATGGAGTGTTTTTTAAATACTTTAGTTTTAAAAGACGTTTACAATTAACTTTTTATGTCAGAAACTCACTTATACAAAATAATACAGTCAAATATTCTAAAAAACGGGCTAATTTCTAGAAATATTGTGAAAATTAAAATGTATCTCAAAAATATGGAGATTGAGGGGGTTGTTCTGGATTAGTTGGCGGCGACCCAAGCATTTTTCTTTCTTTTTTTTTAATTTAATAGTGTTTCTGCCAACAATGTTGGCGACAACACAAAAAATTTTGCACTCTAGTCCTCCAAGGACTGGAGTGTAATTTGCCATATTTGTAATATAAAGGCAAAAAAAAAAAAAAGAGCGGCAACAAAACATTTCCAAATTGCACGTCGGTCCTCCAAGGACTGGAGTGCAATTTGGTTAATTTGTAACATAAAAAAAATATTAAGAAATTGGCGGCAACTTAAAAAAAAAAAAAAAAGAATAGTGTTGCCGCCAACCTTGTTGGCGGCAACCTGAAAAAAAAAATTTATTTATTTGATAAATCCTAAACCCTTATATTCCCAAAACACCTAATTTAAAAACCCTAAACCCTGAAAGTTTAACCTAGACCCCAAATTACATAATTTTGTTGCAAATGAATTAAACCTAAACCCTTAAACTTATATCTCCAAAACACGTAATCCAAAAAATCTTAAAATCCGAAAACCTTAACCCTAAAGGCTTAACCCTACATTCTTAACCCTAAATTGTAACCCAAATCCTAAGTTACATAATTTTGTTTCAAATGAATTAAAAATTTATTTATTTGATAAATCCTAAACCCTTATATTCCCAAAACACCTAATTTAAAAACCCTAAACCCTGAAAGTTTAACCTAGATCCCAAATTACATAATTTTGTTGCAAATGAATTAAACCTAAACCCTTAAACTTATATCTCCAAAACATGTAATCCTAAAAAATCTTAAAATCCGAAAACCTTAACCCTAAACCCTAAAAGCTTAACCCTAGATTCTTAACCCTAAATTGTAACCCAAATCCTAAGTTACATAATTTTGTTTTAAATGAATTAAAAATTTATTTATTTGATAAATCCTAAACCCTTATATCCCCAAAACACCTAATTTAAAAACCCTAAACCCTGAAAGTTTAACCTAGACCCTAAATTACATAATTTTGTTTCAAATAAATTAAACCTAAAACCCTAAACTTATTTCTCCAACATACCTAATCTAAAAAATCTTAAAATTCGAAAAGCTTAACCCTAAACCCTAATTTACATAATTTTGTTTCAAATGAATTAAAAATTAGTTACTTGATAAACCCTAAATTTATCGCAAAACACCTAATATGCATAATTTTAAAATCCGAAAAGCTTAACCCTAAAGCCTAAATTACATAATTTAGTTTCAAATGAATTAAAAATTAGTTACTTGATAAACCCTAAATTTATCCGTAAAACACCTAATATGCATAATTTTAAAATCTGAAAAGCTTAATCCTAAACCCTAAACCCTAAAAGCTTGACCGTATACCCTAGACCCTAAATTCTAAACTATCGATTGTAAATTATAAATTATAACCTAAACCCTAAACCCCAAAAATCTTAAAATCTGAAAAGATTAAACCCTAATTTCAAAAAACCCTACCCTAATCCTAAAAATCCTAAAAATTGAAACCCTAATCTCAAACACTTATCCTAAAAAATCTTAAAAACACTTAAAACCTTAAATTAAAAAGTGTGTCGATGCCAAACAAGTTGGATGTGACTATTCAAAATTTAAAAAATTATTTTTTAATTTTGGCCTATCTTTTTTAAAATTTTAATTTAAAAATATTAAACAATTTTGTTAAAAAATATTTTATTCGTTATGTTTTTAATTTTATATTTTAACTAAAATAAAAAAATAAAATCGTATGAAACTAACACTATTTTACCCAAATTTATTTTTAAAAATTACATTCTTTTTAATTCAATTTTTTTATTTAAAAATATTTTATTATGTTTTTATTTTATATTTTAACTAAAAAAAAAGTAAAACTATATTACTATTTTTTTTTTCAAGTTTTGGCGGCAACACTATTTTTTTTTTTTAAGTTGCAACCAACCTTGTTGGCGGCAACATTGTTTTCTTAAAATTTTTTTTTATGTTACAAATTAACCAAATTGCACTCCAGTCCTTGGGCGACCGAAGTGCAATTTGGAAATGTTTTGTTGCCGCCAACACTATTTGCCCTTTTTTTTTTTTTTTGCCTTCATATTACAAATATGGAAAATTGCACTCCAGTCCTTGGAGGACTGGAGTGCAAAATTTTTTGTGTTGCTGCCAACTTAAATTTAAAAAAAAATGCTTGGGTCGCCGCCAACGTTGTTGGCGACAACCCTTAATCCAGAACAACTCCTTCAATCTCCACATTTTTTTGATACATTTTAATTTTCACAATATTTCTAGAAATTAGTCCTAAAAAACGCTCCAATATATATATATATATATATATATATATATATATATATATATATCATCCAGTTGATTCATTGGTCACGGCACGTTATGGCTGCTTACCGCACTGAATTTCTCAAACCAATCAGACAATAATATGAAGAACAAGAACTGCTGATAGTTATCTTTTCCCTTGGGAGGCAATTACATGTGTGCTGCTCTGTAGATTGCGAACCACCATTCGTTGCCCTGACAGGCAAGCTAGATGAATTATGATATCCCTACTTCTACTCATTTCCAGACTTCAAGAAAATGAACACATAGTAAATAGGGAATAGTTTTCGAATATTTTATTAAGTGAAACTTGGTGTTAGTCAATTAGTTATCTAGATTGATTTCTTATAGAGTCAGAAAAGTTGAAAATTTGAACTATTTATTTTGCTAATAAATGCTTAATAATAGAAGTGAAACAATTAACCAGATGGTTCATATAGAAGAACACAAGTCCATAGTTCATGACTCTTCATTACATAGTCAAAAGATTCTCAAAATCACAAGAGGAAACAATAAAATATTAGCAGATCTTTAATTTGGAAATGTGACTACAATTTTCATTCCTGAACTATGTTTCTCTGGGGATTGAATGATCATCATCAAAGCTTCATCAGGCACTGAATTGATCCAGCATGATACATAAGCAGGCTTATTTCCTTCTTGAAAGCATATTTCATTAGCCCTTAAATCATCCCAAGTTGAAGAAGTATTGATCTCATTCACAGTTGTAGACGGTTTTTGAACCAACCCTTCTCTTGTAAAGCTTCTTACTATTGCATCTTCTGATGGTTGTTTCACCAAGAACGAGACATTTTGGTTTGGAGCTGCTTTATAACCAAGCTTGTGCTCTGCCTCCTCAATGCATGGTGCTGCAAATTCCTTGAGGATTTCATTGTCCAAATCCAAGATTTTGGTGGCAATGGTGAAGATCGTAGTTTGTCCAGGACAAGCTTTTGTGCTTGAGTCAATTGGTAGACCAGAAGAAGGGCCAGTGTTCCTAAGATTAGGCCGATAAAATATCGATATATCGGGCACATCAGTTCTTGATACCATTTCAATGTGAATATCAGTCCATCTCTTCAAAAAACTTAGCATTGCAAAAGGATCAACCAGAAGAAGGCTGCAACTAATCCCAATTGAGTATCCCCCACATCTGAAGCTGGTTACCTAATACATATAAAAAAAACAGAAGTAGATACTAGTTAAATTTTTCACCTGGAGTTTATTTGTATATAATATTATCTTCACCTGTGACATCAATGATAGCAACAAATAAAGAATTCCAAATTTTTAATGTCTACCAACTCAGGGAAGATTCGTCAAGATCCAAGTGTAAATTATCAGTTTATCATGTAATGCAAAAAATTTTGGTTATATGATTATATCCAACTAAGAAATGTAGTGGTAGTACTTATTTATATTGCATGCTAACCTGGACATAAAACAAAGGGGAAAACTGAGGATTCCCTGCATGATCTAAATCCTGCCAAAAGACAAGTTCAGCTTCTGCTTTTTTCTTATCCTTCAAATCAAGAAATTCTGCTAAGGTCATTGCAAATCGTGCCTCAATCAATCTAACCCCTGAATCATTTGACACCATCTCCAACTCTCTTTCAACATCTTGATTTCTTCTCAGCCTTCCAGCAAGTATTGGCTGTTCTGATAATGCACAGCTTAGTGACTCCTTGATCCATCCTGCAACTAGATAGCCAAAGGCTGCTCCTGAATCTTCCTCCGAGGTGGTCCTTTGGTAGCAGAGAAGAATGTTAAAGCACCGGTTGAAAACCCCTGAGGTGGGATTTTCAGCAAGACAAACTCGAGTTGATTTTCTGGGATCAGTTGGCTTGAGTGGCGTCACAGTCTGCATAGCATCAAGCTGCAATTTGGAGCCAAACGGGGGGGTAGTGGTACCATTGCCATGAGAGACTGCCATTTTGGTAGTTACTAGTACTAATATTTAGGAATCAGTTGATGATCTTAAACCACTAAAGAACTCGGTATTTATAAGGACTATTTTGCAAGTTTACGAGAGGATAGCTCTACCTTTTCCCTCACTTAAATGCTACTAGAAAGATTAGATTTGAGTATTCTACATGCAGGTCAATTTCCTATGAGGTGTCCTAGGATTTGTTGTGGTGTTACACCTAACTTCCATAAGTAGTACTTGCATAGGTTATTTGGGATAGGAAATTTGGTAATCAGACTACATCTAATCTGTCTTAGTCATTAATCTTATGTAATTTTGGATTTCCATTTGAAGACAGACAGAGAGCAGCAAAGGACCTGCTCCAAAAGACCATGTATGCTTTCATGTGGTGGGACAACATTTTTCAGTTGGGCAGTTGGCATTTAAAACAATGGCCACAAGGGCAAACACAATGGCAGTAAAATTAATCATGGAGTGCCATATTCAATTATATTATAACCTACTGAAAATGTAAGAGGATAAATTCTTGTCTAGGTCTAATACATCTACAAGATAAACGTTACAAGATGATTGAAGAGGACCTTATTGGACAAGTGGCCAAAACTCGCCGCCCTTAAAATCTCTGTTATACTAGTAGCACTATATCGCTGTCCGAGTGAAAAGAGGACTATAACCTTAACAAGAACTTCAGTTTTAAGGGAGCAGTTTGTGTGATTCTGAGGTTTCGCGAAATGGCCAAGTAGAATGCTGGTTGATGCATTGCAGCCACGAACAGGGAGGTCGATACGTACGGCAATGATTTTTGTCAGAAATCTTATGGCCCGGTTCAGCGAGACGTTGGGAAAATCTAGTACGCTTGCTCAGTTACATTAGGTTCAGGTTGTAATTCTCCGTCACAGAATTCAAATCCTCGTACACTCTTAGTCGTAAAGTCTACAGTTAAAGATAAGCAAAACAGGGGTTTGTTTGTTTGATATTGTTTTTTTGAAATTTCATACACGTTTTTTAACCATCTTTTTATGTTACATATATATTTATCAAGAAGAATCTTTAAAACAACTACAGTAATATTTTTTAAAAAACACTTCAAAAAACACTTATCCAGACACTACAAGTGAGACAGAGATTAAATGACTGTTATTTTATTGGATTAATATTTGGGATAATATCTGATGCCTCCCCTGAGGTTTCTAACAATTTCACCCAAAGATTCTCAAATTTGTCTTAAAACACAATTTTGCATAAATAAAGAAATGTTGATTTTGCTTTTGTGAAGCTAAAACATGAATATTTAATAGGGATTGAACTTGAGGATTGATGGGTAGAATTCTGGGGGATAGCAATATTTATTATGATAGTAAGTAAATTTTTTTTAAAATTTTTTTATTCTGGATTGAATACTTTAATAGCACAAAAGGTTAGAATTTTGAAGTGTTTAGTAAATAGTACAAGATAGGGAGATGGTGTAGAGATAGAAGTTTTGTAGTTAAGGTGGATAAAAATTAATTTGGAGAAGGTAAACTAAATATTAGTTATATGATGGTATTTTAGTTATATTTAATTTTTGGATTAAGTTTTGTTACCCAAATAGTGATGTTAGGTAAGATATGTGTAATTCTTAAAACCTCATGAGTGTTAGGTGAAATTGTCAGAAACCTTAAAAGAGGTTTCTGAAATTGTCCCTTAATATTTTATACACTAAAAATGTAAATATCGAAGCAGAGTTTGGACTGATAATACATCATTACCATAGATATTTAAAGTACTTTTTTTACACACGCAGTATACTTCCAAAATTGCTTGGGTAAAATAATTCTTTACAAAAATTTGATCCATATTTGATGCTCAAAATTGTTGTGGGCCTTTGTGTTATTCTGTACTCCAAAAAAAAAGAAAAGTAAATGAATCCTTCTACAAATGAAAAATACGTGTGAAAAATACGTGTGTTTAATTTGTCATTGTGATTGGGACCATGACGAGGGACTGACCTTAGAAAGACTGAGTTTGGGGCTTAAGTGTGATGGATATGCTACGGCTTTGGATTCTCTTCTGTGCAATGCAACCTTGGGTCTAAGAGCAACTAGCAGCCCAAATCTCTGGATGGTTCACTCGATCCATTGCTCATGCTGATGATAGTTTCTCACAATTTGATTTTCAATTGGTTAACTCTTATCAATTTTTTATTATTTTTTTAACACCAATCCTTACAAGAAAATTAGTACAAGAAGTTGATACTACACACACATAGTCTCTCTCTCTCTCTCTCTCTCTCTCACACACACACACACACACACATATTTTGTCTTACACATACATACTCTCACTCACATATATACATAAGCATACCTTGTTTTTTAATGAATTTCACATATACATTTTTATCTCTCTTGTACGCGCAAGCGCATGCATAATTTTTTTTTTTTTTTTTTGTACACACTTCCATATAGTCACTTTTTCATAAATCATTTCACAAATAAATAAACATTCTCTCACACGTATTCTCACACATAAATGCACTTGCACTTTTTCTCACACACAAATACTTATGCTCCCTCTTTTTCTCTTACGGCACTTACGTTGTCCCTATATTATTCTATTTTTTAGAGGAAATTATTATATTAACTAGATGATATATTAAAATTTAGTACTTAAATTCGGATAATTATCAAACAAATATAATCTTATCAATTTTGGAACTTAATACTTTTGACATTTAAATTTTATCAAATAGGGCTTTAGTCGTAAAATCTACTGCTGGGTGTATTATCGCAATAATAGGCAACGCTTCGTCGATGAAGCAATCGACCAGCATAGGTGACAGCTGATGTAATCCCACAATACGGATGGATGAAATATCTGCCGAGAGGATTCTAGATGAATCGGTCATGTGTAACCAGCTTGGAGGCCATGAGTAAGAAAAGTGGGTAGTTACTTACATTCCAAAAGATAAGGAAAATGGCCAAGTGGTTGGAAAGAGTGGAGAAATTTGATCATGGCTTAATACTTTTGATGCAATTGTCATTTCTGGAAGGAAGCCATGCTTACAAATAGCTCAGGATGCATAGAAGAAAGGACAAAGAGAAGAAACGCTCAAACATGCATCCAAATTTCGCATTTCTTAGTTTAGTAAAATCTCCCTTTAGTTTCAGTAATTTCCTTTAATTTCCATCAATTTCCATTCAATTTAGACTTTTGGATTCCAGTCATTCTCAGTTTTAGTCTATGTACTTCCGGTTACATTTAATTTCCAGTTTCAGTCAATGTATTTCCATTTAATCAATGTAAATATGTTTCAGTTTAATGCAATTCAACATTCTACAACTCTCTCACTTAAATTCATTTCTTTGTCAATTCAAGTCAACTTCCAGTTTTAACTTTAACCATTATCGATAGTGAAAAGCTTGGATTTTTATGTCTTTGGAACTGTCCAAGTGAAGACTGACAACAGTCGATCTAGAAGTTAGAATCAATCAGTATACTATCTTAAATATACTCATCGATTTAACATTACGTTCTCGGTAGTAACAGAGTGGCATGCTTGCGAACACTAATCACCAAACCATTGACTAGAGAGAGTGCTTTGTTGCTGAATCTATGCATAAACAGCTACAGTTGAAAGATAAGCAAAATAGGAATAAGGGACACAAAGATTAAAAGACAGGCTATTTTATTAATTTTTTTTTTTTACACCGACAGTGTAGATATTACAACCTATTTGGATTAATAATACTAGGGGAAGTCTCATGCAAGGCGCGAGTATTTGGTACCTATATCTTTTATCTAATAGTTTCATTCAAAAATAAGATTCAATGGAAGTCTGAAACCTATTCAACCACGTGATAATTAACAAATAATAGAATTTTAATTGAATAAAGGGCCTTAATCAAGACTTAAGCACAACAATATAGGATTTATTTCAAGATTAGACAACAAGCATAATAAGTGTGACGATTTGCATAAACTGACGTAATTACGCTCTCATTTACAATTTTTTACCTTCAAAAAATACCCCACAAAGAGTGCCAAAATGTCACTCTCCACTGCGTCATTGTCTTGTTAGAAGTTGCATAGGTGCAGTCTCAGTGCAATACACCCAATCGAGAGCATTAATTGTCTTGAATGTCACCTTCTATTGGGTTAATTCCAGAAACTCTTCCAAACGTTCGATCAAAGTTGCAGTTTACCCCTTAATTTTTAATTTGTTTCACTTTATCTCTATTTTAATCCACATCATCAATTTAATATTTAAAATATTGTGAATTGACAAAAATGCCACCTTCTAAATAATTTTTTAAATTACAATTTCTTTTCTACTTTTATCTTTGCAACTTTATAGATGAAAAATAAAGAAATTGTCTAAAAATGTTTAAAACTTATTGCTTCTGAATTTATTTGATAGGCCTTAAATTCTTATCATACACTAAAAGCTTGCCAAAAACTTATGTTTAATAAATACTACAAGAATTTTGAAGGTCCAATTATTTAAGAACTTGTCCCCAAAAAATAAAAAGAGTAAAGTGAAAAAAAAAATAGTTTTTTCTTTATATTGTTTAGCGAAAAGGTCTTGATATTTTTTAGAGTAAGGATCATAACTTTTAGGGCTAGTTTTAGGAATTTTGGACAAAAAAAGAAAAGAATAAAACTGTGTTGTTTAGAAGTTAAAAAAAAAGAATGAATATGAATATATGTGTGTGTGTGTGTGTGTGTGTGTATCCATTTTATAGCTATTGATGGAAAGTATTGATAATTTGAAAAAAAAAATTATTTAAGAGGTGACATTTTTGTCAATTCATAATATTTTAAATATTAAATTGATGAGTTGGATTGAAATTAGAGATAAAATGAGAGGAATTAAAGATTAGGAGGTAAAGTGTAAATTTGACCAAACATTAAGGGAATTTTTTGAGATTAGCCCCCTTCTATTTAGTTGTACGACGTTTCTGGCCATACACATAGGGGTGTCAACGGGCTGGGTCCGGGCCGGAATTGAATGTTCCGGATCCGGACCCGTTTTTGTGTTGAGGTTCCGGACCCGGACCCGGGACCCGACGGGTCTTACATTTGGTTTCCCGGATCCGGGTTCGTTCGGGTCCGGGTCCATTCGGGTCCGGGTCCGGGTTTTGAAAATATAAAATATTTTTATATATTTTATAATTATTATTTATTAAGTATTGAGTATTAGAATTGTAAAATACGTATATATGTATATTATAATTATTATTTATTGAATATTATGTATTAAAAATTTAAAATACGTATATATAATTTATAATTATTATATATATATATACGGGTTCGGGTCGGGTTCGGGTCGGAACATGACATTCCGGATTCGACCCGTTTTTTATTAAGAAAAAACGGGTCCGAGTCCGAGTCCGGGTAAACGGAATTTTATTCCTACCCGGATCCGAAAAAAATCAACGGGTCCGGGTCGAGTCCGGGTCTAGACCCGGACCGTTGACAGCCCTACATACACACCCTCGAAACCTTGTGGTGGAGTTCTTGGGAATCTATTGTGACATTCAAGTACGAACGTGCAGTTTTTTTTTTAAATTAATGTACAATTTTATTCTCCAGTATTTTTTTGGCTTAATTTCCTGGGCCCAAAATGCAATCATCGTTGAAAAACCTTGAATACAAAGTATTTGTTTAGTTCTCCATTTTATATTTAGAAGATTAACACATTGTTCATATCTTTGAGTTTATAAAGTCACTATTGGAAAAAGAAAAACTTGAATATTTTCTATAATATTTGTACCTAATAAAAAATGCTATCACACTATATAAGCAACTATTAAAGCAATTATTTGATAAGTTATTAAAGCATAACCTTTAAAAATTCATTAATAATTTATTTTCTTAAAATTTTAATTATTGACACACCCAACGTGGCGCGTAAAGAAGCAGCAAGACGCATTTTTGCAATGTCAGAAATTTAACAAAAGTATAATTGAAGCAATTATATTTTTATCATATTTATTCCTAATTCTTTATTATTTTCATAATTGTTTCTATTTCTTAATCATTTCTCTAATCATGTACATTGCATATTTTTTAAACCTAAAAATAATCATTACAACATAATATTTAATTATTTACTTATTATTCCTACTTTTATAATTACTTCTCCCATTATCTACGTTACATTTCCTTCATAATTTATTTTCCGTTATCCATTAGTTACAACTTAATATATAATTCTTAATTTTTTTTCCTCAATTCCTACATTGCTTTCCTCAATTTCTACATCTAAATTATTTCTCTACTTATCTTTTTAAATTTAGGAATCTTACTTAATTTCGTATTTATTAAAAAATTATCTAGTTTACACAATTAATTCAAATACCAACTAAAAATACAAAAATCCAACATATCAATAAATACAATCGAAAAAAAAGCAACATATTCCATATCTTATCTTATATATTATATAAGAATGTATTTTGGAAGATGGACAGTGAATTTGTATATTAGTGTTTTTATATTAGTTATTATGGCAATATCGCATGTGGCAAATGGTACAAAACCATCCCGTGTATAACAACTCGCAAAATAATCCTATTCTTACCAATTTCTCCACCTTTCTTCTTGCGGTTGTGGGCCCCATCCACAATAAATGCTCTTGCTGATGAATAGAGAAAAGAAAGTAAGCAGACAAAAGCAGTGAAATTCACTATTCATATGGGCGGAAGGGAAAAAAGTGTTCATATGGGCAGAACAAAATTTACTGTTCATCTCCCAAAATTCATCTCCCAAAATGCATTCTTATATAACATATAAGGTATCTTCACTATATATATTTAACATTATTTTTTTTTACACACGTCACACGTTAAACTTCTTTGTGTAAAATTTCTTGATACCATAAAAATTTAGTCCACATTTTATACTCAAAATTATTATGGGCCTTTGTGTTATTCAGTGCTCTAAAGCCACAAAATGTAGAAATGCCTTGTACAATTGAAAAAATACTTGCTTTTGTTTTATTGCTTATTGTGATTGTGACCATGATGAGGAACTGGGCTTAGAAAGACTTGAGTTTGGGGATTAAGACCGATAGATGCACAAACGCTTTGGATGCTTTTCTATGTGGTGCAACTTTGGGTGTAACAGCAACTAGCAGCCCAAACCTCTGCACGTTCACTTGATCAATCTGATAAAAAAATTTTCCAATCCTCAGAAGAAAATTTTCAACAACCAAGCTGATATTATATTTGGCTAGTCGGTACAGCAAAAGAAAAGGGGAATTTATCGATTTAACAGGGAAGAAAATCGAGCATATCCTCAAATAAAGAACATCCACAAATTGGAAAAGAAAAAGAAAAAGAAAAAGAAAAAGAAAAAAGAAGGCATATTCATAATTCAGAGGGGAGGAAAAAAAAAAAAAAAACAACAGTTATTAGATGAGAATTTGCTGCTGCAGTTGGCAACCTCATTTTCTTCTAGTTTAGCAAATCTCGTCCCCTTTCCAGCAGCTGCTTATTAATTCCAGCTGCACATTAAACTTCGTCCTATACGCTAACATGGAAGCTCCGTTTTAACCAAATGGCCACATCATTGAGTCTCCTGCATTCAAAATCGAACACCCTTTAACATTTGCTTTTTCATTTTTCATAAAGCCATTGATGCATTCATAAAGTTCGGAGATATGCGAAATAAAAGATTATTTTCTCCATTAGTTTAACTAATGTTGCTAGTTTTGACCATTTTTTTGGTTAGAAAGATAATTCTTATAATCGACGTTTCATATTGATTTAATCAAAACTTTTGAAAGAAAAATCTTGGACAGTGGTAAATTTTCCTCTCAAAAATAAAAAAAAAAGCGTGTGCCCGCTAATTTTTCGTGAATATAATGGAGGAAATATATTTCAAGGCGAAGAATTAATACTTAGTCAGCAGGGCACTGAAATCCTGGTGGTGCAGTTTTTCCACATTCAACAAGCACTTCAAGGGCAACAGGAATGAGAATATTTATGTTCAGAAGCTTGGCTTTTATAGTAGTGCAAAGGCACACGGCTGCATCCAAGTCCACCAAGCCTTCTAAAACTGGACAACAAGTGCTCTTAACGCTGCTTCCAATTCCAATGTGCACAAGGCCGCCTAATAAGTCCACACAGGCACCTAGTTTGAGGGTATCAATTGGGCATGTTTCTTGTTTCTTTGGTGGTGGTGGACATGGCACCGGAGGCGGTGGGGGTGGTGGACATAATTTTCCAGTTGGAGGTGCTGGTACGGGAGTTACTGGTGGCTTTGGTGGTACAGTAGGCGGTGCTGGCACGGGAGTTACAGGCGGCTTTGGTGGCACATAAGGTGGTGCTGGTACGGGAGTTACAGGCGGCTTTGGTGGCACATAAGGTGGTGCTGGTACGGGAGTTACAGGCGGCTGTGGCACATAAGGTGGTGTTGGTACGGGAGTTACAGGCGGCTTTGGTGGCACATAAGGTGGTGTTGGTACGGGAGTTACCGGTGGCTGTGGCACATAAGGTGGTGTTGGTACGGGAGTTACAGGCGGCTTTGGTGGCACATAAGGTGGTGTTGGTACGGGAGTTACCGGTGGCTGTGGCACATAAGGTGGTGTTGGTACGGGAGTTACAGGCGGCTTTGGTGGCACATAAGGTGGTGTTGGTACTGGAGTTACCGGTGGCTGTGGCACATAAGGTGGTGTTGGTACTGGAGTTACCGGTGGCTTTGGCACACAGGGTGGAGGAGGTACAATAACTGGTGGCTTTGGCACATAGGGTGGTGGAGTTACAACCGGTGGCTTCGGCACATATGGTGGTGAAACTACTGGAGGTTTTGGAATATAGGGTGGCAGCACTACAGGTGGCTTAGGTGGTGGTTTAATGATAGGAGGGAGTGGAGGTGGGAAAATGGGCGGCTTTGGTACATATGGCGGGTACACAATCGGAGGTTTTGGTAAATATGGAGGATGCACAATGGGAGGTTTTGGGATATATGGAGGATGCACGATGGGAGGCTTTGGATGATAGGGAGGTTTTGGGATATATGGAGGATGAACAATGGGAGGCTTTGGATGAAATGGAGGATGCACAATGGGAGGCTTTGGATGAAAGGGAGGTTTTGGGATATATGGAGGATGAACAATGGGAGGCTTTGGATGGAAGGGTGGTTTTGGGATGTATGGAGGATGCACAATGGGAGGTTTCGGATGAAATGGTGGTTTTGGGATGTATGGAGGATGCACGATGGGAGGCTTCGGATGATAGGGTGGTTTTGGGATGTATGGAGGATGCACGATGGGAGGCTTCGGATGATAGGGTGGTTTTGGGATGTATGGAGGATGCACGATGGGAGGCTTCGGATGATAGGGTGGCTTCGGGATGTATGGAGGATGCACAATGGGAGGCTTCGGATGATAGGGTGGCTTCGGGATGTATGGAGGATGCACAATGGGAGGCTTCGGATGATAGGGTGGTTTTGGGATGTATGGAGGATGCACAATGGGAGGCTTCGGATGGAAGGGTGGTTTTGGTTTATGTGGTGGTTTTACGACTGGAGGCTTTGGCTTGTGTGGTGGTTTGGGTGGCAATTTTGGTGGTGATGGGTATGGGCAATACGGGCATGCAGTAGAAATAAGAAGAGTTCCAATGTTGAGGAGGAGGACCAATAATCTAGCAAAATTATGGTTCCCCATGATGCTAGAAACCTTCTCAACACTATGGTTGAGTGGAGGGGAGTTGGGGGGAGGGATTTAGTGAGAGAGGTTTAGATAGATGACACCATTTCAAAGGTCCAAATGCCTACTTATATTGCAGAGCGAGAGCGCAAATGTTCAGGAGTGAGAAAAGACACAATGCACATATAATTTGGATTGTATTCTTGTAGTGTACCAGAAAGTTGATAATGTAGTTTCTGAATTGTGGATATACATGCTTGGCCATTGTATTTCTGATTGCGATACTCTTTATTTAGGGTGCGAATCTTACTTTTTGACCAAATACAAGGTCAGTCCTTTGCTATTTCTTTTTAAAGCCACACGACGGATGGCTTTGCAAACTAAACTGCTACTGGATTTATCAGACTTAGAGAAAAATTACAATGAGAGGGACATGAAAACAAAACCTCTTGGATTAATTAAAAGCCATTATTATTATTACTAGGGGAAAAACATAGCCTGTGTGTACACAAATTTAAAGAAAATTTGATAAAAAGAAAGATTAGTAGTTATAAGAAGTTATAATGGATTAATAGTTTATCCTTCGAAGTGAACACAATAAAAAAAAAAAAAAAAGATGACAAAGAGCAACGCCCTGACCATTATTCAACTTTATATATAATAAGATTACATAAAATTATCTTTTTTAAAACATTGAGACGGCGGAAGGTTGGATAGTGCAAGCATATCATTGTAAAGTTTTTTTATGAATTTTATGCAGCTATTTTATTCTTAATTTGCAATATTCATTTTTGGTTTGATGTCAATAAAAGTTCTTGTTCTGCAATGAAGTATTAAATTTGATAGCAATAATTATGTTAAGTTTTGTTAATTGACTAATCGTTATTTTTTTAATTTGGATATAATTGTTATTTTACTTAAGGTAATGGAGACAAATGAGTACATACTTTCCTTTAATTGCACAAAAGTATAAATGAAACTTTATTTCGGTTATTGGGGTTACGTTGGGGCACGTGCCCTGCTGCCCAGAATGTGGTTCGCCTCCAGGACTGTCTCTGTGTATAACTGTACCTATAATCTCTGTGTATAACTGTACCTATACTGTTGCCAAACACGAATGACTCGAACTTAGGGGGCCACACGGCATAATTAGAATGTAAATGTTCACTATTGGTGGAAAATTAGATGTGAAAATCGTTCTAAACTAAACGATCTCAATGCCAATTAAGGGAATGTTTGGTTTAGGAGAATGAGTGATAATGATATCCGTTATCAATGTCTGGAAAAGAACTATCACTAGTCATCCAATTTAAATGAAAATGATTAATTATAGTTTATATGATTCTCTCAAAAATATTATTTTATAAAACCCATTAACCCTTCACGAGAAATGATACTCATCCATTACGAAACCAAAGATGTTGAGAGAAACTCTCAAAATTCATATTCATAGTAGAGTTAATGATATTTATAGTGATAATTATAGAGGAATTTGATGCAAACGGCTCTTAATTTTTTGTGTTACATCCCCTCCCCCTTTAGTCATTCTCTCTGTCTTGCTTTACACTGAACCTGAGGACAATTGTTTTTCCAGGTCTTATTTATTTTTTCACAAATTTTACACATATAAAATACACGAATGTTTATAACAGGTAGAAGAGGTATTTTGGGAATAAAATAAAATAGAGTGTCTAAAAAAATTATGACCTTTCTATACGGAAGGAACAATAGAGAATTATGTACACTTAATAATAAAATATAGTTATTTTCAACTCCTAATCGAGCTCCAATTGTATTTGAGTTAGTAAGTTCTTCATAAAGAATTAACCTTAAATTGTTCCTTTTCCTTAAAATTATTTGTTGCTTATTAGCTGCCTTTTCTTTCAAGTATTATTAGTTTAATTAGACTATAATATTACAAATAATATGGGCTTTGAGACTTTACAAATGTCATTTGATACAAGTTGATGGCTAAAATTTAAATGATTAAAAGTGAACGAATGAGATTGAACTAATAAAGTCAAATTTATGATGAAAAAATTACGTCCTTTTAAGTGACAAATAATTATACCGTAATATTCAATTACATTATCATTTCAATATAATAACACATTTTAAGAAGCCCAACTTGGAACGCCTTGTGCGTGGCGAGCCAGTATAATATTTACTTTGTCTTCGTGTGGCGGTGATAATTGTAGTGGCCCAAAGCCAAGGAAATTAAGAATTATGGCTATGTACTGGCAATTCTGTAGGTTTGAAAGCTGGTGGGGTTGGGCATGGCTTTATGCCCCGAAATTCAAACTTCTGGAGGAAAGAATCTCAGAAACGCGGTGGAAATCAATGCAAGTTTTAACATTTAGTGGCTTCTGTTGAGTCCGTGATTGAGCTACTGTAACCAATAGCGTACGCATGTTGCTCTCATGCTGGACAGCTTTCAATGTAAAGGGAAAACGATCGCAGGTTCAGACAAACTGGAAGACAGATATTTCTTTATCCTTTCCATGAATACATTTGAGACTGTTTATCTATGAGTCTGCTTATACAATGATTGGAGTTTCTAAGTTGTCGGCAGAGACTTGGGAGGTATACAGTGAAGTGAGATGGAAAGAAATTCTAATGCTCATGCATAAAAAATCACATAGCAATTTAAATTAATACTCAAGTGGAAGGATAAGTAAATACACAAATGGAAGGATAAGTAATAAAAATTGGAACTCTTAAGTACACTTTCACTGCCTGATAAATTCTTACTGTATTGTTTAAAAATTTTGAGCGATTCATGTTAAGCAAAAAGTGCATGTACAAGATGAAGAATGACCATGCTTATAGCACCATATCTCAACCTTAGTAAAAAAAATTTTTCGTGAAAACTACATGGGAAAGTTTTGTCCAACCCTTTCCATCTTTAAATCTCTAATACACTAGTAGCCAAAAATGAAGCCTCACACGTTCTGTTTTTCATAAATTGATGGTCCATATTTAAATAGTTCAAAATAAACGGATAAGATTTAATGAGCGAGGCCAATTTTAAAATGAAAAACCGATGTAGTTCTGAGATGACAAATGATTACACCAAATTTCAGCAGAGTTATACCTTTTAATTAGCATGTTATACACATCTAAAATTGTGAGAAATGAAAATGGTCTCAACTTGCGAGGTAATTCCTAGTAGCCTACATTGCTGTCCGAACAAAACATGATTAACTACCCCAATAACTTTAGTTTGCAGGACAGCGGTGATTCCATCATTACAAGTTGTTTGTATGGTTCTAGAAAATGGCTGAAAAGGACAAGCTGAATTTTGGCATTGTAGCCCAAAGGGTACTGTAGTGGGCCATAATGGTCTAACAAGCATGACAATGATCAAAACTGACATATTTTGACCTGGTTAGGCGGATAGGTTTAAGTTCATTTATCGGTAATTGTAATTGTGACCATGATGAGAAAGTGGGCTTAGAATAAATTTGGGCCTTAAAAATGTTAACGGTACAAAGTGTTTGGCAGTTTTTAGAGTCAACGCAAACCGTGGGTCTAAAACAACTATTGGATTGTCAATCGACTAAAAATAACCTGCTATTATGAATTATAATGATACTATGGCCCATGTGCACCTGCAGCGCAACTCAATTGGATTTTGCTTTTGGTCTTGTTAGAGCTGCTAATCTAGCTAGCCATTTTTAGTCTCCCATTCACTTTAAGGTCCAAAAAGTATTCTTTTTCCACAGACAAAATATGCATATCAAAGTTAAAAAAAAAAAAATATGCACATCAAATTTTCACACTCAGTTTTTAACATGTCTAACCACACATAGCTCTACAACTCCTCCACGTCACGTCAGAGTTTCGATTCTACGTAAATATTATCGCATCTTAATAAGACAACATACGGGTGCAGTACAGGAGCAACAGGACTCTAGTTTGATTATCCCCTTCCGCTAAGATCCCCTACAATAGAATAGGATTTAAAAAAAAAAAAAAAGACAAACACTGAAATTTGTTCTCAACCGCGCCTATAATAATGCATATGCAACTCAGAGGTCGTCAAAATTTCCCATACCACATTCTAGAGTCAAATGAGATTATTGTCACCAGGTACTCATTCTTCTACCATTGCAGAAGTGATTTTTAGTGTCTCAATGAAAGGCTTTGATTCCCCAGAAGAAAGATGCTTGAGAAAATCTCTTAAGCTGCTCCCATGGTATTCTTTTGGATGGGTTTCATCCAACAATTCAATAGCTGGCTCAATAATTTCATCCATTCCCAAACTCAGGAAACAAGCTATAGAAAGCCTAGTTGCATCCCTAGAATTTTGGATCACACGATGCAAGACAGACTTATATTTACCATTGCTTAATACCTCCAAATGATCGCCCACAAGGACTTGTAAAGACCCTTTAAGTTCAGGAACAGATATCCACGTCTTCTTAGATCTGTCCATGACTTGAAGACCCGGAGAACTCTGCAAAAGAGTAGTGATGATGCTATGATCTGAATGTGGGGCAGTACCTATGATCTTCGTGTTTGATCCAGAAATTGGTGGGTAGCAATTTATGGCTACCATGTGCATGCCTTGTTCAATGTTATCCTGCGTTTGTGTTGCCTCCAAATTTAAGCTTTCCTTGATCGCTCCCACTATTTCAATGCCTAGTTTCCTCATCTCCATTGCGCATCTTCCCATTTTCTCCCTTTACACCAATATAATCTTTAAGGGATCAATTAAAAAATAAAAAAATTTATGTATACATTGTTTAGAGTTACTTTTAAAGAAATTTCCTGATATGGAAGGCGGTCTCACAAAAAATATGGGCTATATGTGGACTGTGGTCCATGACCGAAGTTCTCAAGTCAGACTTGCGTGGAATCTGACCACCTTTAACTTATTGAGATGTCAAATGGGCAGGTGGACATGATTTAATTAGAATTGTGAAATATGAATCACACTCAAACAGTCTCATATTTGTTATAGGATCAATATGGGTGGGACTAAAATGGGCTAATCCCATTTGATACTGCCCAAAAACCCAATTTATCCCATTTTATTATTTTTCTAAATTATCTTTTCCTTATTAATCAATTGTTATTTTTTTAGATTACTTTTTTTTAGTTTAACATGAATATTTCTTTTTTATATCATTTATTTTTTAAATTTTTTTACCTCAATAAATTTCTAACTTTTTTTGTTTTTATATTATTATTTTTTTAGATCCCATTTATTAATGCTCTTTAATCTTTTAATTATAAACTGTAGTTCTCCAATTATTACATGTAAAGAGGATAGATTGAAGATGTGTAAAGATTTAATTTATCTACACCTAAAAAAATGAATTTAGATATTATCTTATTAAAACTCCTGATACTAAAATCCATTACTAAAGTAATGAAGCAAATTAAAAATTAAAATAAATCAACATCTCATTCATTCATGGACATTACAAACTTTGATGAAACTAGAATATAAAGACTAATTTTTCGAAAATAAGGTTGAACTGAAATTAAGGCACTCAACATATAAAATTCACATGAATTTTTTTTAGTACAAAGATCAGTTTAACCACATAAAATTGATGTCAATAGGTAAACTTTAACATAATATTTATAGTAGAAATAGATGAATCGAAGAGGGCAAAATGAAGAAGCTAAGAATGCAAAAATAAATTTACAACATGTCCATCATTGAAAAAATGGGTATTCCATTGTTATTGAAAAAAAATGTTAAAAACTAAAAAACAAATAAAAAATGAAAGATGTTTTATTAATGCAGCTTAAAATGAAGGATTTTTTCAAAAGAGAGTACGGAAGAGGAGGATCTGATTAAATATAAATTATTTCAAGGTTTGTCTATATTTGGGTATGGGCATCCCAATCATTTCCCAACCATAGCCATATTTAATTGGGTGTTAATGGGTATAATCCCAAATAAGCCCAATCCCATATTATTGATATCCATCCCGCTCAAATTAAATATGGGTATGGGATCCCAATGGGTCTTGGGACTGATTACCAGCATTAGTATATAATAAAAGAAATATCAATTTGACTAAAGTGGCAATCTTAATCATGTGGTGGAGTAATCATGTTATAAGACTTTTGTCACAACACTATCTAGTAATTTGAAAAAAAAAAAAAAGTTAAATTGTGTGATTCTAGTTTATCAAGTTTACTTTTACTCTCACACTGCTCCCTGAAAAACCATCAAATCTAAAGTCAAACCTGTAGTCAGGTGGATTTTCAGGCCAAGAAGCAACGAATTCTTCAAAAGGATGGGCATAAAGCTTCAAGAATTCCCGACAAATGCCTTGAACTCCACCATGATTTGGACTGAATCTCACAGGTTTAAATATGTCATCAGAAAAGAGTTCCTCTTTTGTTATCAGAGGCAAGTCAAAGAACTTTGTATTCACATGTATGGCTTCTTCTACAAGGGTCTCTGATATTCCATGATTCATAACCTGAGAATTAAACAATCATTATTTTAATCATTTATGAATTACTACCAAGATAAAAAAAAAAAAACAGAAGCAAAATATAACTATATACAAATGGAAATAATTGAATCAGAACAAATCCGAGAAGTTGTGTTGAAATTATACAGTGAAGATGCCTGCACTTTTGCAAGCTTCATGGATTTGCTTGATGACAAGAGACCTCGCCTGAGAATCTTGTTGTAATAGGGAGAGGTTGATCACAGGCACTTGCATATCACAATCACTACCTGAATCCATCTTGTTATGCTGTAGCCTGTAATGATAGAGGACCAGAGATTGCTATTACTAGTGAGATGCAACTAAGAACAGAATAAGAACCAAAGAAGGCAACAGATGAGGTATTTATATTGTTCACCTGACATGTTCAAGAGCAATAAATAGTACATATTTGTTTAAGGTATGATAACATTTTTCTTCATTTAAAGTGTATATAATTCTAGTCCAATTCAAGACACAATTTGAATTGTACAAAGTTCAGTCCCGTATGTTGCATCTGTCTTTTGTCAGCTAAGCACGCGGCAGCCTAAGAGGACGACATCTAGCTTTCAGCTTTGCACTGGATTTCATTCGTTTGGATAATTGTTTTTTGAGGTGTTTTTAAAAAAATATTATTGTAATAGTTTTAAAAATTATTTTTGATAAATGTATTTATGAGATAAAAAGTTAATTAAAAAATATATTTAAAATTTTTAAATAATATATTTTTAAAAAATATAACCAAACAAACAGAGCACTTCTCACAAAAAATACAGTCAACATCACATTGGTCACTTAAATTGTAGTGCTTGTTGTCCTTCTTCTTGTCATACCAATCGATTTGTAATTCCCTTTGATTTTTCACAATTTTTGGTATGCATAGTACATTAATTAAAAAGGATAATTTTGATGAAGTGTGATAATTCTAATAAAGTGTAATGTAATCATTCTGACGTCGTTTTTATTTTAAATTTCGTTTTTATTAGTTTAATCTTATCTGTTCATTTTTACTCCTTTAAATTTGAACATTTAACTTGTAAGAAATAAAGTTTGTGAGACCCATCTCCTACAATTGCAACATTGCATGTGGATATGATTTCAGAAAACGCAGCTACGTCCTGGAATCGGACAAAATGTTATTATTATTAATTGTTGTCCTGGAATCGGACAAAATGTTAGAGATAATGTATTCATTAATTTATAGAATTCAGTTATCATTATCACAGGATATCATAAAGCTTTGTGTCTATCTTACACGATACCTCAATTTTGATGCCGTAAATTGCAACCCGTGACTTTTCAAAGCCAAAAACAAGTACTTCGTCAAGTCCAGTGTCTCATCTCTATGATCTCCAGTGTTTTTTTCAGGAGCCCAAATCCAAATCGTTGAACTACGTAAGCTAACACAGAATAACAATTTCGCCAGAGTCACAGATGTTTCAAAGACAAAAAACAAATAAAAAAATGTTTTCTTCCCCTTAAGTTAGTCATATTTTTAAAATATTCAGCATTGAGATTTAGGAAGTCCCTTTTTTTTTTTTTTTCTTTCAAACATTGAGATTTAGGAAGTCGACCATGCAAATTACTCGAGTAATTAGCAGGTTCTAAAAATCTCATTTAGCATCCTCGTCTACCTCATATTAATCCTCCATGAGGTTTGTCCAAAACAAAACATTGGGTAAAAAGACAAAGACTTGTCAAATTTTACGTTTCTATTTTTGTCTACGTATATTTCTCTACTTCTCTAGAAATAATAATAGTTTCAATTCTCATGTATCAAAATTTATCCTGGGATTTGAATATCATATACCCAAGTATTTATTTTCAATTTTCAGGTTCAATTTCAATGATACGTAGTTTCATCCATTCACATAGCGTCCATGAAATTAATATTCTAATTCGAGAATAGAGGTAGCCATGAGTTCCAAGATCCAATGGGCATCTATGGCCAAATTTAGTCTGGGCGGGATAGGAGTAAAAAATATAGAATTGTACCTAATTAGGAGTACATCAAACAATATCCATCCAAATTGGATATAAATGGAATTTATTTGGGGCTCTCATGGCTATGATAGTCCATTGTTTAAACATTATCTAAATGACTCAAAATTGTAAGTTTAAATATTTGAAAATTAAATGTTATTTAAATAACTCAAAATTGCACACCTAACCAATAATTAATTTTTTTGTTATAAAAAAAATCTATTAGATATTTGGGCAGCATCAAATTAGTTATTAATCCATTTTAGTTTCTCTCATATTGATCCCATTATCAATATTGAATTGTTTGGATATACCTCATATTTTTGTAATCCCAATAAAATCTTGCCCAAATCTCGCACATTGGCCATCTCTACTCGAGAATAACATATCTACAACCTCAAGTGTCTCCAAGTAATAGCTCAGTTGGAAACGCTTTAATTAGAAAATGTGCAATAAGAACAATAGCAGTTAGAATCATGCTCCATAATTGCACACTTTTTGTCCTTTGAATTCATCTTCCATATTTAATTTGTCCTTTGAATTCATAGTTGAAGAAATGAACTAGTCGGAAGTGGGCACAGGAGTTGGTTTGGAGACACTGTCTAATTGACAAATCAGAAAGGAAAACATATAATCATATTGTCAAATGAGATTGTCGGACTGACATAATTCATTTATTCATTGTTGCAGAAACGATTTTAACAGTCTCAATAAAGGAAACGATTTTAATGGTCTCAATAAAGGGCTTTGATTCTCCAGAATCACGATGCTTGAGATAATCCCTTAAGCAGCACCCCTTGTATTGCTTTGGATGCTCTTCATCCACAAGTTTTATAGCAGGCTCAAGGATCTCATCCATTCCTAAACTCTGGAAACTGGCTATAGATAGTCTAGTTTCATCCCCAGATGTTCGGATTACTCGATGCAGGATGGCCTTACATTCACCGTTGCTCAATACCTCTAAAAGATCTCCAACAAGGACTAGTAAAGACTCTTTAATTACAGGAACAGATTTCCATGTCTTATCAGTTGCGTCCATAACTTGAAGCCCTGGAGAATTCTGCAGAAGAATAGTGATGATGCTAAAATCTGAGTGTGGGGGTGCACCTATTATCTTCATGTTTGAATCAGATATTGATTGATAGCTATTTATTGCAACCATTTGCACTCCTTGTTCAATTTTTTGTTTCGAGCATGTCGACTCCAAATTCAAGCTTTCCATTATAGCTCCACATATTTCAATGGATAATTTCCTCATCTCCATTGCACAATGTCCCATTTTCTCCCTGTTATAGAAGTACAATTTGGGCATTAGTAAGAATTTCAAATAATGTTCAACTTAATTTTTCGGCATTTCCAAATTTCTATATGAGGATTCATGGGAAAGAATTTTCATGTCATCTCATGCATTATTCAAATTACTTCATAAAAGAAGTTCCTTTGCCAAAGGTGACAATTTCAATAATAAGAGGGATTATATAATTTGGTCAATTCTTAAGCGTTAATTCTGCACCTATCGAATTATATCCATTCAACTTTTCTTGCCTACTATCATTATTTAGAATTTTAGTATCTGAAAATGGGAACTTGAACAAAATAGTAATGTTATAAACAATACTAATAGACAAGAAAGTTAGGTACTACAATTTGGCAACGAATTTGACACCTACGAAAACCGTATAAGCGCGATTGCTTTGACACCTTCCGGAAACCTATACGCGATTGCTTAAAGTTTATCAAGTTCTTCCTTCACCAAGATCATTCCTCTATACAGTGATTGGTGGAAAATATAGAGCCTAACTAAACGTGTACCTGTAATCAGGTGGACTTTTGGGCCATAAAGTCTCGAATTTTTCAAAAGGATGAGAATAAAGTTTCAAATATTCCCGGAAGATGTCCTGAGCTCCACCTTGATTTGTACCATATTTCACGGGCTTATACATGTCATGAGATATCAGTTCCTCTTTGGTCTTCAGGGGCAGGTCAAAAAAGTGTGCATTGACATTAAAAGATTCTTCTGCAAGGTTCTCATATATTCCATGATTTATAACCTAATAATAAAAAAGAAAACAAGAAAATTGAGGAAAAAAAAATTGAATTATGCTGACAGAAATACATATATTAATTTACTTCAAGCAGTTTGAGAGAAGTTGTATGGAATTACAGCAAAGATACCAGCACTTCGGCAAGCTCCATGGATTTGCCTGATGGCAAGAGACCTGGTTTGAGAATCTTGTTGCAGGAGGGAGAGGTCGATTATAGGCACTTCCATATTACAATCAGTGGCTGAACCCATTCTTCTCTGCAGTAGAACAGTATGATTGTTATGGCCACCGAAATGCTAACTACAAGAGAATGACGATTTATTGGAGGGGGAAAAAAAATAGTTCCATTTGATGGCTTTAATTTGTTAATGTGTGGTTGCTGTTGAAATGGATGGTGGGTCAACATTTCCTTTGCATTTTAAATATCATCAATCGACAACAAGGCATGATGGAGGAAGGATGAGGTATCGGATTATTTGCCATCAGAATCTAATCATGCAGTAGTATTATATTCAGAAAATGACTTTAAACTTTTGAATTATTTCTTGCTGTTTATGATCTAATAAATATCAACACTTTTCTTAATTAAAGAAACCTGTATATGTACGCATGTATTGTCAACTACTATCAGTGGTACAAAAATATTAATCAATGGGATAATTTCTGAAACCTCTCCTGAGGTTCTGATAAGTTCACTTGGTACACCTTATGTTTGAAAAATTGTACTAACTTCCATTGTAATTAATGTTTTGGTAAAATCTTAAAATGTCTTTTTTGTTAAAAAAAAAAAACTTATAGTTTTGTTTATTGATGCTTGTTAAAGATCATGGTAGGCCTGTCAACGGGTCGAGTTCGGATCGAAATTAAATATTTCTAACTTGGATCCGGACCCGTTTGAATATATTTGTTTCAAATCCGGACCCATTACCTGAGAGGTCTTGCATTTGGCTCCATTACCCGAGAGGTCTTGCATTTGGCTACTGAAACCGGGTCTAATCGGGTCCAAGTCTAATAAGTACCGGGTCCAGGCCTGACCAATTGGCACAGCAAAACCATCAAAGCCACCAAATAATACCACAATCACATCACAAACAACCACAACAGAACCATCAATCAGGCCACCATCAGTAGCTTATCTCCTCTTCCATCTCTGCCTCTCCACAGAACAACCCAGACGCCAACAAACATCCACCACCGTCAGCCCTCTTCCATCTCTACCTCTCCACAGAACAACCCATAAGTCAAGCCAATAAACACCCACCATCAAGAGCCCTTAAAATCACCAACCATAGCCACCTTCTACCAAAACAATCACCAAAACCTCCAAAAACCAGCCACCATACCACTGCAAGAACCACCACTACATCAGCCTTCTCCCAGCCACACGCTCAGCCTGACTATCAGACCTCAACCTTCACTACACCTTACCCATCTCAACCAAAATAGTCACAAAAACTAGCCACCATAATACCGGCCTCCACCAAACCCACAACCACCGCTAATAACCTGCTACCAAGACACTAACCGAAGCCTATTTCCATTGTCCAATTCTATCAACTGCCACCCGAAATGTAAAATTCCCAAAAGAAAGAAGAAATAAAGAAAAGAGAGAGAAGATGAAGAGAAGAAAGGGCGTGAAAATGGGAGCGGCAGAGAAGAAACGAGAGGGGAAGGGGAGCGGCATAAAAGAAAAGAGAAGAAAAGAGAGAGAAGATGAAGAGAAGTAGGGGTGTGAAAATAGGAGTGGCAAAGAGATTAGACACGTAGGAAAGTAGGTTTTTTAATCTCCAATATAAAATAGTTATATATTTTGATAATATTATTTATTAAAACGGATATGGGTCCGGGTTGGGTTGGAATGAAATATTCCGTATCCGACTCGTTTTTTATTAGAAAAATTTAGGTTTGGGTCCAGGTCGGATAAACGGAATTTTACTTGCATTAGGATCCGGAAAAACATAGCGGATTCGGGTTGGGTCCGAGTCCAGACCCAACCTATTTGACAAGCTTAATCATGGACTTTCATCTCAAAACTAATTAAAAATAAGTGAAGCGGCTCATAAACCTTATTTATTAATTTGTGAATATTTAGAATTTCGATGTGGTACTTTTAACAATGTTGCTAGCCCTCCGTCTCAACTAGTCAACAAGACCATGAGCAACCAAATTTACGTTTACTATTTTTGTCCAAAAAAAAAAAAAAATCGTATGGTTTCTTTTAATCGCCCTAGTTGCTGTCCACCACCACCACACTTCCATCAACGTCGCTGGCATCACAAACCACAGGCCAAATAGGAAAAAGAATTATAGGGAGATGCTCAAATTCCGTCTCTCTAGCATCACTACAACTTAAAGGCTACTAGTTAAAAAGATGCTCCTACCCTGCTATTAAAACTCTCTCTAAATCCACATCAAGAGTAGAGGAGGGGGAAGGGAAAGAGGAGGTAAGAGTTATTAGGAATGAATTCTAAAAGTTTTGTTCGTAGTTTCTTTGAACTTTTTTTTATTTTTCCCTTTTACCAAACTCTTTCTCCATGTAAAATAAATACAAAGTGGAGGTCATTTTAAGCAATTTAACGTGTCAAGAAAGGTAAGTGAAAAATTTCAAATCTCACGACTCTTGGATAAAATTGTCAAAAACCTCAGAGAGGTTTCCAAAAAAATCCCCAGAGAGGTTTCCAAAAAAATCCCTCAATCAATTTCAAACCATAAATGGCATGAAAATTAATGTACACACCATACAAGTGCAACATAAAGATTGTGACCTATGCTAATAACTATAGAATTGGTCCAAGTAATTGTGTATACTAAATGGATAACTCTGCACTCCGCTACGCACGCGCAGTCCACTACATGTGGCCGAGACAGGGTGACGGATATCTGGAAGCATGGTCTACATATTCTATTTCTTCTTGTTTTAAGACTACACCGAGCATTATTTCACAGATAAGAGGTGAAATGGGATAATGTTACGATAATGTTGGTGATCTGACTCCGAAAAAATAAAAAAATTTTCAAGAAACTGCAAATTATCAAATAATTTTTTAAAATAATTTATGTTTTTTCAGTGACATGGTGTTAACATAATACTATTATAGTATAATACTTATTTTCGATAATATTACAGATGAATCCAATTACACATTTCTATGTACATAAATATGTGATGAATGAATCGAAACTTTAGGTCAAAACAATAGCAAGTTCAATGTGAAAAGGAATTTTGCCATTGTTCTTAATGTATACTCGGTTGAGAACCCGGTCATTACGTCTAATCTCGTTCAATCAATTAAGAAAACTTTCTTGACAAAAAATCTAGTTTTACCAAGATATAATATTGCCCACGTCATGTATTTAATGTTGAAAATACATTTAAAGGCCAATTTATAATAGTCAATTCCCACTTGCACCCCCCGTCAAGTGGTAAGACATAAATATTTTATCTTTTTTCCCCCTTACTCAACAGGATGACGCATCATTATCAAGAAATACAAATATGGTTACATCAATTATCTAAGATATAATCACGATAACCTTATTATTTGCTTGTTCAAATCGGTTATGCGTTCCCCTCAAATATCTATTTCACCCTTACAAAACATATAAAACATACAAAATGGCCTACACATTTAATAGAATCAATTTATCAGGTCTATTGATTATACATTTGGTTCTTTTAATTTTACTTTTAAGAGAAGATATCATTATTACCTCTATAAATTTGAACAAATATGATGTACAATTCTTAAACCATTTGTACAAATAAAGAAATGAGCAGTGGCTTGATCAAGTGCACAAATTAAGAAGGGAGCCAGATTGCCTAATGCAAAATTGTGGTGTATTTCTGAAGATAGCGATATCCCTATACTTTACAAACTTCACCTCAACGTCATCAAAACATATGGTAGCTGTTTAAAAATCGTTATGAATACTATAGATTTAGATAATAGTATGGCATTAAAAATCCACAACAAAAAGAAATTTAAAAAGTTGATAATGAAGAGCATATATACTAGAATGAAATGTGGCCAATGAAATTATGAACTTGAACTTTAATATATCCAATGTTGTGTGTTTATCAAAATTATATAGTAGTACAAGCCAAGAAAAATGATATTTGTATCAAATAATAACCATGCAAAACAATTTCACACTTCAATCATAATGATTGTTACATTCAGATTTTAAGAGCATCAATGGGACGCTCTAATGCTCTAGCGAGGACAAGTTTGAGAAGTTCTCTTGAGCTACATCCCTTGTATTTTTTTACACCTTCATCAACCAAATTCACAGCAGGCTCAACTATTTCATCCATTTCAAAACTATGAAAACTGGCTATAGACATCCTAGTTTTGTCGGTGCTCGGCACAATGACTCGATGCATTATACTCTTGTACTTTCCATTGCTTAATACCTCTAGAAGATCTCCAACAAAGACTTGAAGGGAACCTTCTACTTTAGGAGCAGCTTTCCATGTTCCATCTACACTGTCCATGACTTGAAGACCTGGCGAATTTTGTAAGAGAATGGTGATTAAGCTAAAATCGGTATGTGGAGGTGTACCTATTTTGATGGTTGATTCTTGATTTGGTAAATAGCTGTTTGTAGCAACAAGTTGCATCCCTTTCTTAAAATTTTCCTTGAGGTTTGTTGCATCCAAGTTTAAGCTTTCCATGATGGCTCCGAACACTTGTATGCTCAGCTTCTTCATTTCTGCTGTGTACCTCCCCATTTTTTCCCTGGTAAATTGTTACAATTTGCATACATTTACAATTATATCTGACGTTAAAAGGTAGGAAACTGACTTAATTTGGACAAGTTAGATGTCTAGGGGTATGGAAAAAGGAGTTGAAATTCAGACCTTTTATATTGAAAAAAAGAATGATGGATAGAAATGCAACCATTACTCCAACTTTTCCCTGTTAAAATTTGTAAAGATTTCTAAAAATTTAGATTGGAAAGTCAACTAAAAAAATTAGGAAATTGGTTTTTGGAAACATTGAATTACAAACGGAATGACCATTGAGTGTTTTAATAATAAATATGAATTATATTTCGAAGTAATGATTATCTAGAGAATTTGGTGCACCTGTAATCAGCTGGATGCTTAGGCCATAAATCAACATAATTCTCAAAAGGGTTGGCTTGAAGCCTCAGCACGTCTCTTTGGAGTAGGTCACTGCCATGAGCGCTTTGTTGAAACGTAGCCAATTTTACTGGGCTGAAAGGGTCTCGAGAACCAAGCTCCAAAATCTCCTTCTTCAAAACACCTGGCAAGTTGAAGAAATTTTGGTTCACTTGTAAGGCTTCGTCAATGACTAGTTCGGATATTCCATGATTAATAACCTGACAAAGTTTTTTAATCCATCACATGAACAAATTAAGAACAATAAGATGAGGGAGAGAATATTCAGAGTTGAGATAGAGATTACATGAAAAACGCCCGAATTCTTGCAAGCTTCATGAATCTCTTTGATGACTAAAGATTTTTCATAAGAATCTTGGCTTAGGTGGGAGAGGTCAATTATTGGCACTTTCATGGGTTGAATTGGATCATGATCATTGATTGAGTTCATAATCTTTGTTCTACCAAAATATATTCACAATCTTTATGCTGAATATGTTGTAAGGTAGTTTGCCACAAATTTTGAATGAAATGTGAAGGCAAAGAAAAGAAAGGCAGTTGTTTGTGTGTTAGGAGGCCAACTAGTAGGATTATTTATCTATGAAAGCTGGTTGACTTTGAGTTGCGTTTACAAAATGACTGCATTTTGTTAGGTGCTCTGTCAATTTTGAAACATGTCAATGAACTTTAGTATCATCTTTTTTTAGGAAAACTTCAGGTTTATCTTGTTTAGCTATTATCTAGTTTAGGTGGTCAAAGTCCTTTAGTTTTAAATATTAGATTTAGAGTGCAACAAGTTGGGCCAATTCCATTTTGATGGGGGAACAAAAACGGTGAGGTTTTGTCTAATGGTAAAACAACAAAAGTTCAAATTCGAGGAGTTAAAAAGTTCAGGAGAAGTACAAGCTGTAACGGTGGAGAATCTGGATCAATGTTTTGATGCGAAGCATGCAGAGACACTGGCGTTTCTCAAAGCATTAGAACGGGCAAAAGAAGTTGGCATAACACATTTTCAACTAGAAGGTGATGCGCTATGTGTGGTTAAGAAAATTAACAGCAGAAGAAAGGAATTATCAATGACGGGGCAGATAATTGATGCAATCAGAGATTTTCTTTAAGGAGTTTCCAGTAGTGCATATAAATCATGCCTCCATACAGAACGACAAACCAGCACATTCAGCAGCCAAAATGGCTCTTTCTGCTGAGAATAGGATGATGTTTTCTTTTGCTGATTTCCTAAAAGTTGTACTGGATGTTGCAAAACTTGATCTACATCAATGAAATTACATGTTCTCGTCGAAAAAAAAAATATGGGCACTTTCACTGGTTTGATCAGATCATGATCATAATCATTGACGAAGCTGGTCATCTTTCTTAACTATGAAAAAGATCAACATGTACCGATCGATCAGAGTCAGCTATTGAAATGCATGTTCGCTGCAACTGATATATCTATTACTATATAGTATAATCATGTTCCACTCATTTCTTCTTGGTTCAAGATTACATCGAGCATTATTTCACATCTTAGAGGTAAATACGGACAATGTTACGATTATCTTGGTCATCTAACTCCCAAAAAAATATAAAAATTTACAAGAAAAGGAAAATTATTAAATAATTTTATTATTATTTGTGTAGTCTTATTTTTAAAAAACATGTTTTTTAAAATTTTCAAATACATTTTTCAATCAATTTTTTATCTCACAAACACATTTATCGAGAAGAATCTTTAAAGTTGCTACAGTAATATTTTCTAAAAAATACTCTAAAAAATAACCATCCAAATAAAGCCTTATATGCTTTAGTAACACAGTGTGACCGCAATATTATTTATAATATAATACTTATCTGCGATAATACAACGGATGAATCCTATGTCATCACATTCCTATGTACACAAATATGTGATGAATGAATCAAAACTTTAAGTTAAAACAATAGCAAGTTCAATCCGAAAAGGAATTTTGCCATTGTTTCTTGATGTCGGTTAATTGAGAGAACCAGGTCATTATGTCTAATCTAGCTCAATCAATTAAGAAACTTTATTGACAAGAGATCTAGTTTTACCAAGATATAATATTGCCTATGTGACGTATTTAATGTTAAATACATTAAAAGGCCAATTTAATAGTCAATTCACACTTATGCCCATAGTCAAATCTACTCTCTCTCTCTCTCTCTCTCTCTCTCTCTCTCTCTCTCTCTCTCTCTCTCTATATATATATATATATATATATATATATATATATATATATATAGCCATTCAACAAGATGACCATGAATGATTTAGAGTAACTTATTTCCAAGGGGGAAAGAATTCCAGACTTTGAGTCTTTGAATCACAATACCATTTTTTCCTTTAAATCTCGGAAATCAATAATGGAACAACTCAATCGAATATCTCATTATCAAGAAATACCAATACGGTTCTGGAAGAATGGAACATCAATTATCTAATGAGGGGTTTGATTCAAATTCCTTAATCACTATTACTATAAATATCATTAACCTTACTATGAACATGAGTTTGGACGATTCCCTCCTAGCATATTTGGTTAGTAATGGAATGGATATCATTTTTTCTCTTAAAAAAGTTAATGATTTTATAAAACAGTATTTTGGGAATCATAGAGACCCAGGTTAATCACTTTTATTTCGATTGAAAGATAGTGATAATTGTTTTTCGAACATAAAAAATTCTTCCCTAATTCCCCTAAACTAAAAACCCCAAGATATAATCATGACATCGTAACTATATACTTGTTCAAATAGGTTATGCGTACCCCTCAAATATTTATTTCGCTCAAACAAAACATATACAAAATGGCCTCCACATCTAATGGAATCAATTTATCGGGTTTATTGATTTTACATTTAATTCTTTTAATTTTAATCGTAAAAGAATCATTATTACCTCTATAAATTTTTGAACAAATATGATTTATAATTCTGAAACCATTTGTATAAATAAAGAAATGAGTTGTGGCTTGATCAATTGTTCAAATTAAGAAGTGTGCAAATGGCTCGTGAAAAAATGTTGGCCCAATACAAAATTCAGATGTGTATTTGAAGATAGACTTTCTAGTATATTTCATTTCGAATAAATTCAATGGTATTATATATTTCATTTCGAATAAATTCAACCATTTAAAATTGTTATAAACATTAATACCTAAGTCATGTTGACTTATAATATCTAGTGGGATGCCATATATTTCATTTCAAATAAATTCAACCAATTTTTAAAGAGTACTCCCAGACAAGCTGCAAGCAAATACCAGTGACGGATTATAAACAGATCATTCCACAGGAAATTAAAGCCGGCTTGAAATAGCCAGACAACATTCCTATCTCACAGACTAAGCATTTCAGAAGAATTTACGAATTACGAAATATCTAGTTTAGGTGATCAACGTCCTTTAAACTATTTCAGATCCTGTGCGGCTGTGCCTCACCCTTCGGAAATTTCTCAAGCTCCCATATAGGAAGAAAAGAAAAATCTCCTAAACCGAAAAAAAATAAATAAATACATTTTTTTAAAAATAAAATAGAATATAATTCCAAATCAGTTTGTCCCTCAGAAAAAAAAAATCAATTATTTTTAACCTAGTACTATTACGTATGTTTAATCGAGTCTTATATAATACGAAATATCTAGTTTAGGTGATTAACGTCCTTTAGTTTTAAATATTAGAGTTTGGAGTGCCAATTTGGTCAATTCCATTTTGATAGGGGAACATAAACTATGGTTGACTAATTAGCTTGAAGTGGCTAAGGCCTTGGTCTAATGGTAAAACAACTAAAGCTTAAATTCCAGGAGTTAAAAAGTACAGGTTTCAAGTCTTCCAAGTTGTTGATGCAAAAAAAAAAAAAAAAAAAAAAAAGGTTGTAAGTTGAGTCTCATAATATAGTACATTTTGTCACACGTGTAACCTTTTACGATGATTCTAACCTAAAGGAGATACAGGATAACTATGTTAAAATGTTTTTACCCATTGCATAAAGTTTAATCTTACTGTAACATATAAAACTTACCATTCGACTTCAAGACACCAAAACATATATGTTTCTTTGAAACTAGAGCGTAGGGTACTACGCTCTAGTTGATATATCCCTGATTTAAGGGGACAAAAATGAAGGAACGAGATTGAGTTAGCAAAATCAATTTGAGGATGAAAAAAATAACATCGTTTTGGTATAAATAATGGTTATACTACGCTTAAGCAAAGTTATACCATAATTCAGTAGAGTTATACATTTTAATTGACCTGTTATGCACACTTTAACTTGGCCTAAATAGCAAAGTCCCAACTTTTGAGACTCAGATTCGGATGGACGAGATCAACAAAACTTTCCCTTGTGTGAGTATGATCACCGATCTAAATTCTTATTCAATTTTAAGAATTATCAAGGGCTTTCTTAGTCAACGTTTTGCTTAAAATTTTTGGGATAATTTAAACTTTTCTAATTGATGAACACATTGTTCATTTTGCATTTATTGTATTGGATCTTATTCTGCATAGACAAAAGAAATTTAAGTAATTAGATGAAACGACAAAAACTGCACGGAGGGGAAATGGACAGAATAAAGGAGAAAATGAGTTATACTTTACCACGACTTCATTCCCCAACAAAACAAGAAATTTTCGAAATCAAACCATAATGAGACCACAGGTACAATAGTTCTTAATAGCGATTGAATGGGAAGCCTTATCATGTCCTGATGTTTACTTCATCCTGTCTTTGTTTCCATCAAACTTCTAATTGCTGCAATGGGCCGGTCTTTTTCTCCAGAAAAAACAAGTTTCAGAAGGTCTCTAGCGCTGCATCCCTTGTATCTTTTTGCACCTTCTTTGCGTATCAGCTCCAATTCAGGCTCAACTATCTCATCTATTTCAAATCCATGAAAGCTGGCAATGGACATTCTAGTTTTACTTGTGCTCGGTACAATTACCCCGTGCGAGACACTCCTGTATATGCCATTGCTTAACACCTCAAGATGATCTCCAACAAAGACATGTAGAGACCCTTTAAGTTCAGGAACAGCTTTCCATGTGCCGTCAACATCGTCCATGACCTGAAGACCCGAGGAGCCTTGTTGTAGGATAGTGATGATGCTGTAATCTGTATGTGGAGATGCACCTATCTTGATGCTCGATTCCTGGTGCGGTGAATAGCTGTTTGCAGCAATTATTTGCATCCCCTTTTTGAACTTTTCTTTGAGGTGTGTTGCACCCAAGTTTAAGCTTTCCTTGATCGCTCCAAATAGTTGAATCCCTAAATTTTTCGTTTCCA
Source organism: Mitragyna speciosa (assembly GCA_024721245.1). Taxonomy (NCBI): domain Eukaryota; kingdom Viridiplantae; phylum Streptophyta; class Magnoliopsida; order Gentianales; family Rubiaceae; genus Mitragyna; species Mitragyna speciosa. The sequence goes on from CM045557.1 coordinate 25,907,979, forward strand.
TTGTGTACCTTCCCATCTTTTCCGTGGCAGTTGTTACAAATATCTGATTTCTTAGCTTTTACTGTTATGATATGTACCTTATGATGGAAATGGTAATTTTCATCAGAAGGGTTATAAATCGTTTGGCCAAGGTGTCAAATTTTGGCATGAACACAGGAATTTTCCCTTTGCTACAATGATATCTAACGTTATAAGATGTTTTTGGCTTGTATTGAAACGCTGGAGAAAAGAGTAGGTAAGAATTGAAATTAAGTATAGACAACCTCTCAAAGAAAAAAAAATTGTACTTTTACAACTCATGAAACTTTTGCTGCATAGGTGTTAAATATTTAGGGAGCGTTTGGTTCGCACTCGAGAATCGGAATCAGAATCATTACTCATGGGTTTAGAATGAAATCCGCAGTTTCAATACAAGTGTTTGGTTCAATAGCTAGAATGGGTATCATTACTATATGTATATGTATATGCGTGTGTATATATCTAAATATATATAAATAAATACATAAATATATATACGTATATGTATATATACGTATGCATATAAACGTGTGCATATCTACATAGGTATATGTATACGTGCGTGTATATATATAAATATATATCAATATAAATAAATATATATATAAATATAAAAATATATAAATAAATATATACAGACACACACACATATATGTATATGTATGCATGTATATGTACATGTATAGATATACGTAGGTATTTGTATATGTATATGTATATGTATATGTATATGTGTGTGTATATAAGTAAATAAATAAATAAATACACAAATAATATATATAATTATATATAAATAAATAAAAATATATAAATAAGTAAATAAATAAATAAATATATGTATGTATATGCGTGTGTACATATATGAATAAATAAATAAATACATAAATAATATATATAATTGTATATAAATAAATATATATAAAAATAAGTAAAAAAAATATATATGTATGTATGTATGTATGTTTGTTTGTTTGTATATGTACGTGTACATATATACGTAGGTATATGTATATGTGTGTGTGTGTATATAAATAAATATATATAAATAAGTAAATAAATAAATATAAATCTATTTATAAATAAATATATACGTATGTATACATATGTACGTGTACATATATACATAGGTATATATATGTGTGTGTGTAACGTATAAATAAATATCTATATAAATAAATAAATAAATAAGTAAATAAATAAATATATATATATTTATAAATAAATATATGTATGTATGTATGTATATGTATGTATGCATATGTATGTGTACATATCTACATAGGTATATTTATATGTGTGTGTGTGTGTATAAATAAATATATAAATAAGTAAATAAATAAATATAAATATATTTATAAATATATAAATATATATGTATGTATTTATGTATGTATGTATATGTATATGTATATGTATATGTACGTGTACATATGTACGTAGGTGTATATATATATATATGTATATCTGTGTGTATATATAAAAATAAATAAATATAAATAAATAATTAAATAAATAAATATGAATATATTTATAAATAAATATATGTGTATATGTATGTATGCATATGTACGTGTACATATCTACGTAGGTATATGTATATGCGTGTGTGTATATAAATAAATAAATATATAAATAAGTAAATAAATAAATATAAATATAAATATATACATATATGTGTGTGTATATATGTATGTATGTATGTATGTATGTATGTATGTATGTACGTGTACATATATACGTAAGTATATGTATATGTATATGTATATATGTGTGTATATATAGAAATAAATATATTAGTGTGTGTGTGTGTGTGTGTGGGCATGTGTGTGTATATGTATGTATATGTATATGTATTTATGTGTGTGTGTGTGTGTATGCATGTGTGTGTGTGTGAATTTGGGAATCAAATTTGGGTTTTGACAAAACCTCCCAAAATGGTTAGGTTTTGGCAAAACCCAAATTTTTGGAATTCATTCCCAAATTTCAAATCCTATCCCCCTAATCCAAACTCTCAATAAGGGTTTCAATCCCATTCCCAATCCCAAACCCCTCTTACCAAACACCCCCTTACTTCCTTCTTGACCCTTGGTTTTTGGGCTCTTTGCAGGCTAGCTGTCCATTTTTTTATTCTTCCTTTTAGTTTTTTTTTATAAAGAGAATATTAATGGCAAACATTGAATTAGAACTATACATTAAACCACAGGCAAATTTTTCTTTTTAAATTAAAAAAAAAAAGAAAAGAGTTTCTGGCCTGGTAATTAGATCTTATCATTGTAAAAAAAGCATAGCATAGTAAGTTTATTTCTCTTAAAAGAAATTATAATTTATTTCTGATAAGATTTTATCAAAGATTAAGGTCATGTTAGAGAAGTGTTACACCTGTAATTAGTAGGATTTCTAGGCCATAAATCAAGGAAGTCTTCAAAGGGATTGGCGAAAAACCTCAGCACGTCCCTCTGGAGTAGGTCGCTGCCCTGAGCTCTACGTTGAAAGGTGGCTAATTTTACTGGGCTGAAGGCGTCACCAGAGCCAAACTCCAAAATCTCCTTCTTCATTATCTTAGGCATGTCAAAGAAGTTTTGATTCACTTGTGAGGCCTCTTCTATGACTAATTCGGATATCCCATGATTAATAACCTGCAAGAAGTTATAACCAAAAAAACAAAGAAATTGAAGAAGAATAACCTTAAGAAATGTACGACTCAACATGTATATTGCTCCCAAAAAAAAAAAACTTTATAGAGCTCAATTAGAGGAGTTTTTTAGAGAGATTACGTGAAAAATACCAAAGTTTTTGCAAGCGTCTTGAATCTCCTTGATGACAAAGACTTGGTAAAAGAATCTTGGCTTAGGAGGGAGAGGTCAATTATTGGCACTTCCATGAGTTGGATTAGATCATTGGTTTTGGTTGAGTTCATCATACTTTGCTATGGAAGAGAAAGATCACTAATGTCATATGTTGATCACTAACGTCATATGGTGAAATGCCTACAAAGATTTTGAGATAATTTATAATTTTTTATTTATAGACAGTACGATTGAATTTATATTTCAAGCTTTTCCTTGTAAGAAAAAATTTTAAACTTCTTTTAATCATTTCTGTGGCCCACCACTTTTATTGGGGTATAGTTTAGAAAATGGATGCAATTATCTATATTTTACTAGTAAGATCTGGCTGTGCAAGGCACAGCCAAGTGCCCAATAAATTTTTTTCATTGAATTTTGGTTGTATAATTGTTCAACAAAATGATAACTAAAATTGTAATTTTATAATTATTATAACAGTTTGCAGTGAAGAAAATATTCTCTAATCACGTTGTATAAATATAAGTGAGGACCATGGAATGAACATTTGTTAAATCTTAGAGTGTAGCCGAAAAGTGATTAACAACAAAGATCAGAGAATTTTGCATTGGACGTTTCGAACAAGTGAGGGTTGATAAATTTGTCAATCCAATGAGTGACTAAAGAAACATGTATAAAGTAATGGTGAACATCCATGTGGTCAATTAAACAAAATAACCAAACAGCTGCAGCTCAGGTCCATAGGAAGGATATTCAGTAGCTAAATCTGTATCCTCTTTTTAGCCAAAATGTTGAAAAATACTTGCTGAAACGGTCCACACGAATCCTGAATGTAACAAAGAGTATTAATGCTAGAAACACATAATGAATGTATATATGCAAAATAACAACAAAAATGGCTTCCTCATCAATACACACTGAATATTTACAAGAAGGGTTGATACAAAACCTTAGAAGAGATGCAGGAGTCATTTTGCAGTCAACAACTGTTATTTGTATTAATGAAAAAAAGGAAATTTGTTTCTAATGCAATGTAAACAAAACAAAAAGCCAAACAAAGCATCTGACAAAGACATGCTATGCACCTGTGTTTCCCAAGAGAAATGCACATAAGGTTTGCAGGAATGCAGAATTATGGAATAAGAAAATAGTCCAAGTTTATGGGTTGACATAGATAACATTACATCAAGCGAATTGTAGCATTTCAATTCAAAAGAAGGAGAAGTAGCTTATTGCTTTGCCAGCCATAAATAGAGCAAACTAAATAGCTCATATTATGTCAATAAATACATCCCATTAAATAGGGCAAGATATAATGGATCATAATATGCAAAAAAAAAAAAAAAGACATATGTAAAAAAAAAAGACAAAAAAAGGACAGGTCACAAGCAATTCAGCATATATGCACATTTCAAACAAAAAACAATCATAAGGAGCAGTATGGTTAGCTTAAATTAAGCTTTATTCCCAATCTTCTTTGATAGGCTGTCCTCATAGGGGACATGTGGTGGTCAGTGTTGGGTTGGAAAATCATTATATGGGTCTATTTATTCCTTCTGATCATGCAATTCAGGCCTTCGTAAATTCAGATGAAAAGTTGAGATTCCTTTTTACTCCCACTATAAAAGATGTCAACTTGGATACTTCTGAGCTGCCAGCATGTTTTTTGTTGTCGGTGTAAACAATTGGTCTTCTTGACGAGTGATCTTTCCATCAATGATGGCTAGAGTTGGCTGGACCATTTCTTCATTTGCATCTTCATCATTGAGTGCTGCAGTGAGGCAGAGCATTTCCCTGGAGTACATTTGCAACAATGGAGTACATTTTAATAGATCCAGCAATCTACCATCCATCATAACTCCCTATTTATGTGACAAACAGAAAAAAAATATCAATTTTGGTATACAATGTCGGGAAAAAAATCTCAGCAAGCTGGAAGATCATTTTTGCATGTAAATGAAGCTTATAATTGATGAAACAAAAAAGGAAAAGCTCATTTCAAAAATTACATTGTTGTTTGCTTTTTTTAGCTGAATAGCAGTGAAAGGGATAAGCTTTTTGTCAGTCGGGAAAAAATATTGATGTGCTAATTATGACACTGTCGTTTTCTAACATTATCTGAATCCAACATTTGTTTCTTTTTTTTTTTTCAGCCGAGTTTATGTTGTGGTTTCCAGAGAAGGCTATTCAACCTCAAGAAAGTGGAAAAGTACATACCTGATTGTTACCTTGGGTGTCTTCCTTATAGGGAAGGCTATTCAGGAGTTTTTCTGCTATTTTTTTCCTCCCTCATTTCTACGATAGAACAAATCAGAATATTTTATTTGCTACCAGTTAGGAGAGGCTGAGAGAAAGCCAAGAATGCAAAGGGAAAATGTACAAAAAAAGGACAATAGAATTATGAAATACAAATTGATCGGAAAATTGTTGAGAAAGTAAAAGATGGAAAAATGAATTAGATTTGTTTGGTTTCCAGCAGCATTGTTCAACAGCAAATTGACTGACAAATTTTTTGTTTTTGACTTAAAGGTGGTTTGTTAATTGTTAATAGATTAAGCAAGCAGGAAAGGAAGCAAGAAACGGACAACAAAACAAATCAATAATCTATAACAAAATTATTGACATGTCAAGTAAGCAAGCAAACAAGATTGTTAAACAAAATAGGTAATATAGAAAGAAACAAAAAGAAAACCCAATACAATAATTGGCATAAAAAATAGTAACGCATAACTAATAACACAAAGCAACATAAAAAGGAACAACTCATAGGAAGCAGAGTAATAGTGTGAAAAAATATCGCAAAATAAAAGTTATCAACTGGAGCAGGAAGGAAAGGGAAAAAGAAGACAGCAACCTGTAGAAATTAAAAAAAAAGTTCAAGAAACAAGGAGCTTTTGGATTTTTAAATTATTTTGTATATAAAAGAAGACAGCCACGCTTTAAAGATCATGAGAAAACGAGCATGCAGCGGTGAAAGGAAAAAAAAATAGAGCTAAGGGTGATAACAAAAGGGAATAACAGACCGGAAGGAGAAAGCAGCAAGGTGCAGTCGGTATTGAAAAGGCAAGAGACTGTGCAGAATAATGCAGGACAATGAAAGATGTTCAAAAACCTGAAAAAGAAGTCGAAAAAAAATAAAGCACAAACATTTTTGCAAACCCATTGAAAGATTGTAGCGGTAGAATAAAACAAATACAATTTCAATGGCAAAAAAAAAGGACAAAAAGGTAGAAAAAAAAAAGGGAGCACACTGCAAAATCTAAAAGAAGACGAAAGTAGCGAGCAAAAGGTAAAGCGTAAGAGGAACAGATCGGCCATAAGAGAAACAAAGGCTAAAAAAGCCTACGTATATATAAGCAAAGGAAAAGTTAAAAGAACGGTAAATTGAATAAACTTGGCAAGTAAAGTCGTAGAACCCTGGGCGGCAACAATAGTCTAACGTCCTTCCTTTTCAATCCCTGTTCACCTGCGATCGCCTGTAAGAAAACAATAGAAAGATAAGGAGGTTTAGGTAAAGAAAAAGTAGACATCAAATCAGAACAAATCTCCATGTGTAGACAAAGATCGAACGGCCAGAACATGCTTATGGCACAGCTCGGATTTGACAATAAGGCACTCATGACATGATAAATGAATTTGTGTCAGAAAAAGATCAGAAGTGAGAGAAAAAGCAAATCAAAGGGTGCTTAGCGATCTAAGGGTGAAATAACGCCTAAACTCCAAGAAGTTACAAACTGTGCTTTTACGAAAAAGTAGGGTTAAGGACTAAATAGTAATTTCACATAAAAGAAAGCAAAATTTGATGCGAGCAATCAAAAAATCTAAGAGCAAAACAAGCATAATAGAATAAAATGACAATGTAACCCCCAAAAATAAACTGTTCCCAAGTGAAAGGAAGGCTAGAACAATAAATCAATAGGCAAACATAGACGAACAAAGCTAAAAGAATCGCACAAGAAGAATAAACCCTAAAGAAGGCAGACAGTAATAAACCCTAAAGGAGGCAGGCGATAATAAGTGCCCACGTGGCAAGCGAGGAAGTTGCTACAGTACCTTCACCTAGGGGTGTGCAAATTCGGTAAATATCGAATTATCGACCGAATTCGAATTGAAATCGGTAAATCGAATTCGGTAATTCGGTCGGTAATTCAAAAAATCTGAAAAAAATGAAATCGAATTCGGTCGGTATTCGAAAATAAAATTCTAATTCGATAATACCGAATTTACCGAATTCAATTCGGTAATTTGAATTCGGTAATTCGGTATATATATACCGAATTCGAATTACCGAATTTAGCATTAATTGGGCTAGTAATTTGATAGTGGACTCGGTTATTTAATCATTGGGTTGGGCCATTATTTCTTTAAGCCCATTATTTCCTCCTTAAGCCCATTATTTTTTAATTTTTTAATTTTTAATTTCTTATTTTTTTAATTTTTAATTTTTAAATTTTTAAAATTTTTTATTTTAAAATTTTTTATTTTTGAATTCGGTTACTGAATTAATATACCGATTTACCGAATTGAATTCGAAATCGAATTCGGTTCGGTATTAAGTGAATTTGAAATCGAATTCGGTCGGTAAATTTGAAAAAAAAAATACCGAATTGACCGATTTCAAGTTACCGAATTACCGACCGATTCTCACCCCTACCTTCACCTTCCTTTTTATCTAGTAGTAGGATAAGATAAGATAAGATAGGGCATAATACAACAGCCCAACAGCATGACATTGTTTTAAGGGGTTTACAAAGAAAAGTTGTGGAATCACTTTCTTGGAGACATTATTGACGCCTGATTCATGTTCTATTTCCTCCCTATAATCCTAGACAAGAATACACCTCCATCCAAATAATAGGTGGTTGTGATTTTAAAAAATAATTGTAATGGTTAGCATGCAGTTGGTTCATCAACCACCACCCACTCAACCTTTGCTTGATATGAAGGTCTTTGGTACTATCTGGTACATTTGATTTGTCTTCTCGTACTGTATGAGATCACTTTTATTGTATTGCAAACATGTCTCACCAGTATATGCTAATTTACACTCTATAATTATCATATATAATCCAAGAAATTGCCTTGAAATCTTTCCCTAATTGATCACTTGGTGATTCCCTTTGTTCGGTGGGTACATTGGCCACAAAGCAGATTAAAGAAGTGGGAAAGAAAAAAATATAGGCATGGCAGAAAGTGGCCATGATTGAGTAGCTTTTTATTTGTTCTTAGAAATTGGATTTGGCAGGTGGGATGGGTGTTGGGAAGAGAGTGTCCTAGCGATAGAAGAAGAGAAGGAAAATGGGAAATAAAAGAAAAAAAAATGGTTAGCTTCGTAAAATATTCTAGTTTGAGGTGGCATCCTGAATTTACACTCTACTTGGGAAGTGTTGAAATGCAGACATGACTATAAAAATCTCTCCTTGCTGCAAGTTGGGGTTAGCGTCATCTGCAAGTTGGATTAAAAATCCAAAGGAGTATTGTTACTTTGGTCCAATAATGGTTTAGTCTCCATTGGTTTCCTCAGATCCAGTTGGATTATCCTTTAAAATAGGTTAGGAGTAAGTTAGAATGTTGAACATTTGACAAAAAAAAAAAAAAAAAAAGTTTCGGCAAAATTTTATCACTTTTCAAAAAATGACTTTTTTTTTTAAGCTCGTCGCCACTGAGCCGATACAACATTATCCTATATTTGTAGTCTTTATGTGGGAATAGCCACATGTGACCATTCTAAGTGGCTGTACAAATTCACATGAGGGTTGTACGCACTCAAACAACGGTCGTATACAGTCATTATAACACATAAAATTCATTACATTTTTTTTTTGGTTGTGTCTCCCTTTTTATTTTTATTTTATTTTTTAATAAATTGTTAAAGAATATTTAAACACGTTAATAACTACCTATAATTGAAAATAACTACTTATTACTATATATTTATTTCATCTCATTATCTATAATAGAGGAGCACTACTTGATTTGTGGTGTCTCCTCATTGTATATTTATTTTTTTTAAAATTTAAAAATATTCAAACATATTAGTAACTAACTATATTTGTAAGCAACTGAAAATAACTATTTATTAGCATTATTTTATTTTATAAAAAATTATATATTTATTGTTAAATTGTAAAATGAATTTTTGTGAAAACTAATTACTAAAATAATCTTAGAGCCTTAATGTAACCCTATAACTAATAAGAGTCATAACTGCTAAATTTGAAAGATTTAGAAAGTTAAAATTCTTAAATAGTAAATTAAAGAAAATTTTTATTTATTTAGCTTGTGCCTCAAATAAATTTTCAGCCACAATCACAGACTACTAGTAACTTTCCAACACCATTCTCCAAGGTTCCACAAAAGATGAAAATTTTCTTTGAAGAACTTATTGGAAGAAAATTAGACACAAGTGTTTTTCAACTTTAATTACGATATATATATATATATATATATATTTCAGATTCTTCACCTCCATAAGATATATGATCGATAATGTCTCTTGCGCTGCTTCCTTAGTGTTTTTTTGGACAGTTTTGATCCAAGAGCTTTTATATCAGGCTCAACTATCTCATCAATTTGAAAACAGTGAAAACTGGCAGTAGACATCCTGCTTTTGCTTGTACTACATGGTATCACACGATTGAATAAACTCTTGTGGATGCCATTGCTTAATACTTCAAATGGTCTCCAGAGGGACCCTTCCAAGTTTTGGAGCAGCTTTCCATGTCCCTTCAGCCATGTCCAAAACTTGGAAGGCCTGACGAACTTTTGTAGGAGTGCATGGTGATGATGCTGTGATCAGAATGAGGAGGTGCACCAATCTTGATGTTTTTATTCTGGATACGGTGAATAACTGTCTGCAATAAGCATGATGTTTTATTCTGGATATGGTGAATAACCATTTGCAGCAATCATGTGCTGTCCCTGTTCGAAATTTCGTTGTACTTGTGTTGCATCTAAGTTTAAGCTTTCCATGATGACTTATAACAATTGAATGCTTAATTTCCTCACTGCCAATCACCATCTTGTCCCTGTTAAATCATCACATATTTCTTACCACTTAATAATATCATGAAAATTAACTCGAAAATAAAAAGGACAGTTTTATGATGACGCAACCTTATTTACTCACACGAAAAATTGTAATTTTTTTTTAAGGAATTGATAAGTTACTTAAAAGTTTTATTGAATTTTTTAATAAAATTAGTCATTTTTTTGTTGGCGTATCCTCGAGAAAAAAACTTGTGTATTAACTAATGAATTGATAAAATTTATCAGTTTGATAATTATCTGAATTTGAGTACTGAGTTTAAATACCTCACAATGTAAATATGATAATTTCATCTTAAAAATACAAAAAAGTTTAGAAATAATGCGTGTGTGTGTGAGAAAAAGAGAGAGAGATGTATATATTTGTGTATGTGAGAGAATGCAAGTGTGTGTATTTGAGAATGTGCGCCAAATAAAGTATATGTAAATGTGTGAAGATGCATGAATGACAAAGAGATTGTGAGCAAGTGTGTGAAAGTAGGAAAAAAAAAAATTATGTATATGCGTATGTATTTCAAGAAGAGAAAGTATATATGTAGAAGAGGGTGAAAAAAAGAGAGTATGCTTATGTATGTATGTGTATGAGAGTGTATGTGTGTGTGAGGGAGGGAAAGTGTGTGTGTGGGTGCAAATATGTGAGAGAGAGTGTGTGCATGTGTGAGAGATGTGTATAAGAGGGAAAGGGAGAAAGAGGCTACTATATGTGTTCAAAATTAGCAAATTAAGTGAAAATTTTTTGCTTAAAAATTTGTACATAAATTAAGTAGTATTTAATGTATTAAGTAATGCAGGAATTTTGTTATCAAACCAATTGAATTTAAAAAGCTCTTAGTTCATTAATTTTCAGTACTAAGTTGGGTATCAAACACCTCCCAGTCAATTTAATTGTGTGCTTAATTAAAATGAATAATAATGTATATTATTAACTATTTTGATTCTCGAATATAATTTTAAAATTGTAATAATTAGAATGTTATGAAAAGAAATTCTCTCAAATCTAATAAAGAAAAGCCTAGTTCGTATATTTTCACTAATTTACGAAAAGAAAAATTATACAATCTACCACGTGATGGAGGATTTTTCTTTAATGGATCCGGTCCATGTAGACCCAATGGTCTAGATCTGAGCCACTAAAATAGCCTTGGTGGCTCATATTTAGACTATTGAGTTCACATGGATTTAGTCCACGATAGAATTAGCCAGTAATAGATTGCTCTTTCTCTCATTCGTATGGTCATTCATATGGAGAGAAGCCAATTCCTTAGGTGTTTTAACTTATGTTTCTGGTGTACATTGCAGGAAGCTATGAGCCCAAAGAGGCACTTATAAATGAGTTTGAACAGACTTTCCCGATGAGTGAGATTGTCAGTATTATTTGAGACAATTATATACATATACAATTTTAAAATTTTAAACATGTCATTTCTTTGATAAGTATCTTAATTCAGGATTACTAGGATTCTTTGAGTAATGGGGAAGTTCTTGGGGAAACTGAGTAATTTTTTATATTTGAAGGGTTGAATTGACACAACGTTATTATTTCAAAGGACTATAATGAAAATTTTGTTTCTTTGAGGGTACAAAAGGTAATGCATACATATTCAAAAAAAACAAAAAGGTAATGCATAAAATTTAAACTTAAATTGACACGTCTGCATATCCCCATGAAATTTTCTACATTGCTTATGAAGTAGACCACACAAAATATAATCTGATCGTTTTGTCTGTCAGTTTCATAACTCTCCATCCCAAAAACCGAATCTCAGACTCAAAAAATCAGTCCATGGCAATGGCTGCATCCACCTCTTCAGCGCCTCATTTACTTCGCAAGTCAACTTCTCTATTTACCATTAAATCTCACGCCAATTTCAAGAAAAAAGATGTATTTATAGTTGGTGCCACCAAGATTACTGCCTGCCTTGCCACCAGGTTCACCTTAATCTTCGAGCCTCATCATGGTACAACTGCTGCTTGTGTTTTTTAATGTTTAAAGAACTTATGAATTGTTATTTTTTTTGTGGGATTTTGTTTTTCTTGCAAGTTAGGCTTGGAATACGGTCCAAGGCAGTTGGGCAGGCTGCGTTTTTTCGAACTGGAGGAACTTCACTGATTCAAGGGTATGTAGTTATGATACTTGTAATTTAGTCATTTTTACTTAATGAACTGTTTGAGCATTTGCATGTACATTCTTTTTAGAGTACTGATTAAGGAAATAGAATCTGTGAGCACTACAGACACAGTGATTTTTAAGGTTACAGAGTGCATAAATTCACATTCTTAGTCAGTATGAATGATACTTTATATCTCCGGCTTAGTATCTACACAATATGGGGTGGATATTTTAAGTTTTAAAGATAAGAAAGGAATAGGTAATTTTGAGAGAGATGGATAGGTAGTTTATTCATATGAGAAGTGTCTGTTACTTTCGATATCACGGTGTCTTTAATCATGTTATTTCTTTGAGGAAATATTCAATGTAGCAAATTGCATATGATTTTTGAAGCAGCAAGTCATAATATTTTTGGAGTTTAATATGACACTGGTTTTAGGCTTTACCATGACCCAATTAAAAAACCTTAATGTACAATCTATGTAGTAACCTACTATGGAAATTGCCTAGAAGATAAGATCATGAGGTATTGGAAATCTTAAATTGTTGTTAAAACTCTTTTAATGCTCTTATTGCTACCAGTTTTAGAGTAATTGGTGTAATATTATGGTACAAAGGACGTTAGTGGAGTACTGTTGTTTTTTAAAGCTTTCTGCTAGATAAAATTATGCTCTACATTGAAATATCTACAAGACTTATAGACCCGCTGAATTTACTATACCGATAGACATTATCATCACAGGCGCAAGGTTGCCACTGTAAGAACCATCCAACCTGTTAGGTCCTCCTCTATAGCAACAGCTGTGTCAGAGGAAGAGGAAGGCATTTTATCTTTGGATGTAAGCAAGATAAAGGCAATGTGCAGAAGTTGGCTATGGAGAGGCCACAAGATTAACTACTTGGTTTATCCTGGAGGCCATGACACAACTTCACCTCCTCCTCCCCCATTACTTTTGGTTCATGGTTTTGGGGCTTCCATTGCTCATTGGCGCAGGTATCTGCCACACAAGATCTATGGACGGCTAGTAGACTAACTCTACCTAAGTATTTTGCAATTTTATGTTATAAACCTTACTTTACTTGCATCTGGACCTGGATTCTGATCTTAAAAATGTATAGATCATTTTGTTTCTGTTAATATGATCATTATTTGATGTGAATAAACATCTTCCAGGGTGCTATAATTATGTAACTATTTTTCTATGGTCCATTATATTGACCGCTGTAAGCAAAGTATTCACATATCAGCATGCTGCATAGGAGATCTTGTTCATTCATTTGATAAAGATTGTGAATACTTCTTACATCAGATTTTGTGATCTTAAAAGGTTGGTCTTCCTTTCTGCATATTTCACACATTATTTGAACTTAATGAAATCCTGTCCTGTCCTGTCCTGTCCAATCCTACATTTGCTCATTTTACACCTCATATAGATAGAGTCCCTTGATTGAGCCACCCGATATTTTTCTACATAGTATCATAACTCATTGGTTTAATTGCTTTCAGGAACATATCGATATTGTCTCAAAGTTACACGGTCTATGCTATTGACCTTCTTGGCTTTGGTGCTTCCGATAAACCAATAGGCTTTGCATATTCCATGGAAGCTTGGAGTCAGGTTAACTCTTGAATGGCTTGTCAAATGTGTACGCAATCTACAATTTAGTATAGTACTTATTTCTAACCAATGTACAGTTGATATTGGATTTCTTGAATGAAATTATTCAAAGGCCAACAGTACTAATCGGGAACTCAGTTGGAAGTCTTGCTTGTCTAATTGCTGCTGCTGGTATATTCTGTTTTATACCTTTTATCTGAAAGTACTGTACTTTCATGAATTAAAAGTGGTTCTTGTTTGCTTCTTATTTCAATAGAGTCCGGTCATTTGCCGTTGATTCGAGGACTTGTTCTACTAAATTGTGCTGGGGGCATGAACAACAAGGCTATTGTTGATGATTGGAGAATCAAGCTATTATTACCCCTACTTTGGTTTTTTGACTTCTTACTGAATCAGAGAGGAATTGCATCCTTGCTTTTTGATAAATTTAAACAAAGGTACAACTACATGGATTGATATTTTCTATGATCCGATAATTGGGGCTGCCTAAATTTAAAGATATAATCTGCCATATTTGTTGTAGGGATAACATTAGGAACATCTTAATGTCAGTTTATGGAAATAAGGACTCTGTGGATGAAGACCTGGTGGAGGTAACAGATTTCTGTCATCCATTTCTCTCCTGTTTTAAGATTAGTCTTGGATGGATGAACCAAAATTAAAATGGACATATATATATCCTCAAACCAGTTTCAGGACACTGCTGAATAGCATTAGCAAGCAAAACACTAGTTCTAGACTAAGGTAGTATACTGTGGCGCATAAATTGTTATGCCAACTTTGTGCAGCAGAGTCCTTTTTTTAGCCAAATATTGTTGGATTCACTATAGTTCTCATATACTTTAGTATCTCAAATCCAACATATCCCAGTAATATCAGAGAACAAGCATTCCACCAACCTGTTTCTTCTCATTAATTTCCTATGTAAATAATTTTATCCATTACAATACTGAACAAGCAATTTTTATTTTTTTTTTGGTGAATTGCAGATAATTAGGGGACCAGCCGATGATGAAGGGGCACTTGATGCCTTTGTTTCAGTTGTCACTGGACCACCTGGTCCAAATCCAGTTCAGTTGATCCCAAAACTTACTCTACCTATATTAGTTCTGTGGGGTGATGAAGATCCATTCACCCCTATTGATGGGCCTGTTGGCAAGTTTTTCTCCTCCTTGCCTGGTGAAGTACCAAACATAAGTCTCTTTCTTCTCAATGGAGTTGGACATTGTCCTCATGATGACAGACCAGATTTAGTCCATGCTAGGCTACTTCCTTGGCTAGCCACCCTACCAGGATTGCAAGATGAGGCCACTAACTTGCGTAAAGAAAATTGATTGATCAGATGTTCTGTAGTGTACAGTTTGCTTATATATTGAAGCCAAGAATGTAGAAATGGATGTCAATTATTGACAGCCGTATATGGTCTTTAATTTTTCCAATTTAAACGAGCCTGTATATGTGTATTACTTTATTTGATACATAAAATTCAAGAAAATGCCCATGTTTTAAGCATTAACGAGTCACTATACCCTCGCATTACAACTCTACCTTCTAAAAGTTTTGTACTGATCTTGATCCTTTATCTGAGTCACTAAACCAATTTTCTCACATTACACTAAATAGCACCCTGATGTTTCTCATAATTAAGAAGAGTGTTTTTCCAGTGTTACCCCTTTAATCAGCTTTACCGAAGGAGCTAAAACTGACCCAATTTCAGTTAAATTGATATGTAAGTTTTAGGGGGGAAATTGATATTTTTGATTGTTGAAGGACTCAATTAATACCATATTCAGAAGAACCGTAATGGAAAAGGTAGTTTTCTGGGAAGACATAGCCAAAGAGCAGACTAAGATTAAAAGACTAAAAGCGGTTTGGGCGCTCGAGGAATCAAAGAGCAGCCGAAGCGAAGCTGATATCATTAGATATGCTATGATCAAGGCATTGGGCGAAGGTTGGAAGGATGTGATGATTTTTGGGTCTTGTAAAGAAATCATTGACAAATTGAAATCTAGTGCAAGCATGGATGTGACTGCAGGTGTGCTACTGGATGATATTCTCACTTTGAGTCTCACCTTTCAATTTTGTTCCTTTCATTGGGTCGACAAAGATAAAAATACAAAATGTAATAGGCTAGCAAGATTTGCTCTTGATTTTAGGTATGATATTGAATGGAAAAATGTATTTCCAATATGGATTGATCAAAATCCATAAATTGTCTGGGTCTTTACCCACCTGTAAATATTTTTGGTATATAATATACATGATATTTGTCGTTTGGAAAAAAAAAAAAAAAAAAAGGTGGTTTTTTGAGGGGTAAAATGGGTAAATCAAGAGTTAAAGGGACTTCAATACTGACACGTCCATTTCTCCCTGCGAAACATGCAACAAATAAAATAGACCACAAAAAATAAGTAAATCAATAAAACAGCTTGCGGTTCAAATTAATCGTCTTGCCGGGAAAAAAAAATCTGATCATTTTTCAGGCCACTTCCTTCATGACAACCAAGTCTAAAGACTAAAAAATTAGTGAATTCTTGACTATGGCTGCATCCATCTCTGCTGCTTCTCCTCATTTAGTACTTCTCAAGTCACCCCTTTATTTTCGTCGTTCATCCCAAAGCCAATCTTGGTCTGGGGCTGCTCAAACCAGTAGTAGTACTAGTAGGACAATAACTAGACCCAAATTTACTTATCCATTCAGCATTAAAGCTCAAGCTGATCGTGCCAAGAAAGAAGATATAGTTATAATCGGCGCCGGGATTGCCGGCCTTGCCACTGCTGTCTCGCTTCAAAGGTTCTCTCTTTAATATTCAAGAATTAACACAGTGCTACAACTGCTTGTGTTATGTAAAATATAAACAATTTACAATTGTTTTCTGTGGGATTTTGTTATTTTCGTGTGTTAGGCTTGGAATTAAATCCAAGATACTTGAGCAGGCTGAATCATTGAGAACTGGAGGAACTTCACTAACCTTGTTTAAGAATGGCTGGAGTGTGTTGGATGCAATTGGAGTTGGGAATCAACTCAGGACACAATTTCTTGAAATTCAAGGGTATGTTTATTTGCATCATCACATCATACTTGTACTTTTACCTTAACTGTTCATTTAAAATTTTGCACCTGAAATATTTTCCCGTGTATGTCCAATGAACCATTCAGTGTAACCATTTGCATGTGAGCAACAAGTAATAATAGTATTAGAGTTCCGTAATAGCAACCTATGAATGAACGTACTTGGCAGTTGCTAAGCAAATTAAGTTCTTGAGACATGGGAAATCATTAATTGTTCTTTTCTCTTTTAAGGATCTTGCTGCAAATTAGTGATATGAAGAGGAATAAAAAGAATATCTTGTAATTTTTTCATGTTACCAGCATTACAGGATGGTAGTAAAATCGGATGAAGGAAGGGAACTACGGTCCTTCAATTTCAAAGACGAAGATGAAAGGTGCTTGTTTGCTTCCAGTTTGATTCCTCTGAATACTTGATTACAGAATTTTTCACTACTTTAATTTGCCATTTCAATGAAAATGAAGCAGTCAAGAGGTACGCGCAGTGGAGAGGAGAATTCTGCTAGAAACATTAGCAAATCAGCTACCATCAGATGCCATTTCTTTCTCCTCAAAGCTGGAAAATATCCAAAGAGAGGAAAATGGAGAAGCATTGTTGCAACTTGAGAATGGTAGTGAGTTATCCGCTAAGGTAGCTTGGCTCACATCTTATTTTTCTGAAACTTGTACATCCCTTATTCATCTTGCATTTAAAACTAAAAAATTTCACCAGGTGGTGATCGCCTGTGATGGGATCAGGTCTCCAGTGGCAAAATGGTTGGGATTTCCAGAGGCCAAGTATGTTGGTCATTGTGCTTTTCGTGGCCTAGGATTTTACCCTGACGGGCAGCCCTTTATACCCAGAGTTAACTATATATATGGAAAAGGAATACGTGCTGGATACGTTCCAGTTTCTCCAACTAAAGTCTACTGGTTTATCTGCTTCAACAGCTCATCTCCAGGTATACTCTGTTTACACATTTTGTTCAGTTGTTCTTAAATCCACTAGGTTATTCGATCATTTGCTACTTAAACAGAATAAGGTTCTAATCATCCAGCAGGATGCTTTATTTGCCCTGTCTAGTGTGCCCGTGTTAGAGGACTGAGTGCACAGATGTGATGCTTTGTTTTAGCAGTTTGAATTGTCTATGCACAGGTCCGAAGATCACTGATCCATCTGTGTTGAGGCAGCAGACTAAAGAATTAATTAGCAATTGGCCCTCAGATTTATTGAACATAATTGATCTTACCCCTGATGACACAATTATAAGAACTCCGTTGGTGGACAGATGGCTGTGGCCAGTGGTAAGCCCTCCTGCTTCAACAGGAAAGGTTGTGCTGGTAGGTGATGCATGGCACCCAATGACACCTAACCTTGGACAAGGAGCTTGCTGTGCATTGGAGGATGCAGTAGTTCTGGCAAAAAAACTAGCAGAGGCTGTTAAACTTAAAACCATGTCCATTGAAGAGGCATTCAGATCCTATCAAGATGAGCGTTGGGGCCGTGTTTTTCCGTTAACCATACGAGCAAATGCTGTGGGAGCACTATTGCAGTGGGATAATCCTCTGGTGTGTTCTGTTAGGAACAACATTGTTATACCTAAGCTAGTTAGACTTGGACCGATGCTGGAACACACTAATTTTGAATTTGAGCCTTAACTAACTGAACATTCAAGAGGCGATGAAAGTTGGATTGAGTGATCGAACATAACAGTCTTCTTCTTGTCACCATCTTTGAGTGTAAAGATCCATTGATAGCTTAAGATGCCACGAAAACTTTATTCTTTAGCATTGCTTTAGAGACAAAATTGAACTACTGTAATGCCTGCTACAACTTGAGAGCTCAATACAATCTTGTATCTCTTGAAGTCTGAAAGAACAATACGAAGCAAGATCTTCACCCGTTCTGATGCAATGAATGGTTGTGCACTACAAATGTAATTTACATTGTCTTTTAAACAAAGCCCAGATAAAGTAGAGTAAACTTGGGGTAAAAGAAAAGGAAAACATCCATTAAAATGTAAAAATAATTATTCATACTAAACTATAAAAAATGTTGATTGGTGGGGCTTGACCAAAGAAGCAGATAGACTTTTTCTTGTTATCTAATAGTATTGTGTTCTGCTGAATCCGTAGATTGGTTAACTGGATCTACGTCTTCTGTAGATTGGTTAACTGGATCTACGTCTTCCGTTGATTTGTTAACTGGATCTATTTCTTCCTGCTCCAAGTTTGATTCCAAGCTGCTATTTCCGTGACCACGACCATCAACACCACTATTAAACAATGGACTTTCGACTCTGGTAACAACGGAATCACTTTTATTCACCAAATCAACTGCAAAAAAGAATACATATAAAAAACTCTTTCCAGTGAAACTTTCTTTGCAGTATCTTAAGTCATGAGGAACAAATGAATAAACTAATCCGTATCCAGTCTTACTCAACAAAATTTTTAAGATTACATGCAGAAAATGGGAAAAAAATGTAGGCTGTATAACTAAGAGTGAGTTTGATTTGCGTGCAAGAAAACCCACATATACCGCATACATACACCACAGTAACAAGGTACTCGATGTTAATCGTCATTTTCATGAAGTAGAATATAGCACAGATTTCATATAGAATCCCTTCTACATTGGCAAAAACAAAAGGATGCCCTCAAAGAACACAGAAAAATCTCAATCAACTATAGTTTTAGTGGTCCAGCACCTTCTCCCCCAGCATCAAAAAATGTACTTGCATCCAACAAACATGCCGTCCCAACAAATGTTCATAGATCATATTTATGCCATCACAATTGCAATTACAGTTGGAATATCATAGAACTGAAAGACATAAAGCAACTAGCTTTGATTTCCTAAGATCTGATACAAGAATTTTTTTCTCTATGTTCACCTCTACTCTGCAGAAAGTCTCTGTTAGTGCACTGACACCCATTTATTCTCAATTAGCACATTCCTTGTAATCCTACAGATTCCTCTTCCTTCAGCACCACAATGACACATAACATTATCTCATCCTTTTTAGCTAGTACACATATTCAATATTTCAGTCATAAAACGACCTTATCTGATTGTCAGGTTGACTTCTTTAAGTACTACAACTTCTCTTAAAGCTATTTTCCAAACGGATCACCATCTACTACATCACAAACATGTAAACATTTCTTCCAATCTTCTCCAATTCTTATCAGATATCCACCTCGACATTCTCATTTCTAATAAAAGTTAACAATATGATGTCCTTTACTTACCCATCTCAATGCTTTAGAAAAAATGACCAGAACCGATCTTACTGCTACTTGACAAAATTTCCTTCAACCTTATTCACAAAGGAAAAATAAAAAGACTACCAAAGCTAAATCATTAACTACATTTTCTCCAGTATCTACATTCACAGTCCTACAATAATCTATCAACTATTATTAATCTGAATACTTTTAAACCTCTAGCCTAATTTATCACCCAAGTATAAAGTGTATAAAGTGCAAGACTGGAGAGGCAAACAAATCGATCTAAATTGCACAAAAGAAAACAAGGGAAAAAATATTCAAGAACAGAACAAATGGGATTGGATCATAGAGAGAGAGAGAGAGAGAGAGAGAGAGAGAGAGAGAGAGAGAGAGAGAGAGAGAGAGAAAGACAGAGAGAGATTTCATGCTACCAACAATGAATTTACAATAAACAAATACATTAATCAAAAGGGTCGTTAAGAAATGGTTAAGGTAAATAACCTGGGCTAGAGAAAAACCATAAGATGATGGCACATAGCAGCAGCAAAAGTGGTATTAGATGAACTGCATTTTCAGCAGATCTGAAACGATTCTTTTCTTTCTTTGCAACGTGGGACATTGGGATGTAAGTTGGCAAATGGTCAAAATCTGGGATGGTTGTTGCTGACTTAGGATTTGAGGAAGACATAGCACCTTCACCTGCTGCTGCTGCTGACAATGATAATGATGAATGAATAGAAAAGAACTCGTCAGAGACCCGTGCGGAGCCTGACAAGCGATGCATGATGATGATGTTTGTTGGATTCCTTGGATTATTATCGGATAGAACGAAAGTTGGAATCTAAAAACCTTGAAGGGGACGAAAAAGTTGGGATCGAGAGGGGGATTGGCGGCCGTGTTGGGAAAGGAGTTTGGGAAAAAGAATCTTTTTTAAGACTGTTTTGGACTCTGTTTGTGATTTCCGGGGACCTGACTCTTTACTGGCCGAAAAAAGAATTTGTGAAACAATGGTTATCATATTTTAAAAAATTTCAAACAAATTTTTTAATTAACTTTTATTTTACAAACACATCTATTGAAACAAATTAAAATTATTACGATAATATTTTTTTAAAAATAATTAGCCAAACAAAGTTCTTCTGTTATTAAACACAAGCACTTCACATTCAGCAGGATACAAATGAACCAATTAACCGGTTTATTTTTGCTATTTCGCTAACCTAACCCTTATATTAGTTCACTAAGAGATTGCTAATTATCCTATTCCATTAATTAACAATTAATGGGTTACTTGGTTGAATTGTTTATACAAGTTAAGCTTATTATATTTGCCGAAAAAATAAAACATGAAATATTATTTATTTCCGGAAATTAGATTAACAAAATAAATAACATTTACAACATACAATATTTGTCCATATTAAGAAACAAATTGTATCTGGTAAACTGATATTATCTCAGAAGTCGCCACCAAGGTATATTATTATGTGTTTGAACATTCTAAATTCCCAAAAAAAAAAAAAATTGATATTCGTTCTGAAAACTATCGACTTATTAGTCAATATAAAATATACCTTAATTTTTTAAAATTAAAATAAAATTTAATTGACTTTATATATATATATATATATGAATTGATTCGAATAGCTCCATTTGGATGGATGTTTTTTGAAGTATTTTTTAAGAAATATTGGTGTAGCAATTTGAAAGATTCTTCTCGATAAATGTATTTCTTAGATAAAAAGTTAGTTGAAAAAACGCGTATGATATTTTTAAAAAACATGTTTCTAAAAACAAATTCAAACGAACGGACTAATTTTTTGAAAATAAAAACCGTACCCTAACTCTATTTTCTCTTGTAGATTCTGGTACACAAACCAATTTCCAATTCCAGTAAAGTTAATTTACGTTTTAGTTTGGACTAGTTCCATTTCTCAGTTTTTTAGTTTTTTATTTTTTATTTCTTGACACCCACGACATTTAGATCGTGCCTTTTGAGTGTGTGTGATAAAAAGGCATTTATGAAACGCATATTACAAAATATAAAATTCCAAAAACTTCAAATCAAGCCGTGCATTATTAACGAAACTAGAGTATGATGGATTTGACAACTAGAGATATATGTCAGCAATGAAGGAGCATACTCTAAACTGCACAACATTCAAACTTGATTTTTGATCATTTTCTATGAGTTGTTAATTGTGATGGGCTCCGGCTGGCTCCAATGTTAAGATCTTTCTCCCTGAGTTTTAAACTGTGATTGATTTTACCCCATGTTACGTGGGAATGGGGTGAAATGAAAAGACCTTTTTAACTTGACCATTTCATTTTCATGTTTGCTATGGACATTTTAAGTTGGAAAGGTCATTCCAGTTTTTTTCTTGAATTTCATTCCTCAACAAAATCTAGAAAAAAACCTTTCTAACTTCATCTTAGTAAGACCTTGAAAATAGGAGTTAATTTTATCCCCATACATTTTTTAAAAATTTTTTTTTACCTAGGATACATTCACTAATTTATATTTTTAATATTTAAAAAAATATTAAGTTTTAATAACTTCAATTAATATTTTTTTTATGATTTTTAAATCACAATCAGTTTAATATACGCTTGGAAATTTTTTTCTTTTTTGATATAAAAATGTTTAAAATACTATTTTTAAATTTTATGCAAATGTGTAAAAACTAAACTTTTTATTAATTAAATTAAATTGTGAATGTAGCTTCATTATTAATTTTTTTCACATTTTTAATTATAATGGTAATAATTATAAAAATGTTAAAATTAATTAAAGAGTATAATTGATTTAATTTTAGCAAGAATATTAATAATTTAAAATTAAAAATATTAAAGTTTTTTGTAGGCATAGAATTACAAACAAACAAAATAAAAACATAATAATATTCTAATGCAAAGAATTAAGGGCAATTAAGTCAAATAAATATATATTTTATTTTATTCTGACACCTAAATATGATTATACCTAACGTTGGAAAAGGAATAGGGATTCCATTCTGACTTGGATTACCAAATAATGAACTAAAATTTTTTTTCTAGTCCATTCTGGAGAAAAACATTCTAAGTGGAAAAGTTTTTCCATTCTGGACCATTTCAGTAACAAAGGTGAGGTTAGTTGAACTTTCATTGAAGCCAAGCTCCAAAGAGTTTCTCTGTATGAAATTCCAATTTTTACTGCTAGTGATTGGTGCCTCTTTCCTAGGTGGAGATACTGTTTTTCTACTCTCATTTTCATGTTTAAGATTAAGGGAGCTCATATTACCCAATTCGGATTCTTAACGTCACTCTTCCAGTGTTAAGTTCAGTATCACTTGTAAGGAGTTGTGGCTTTATATTTACATTTATTATATCTAGAAAGCACAAACCTCAACGCTAAAGAATAAATCTAACACTGGAACAAGAGACACTAAAGATCTAAACTGCGTATTAACACCATCTTCTTTGCTAGTGACATTCTTTTTATTTTCTTTATCACATAAAAAATTAAGAAAAATTCCTTTCTTTAAATCACAACATGAAGAAATGAATGTGGAAACTTCCCCGACAAGATTGGGTCCCAAGCCGAATTAAAACATAATGATTGATCAGTCTCTTGACGGCATTAAACGTTTCGAGCTTTCTAGAAATATCAGCCACTCTTTCTGACCATCTTCAGAAGTCAATATATCACGCGCATCTCCCACGGTTGAATGTTAGAAACTTATTATTCCCCTCCCTTTTTCGATATTGGAAGAAGGGAAATGATTTATATATTTTCTAAAATACTTTTAAATTGTCAAGATGAAAACACCAAATTACCTCTTAATTGTAACCCATAAATTTTGCATTTCTCTAAAATATCTCAAAATTATAAGATCTTTTACATATACATATATATATATATATATATATATATATATATAGACACACACACATAATGAAAAACATAATGTTTTCTTCGCTTTTACATATAATAAAAACAATGAAGGAAGTTTATGCAAATAAAAATATAGAGTGCATATATTACTTCCCAAGTAAAAGATGAAATGTTGCATTATAGTTGCTAGTGTTTGTTATAGAGCTTTTATTAGAATTAAGGAAGATGTAAATTAGCTAAAATGCAAGAGAGACATGAGTAATTCACATTCAAACAACTAAAAAATTAAATATAACTTTATACCATTCACTTCGTATGAATTATTATTTTTTAGGTGCTTTTTAAAAATTATTATCATAGCACCTTTGTAACTAAGTACTTTTAAATAACACCCCATCCAAACATAATAATTTGTCAATAAAAATTAACCATAAATCTGGTGATCATGTACACTAATTCAATTTAATCAAAAAATTTCAAAAGAAGGAATCATAAAAAGAGGGGAAAAAAATTGTACATTGGATTACAAGTGCATGACACGTTTAAATAGCACTCCATGAATATGCCACCTCATTTCCCCATCTCCACATCCTCCTCCAATTTAATTTCCTCCTTTTTTTAATACGGCACAAAGGCCTTTCTCTCTCTTGTTCTCATCACACAATCCTTCTCGGAGACGACGGATACAAAACTCAGCTTGAATTCTCGCCGGAAAAAGCAAAAATCCTACCGACCATTTTGGCTCCTCTCTTTCCTCTTTGTGAAAGAATCGATCCCACAAAAATCCACATTTTTTTTTTTATCATCATCATGAATCCAGAATAGTAAGTTTTTTTTCTGTTATTTTTTTTTCTTAAAGTTGGGTCAAATCTTTAGGCCCTTTTGAATTCTGAATTCAAGATTGAATTTGATGTTCTTTTTGGGAACCCTTTTGGATTTTATTGATAAATTGGATTTATTCATTTAGATCCGCTGTGATTTTTTCTCAATATAATAGTTTTGGTTTTTGGCATGTTTTGTTAAGAATATAAGATCGATTTGATAAGGATGAGGATTATCTGTTGAGTTCGTAGGATCTTCGGATAGAAGATTGTTGTGAGAACTGGATATTAAATTTTTGGATTGTAAAAGAGAGGGGAATAAAAAAATTAGCTGAATAATTCAAGGGATTTGATTTTTAATTGTTAATATCTATGTTATGCACGATCAGCTATGGAAAAGCTTTATTTTTGAAAAGGTATTGTCTGTATCTGACCATATAAAAGCTCTGGTTTCTTGGTATTGGTGCCTTTGCATATTGTTTTAATTTGTACTAGGAGAAACAGCAAATTACATTCAGAACACATTAAATAAAGGGGAATTTTGTGCTTCTGGTTGCAACTACTGTAATTTAATCTCAGCCTAGGTTGAGATGTGGATGTGGATCTTATCGTTTGGGTAACTAGTTGTTCATAGGCTGTAGCAATTGTAATTATTATAACTTCAAGGCTGATTGTTTGCAGTTGAAAATGCATGGTGTTATGAAACTTTATGCTTTGTAATTTGTCATCAACCATGTTGACGGCTTTATTGTTTGTGAAGATGTAGATCGCAAAACAGATTTTGGGTTTCTTGGCCTAGATCTTAGAGTTCTTAGGAAATTGATGCATTTAAACCTGCAGTAATCATCTTATTGGTGGTGCTACTTATATGATACCAAAAGACAATCCTTGGTTGCTTAGTTTGCTTATTGATTGGTGCATGAAGCTGCTGCATTTCAAATATACCATGTCTGATATCATTTGCTAAAATTGTCTTGTACCTGACATGGGAATTGGATTTTTTAGCGTGTTGGATTACTTTTTATCGCTCTTTTGAATTTCACTATTTTATTGTATGCTTAAGTTCACTAACTGTATCTCTGATATTTCAGCGATTACCTTTTTAAGCTTTTGCTTATTGGGGACTCTGGCGTTGGCAAATCGTGTCTACTCCTGAGGTTTGCTGTAAGTTCTTCATTTTTACATGGTTTAATCCCATATCTTCTTGTCATAAGTTCTTGAAACTGTTGCTTCAGCTTTCCCCAGTAATTATAGCTTGTCGGTCAATTTCCTTTATTTTTTCTTTGGAAGAAAAGGAAGAAGAGAAGAAAAGAAGAAGGGAAAGAGAAGAGAGAGAGAGGGGGGGGGGGGGCGTGGGTGCTACAACAGTTGATAGAAAAACTAATTTTTCATAAAAGCTAGTTGAATAGCATTGTTCTTTTTTGGATTTGGTTGGGAAACAGGGGCTTCCAGGCTGACTGGCAAATATTAGGTTTGCTTGGTCACATACTTTTGGCTAAGTTTGGGAATCCACTGGGTTCTGATTAGCACTGACTTATGTATAGAATATTATTCACTTGTGAGATATAGGCAGATAAATCTTGTTGACATAATTTTTTAGAGCTAACTAGGAAATGAGATCTCTGAAACAATGACTGAAGATGGTTAAAATCTTTTTGTGAAGGAAAAATTAACAACCTTTCTGATTTTATGATAATGGATCAAGGTTTAGAACATCAGAAACTCTAAGTAGATTGATCATAGATCTGCTGTAATTTTGCAACTCACACTGAGGAAACGCTTCTGTATTTTGCTGCTAACTGTGATTTGTATCTGTTTTCAGGATGATTCATATCTGGAGAGTTATATTAGTACCATTGGAGTGGATTTTGTAAGTTGTTGCTCTTACTGCTCATTTGCTTGCCGCTTTCACTCGCGTATAAATGGGTTTATAGTTTCTTTATCTTCTCTTTTGCAGAAAATCCGCACAGTAGAGCAGGATGGGAAAACCATTAAACTCCAAATTGTGAGTATCTGGAATCCACTGGTTGTTGTTTTTGTAATGATATAGGTATTGTCGTACTGTCTCAATGTTAATATGAGGTAGAAAAAAGGGCATGTGAAATGAGGGAAGAACTTGATTGCAATAGGTTGAGAATTGTTCTGTTGGTCTTTATGGTTTTTATTAGACTCCATATGTAGCCTTTTTTGTTG
The DNA here is from genome assembly GCA_024721245.1 of Mitragyna speciosa. NCBI lineage: Eukaryota > Viridiplantae > Streptophyta > Magnoliopsida > Gentianales > Rubiaceae > Mitragyna > Mitragyna speciosa. Next base: position 25,934,748 of record CM045557.1, read on the forward strand.
AACTTTTTTTCCCTTCGGTTCTGATCCTGCATCTCTGCTCTAATGCCTTTTGTCTCCTTTTGTGGTTTAGTGGGACACTGCTGGGCAAGAACGATTTAGGACAATTACAAGCAGTTATTACCGTGGGGCTCATGGTATCATTGTAAGTAATTCGTTTTTGATGTGAAGGTATATATTGGATTTTTTATATTTAGTTTCCTTGCAATGATCTTATAAGTTTCTTTTTGCATTTTTGCAGGTGGTTTATGATGTCACTGATCAAGAGAGCTTCAATAACGTAAAGCAATGGCTGAATGAAATCGATCGATATGCAAGTGACAATGTAAACAAGCTTTTGGTTGGGAATAAGTGTGATCTTGAATCTCAAAGGGTTGTGTCATATGAGACAGCCAAGGTAGTTCCTACTGAACCTTGTGATCTAGATCTTCTGCTGATAGGATTCTATTTCTTTTATATTGGGAAGTTTCCATACGGTTATTTTGGACTATTTGTGCTAATGTTGCAAATGTTCTTTTCTCTTCTCAGGCTTTTGCAGACTGAGATCGGGATTCCTTTCATGGAAACAAGTGCAAAAAGTGCCACTAATGTCGAACAGGCTTTTATGGCGATGGCTGCTGAGATCAAGAACAGGTAATGCATTTTGTTTTATAGTAGAAAATATCACAGTATTTCTGGGGATACATGGGTTACATGGATCAATAAATCGTTAATCACGTCTGTCATGACTTTTGGCTCTCTTTACGGTTTCTTAGGATGGCAAGCCAACCAGCAATGAACAATGCCCGACCACCTACTGTACAAATCCGAGGACAACCTGTGAACCAAAAGTCTGGTTGCTGCTCCACTTGAGCAAAAAAGTTTGATTAACCGATGGTGCTATGCTTGTGATCTCCGTGGGATGTAAAATTGATCACTTCTTAGTTCTTCAATGTGAAGAAACTGTTCGTCAGGATTGCTCATTTGATATTGTTGTTTCGGAACTATGTTATAACATCCATTCTTTTCAATGTATTGGATTTTAAGAAAATATTTGTACAAAGTAGGAAAATACAGGTTAATAGCAATATATACTTTCATTCAGTGGCTTCTCCACCTTCCCCAAATCTCTTTTGTGATTGAAATCCTTGTTATGTCGCTGCAAACAAAGACATTTGTTTTTTGACTTGCATAATTGGTAACCGGATGGACAATCAGCCTGTTCACATGGACACCATTTTTCACTCTTATGTCTTAGTTTGATAATTTTTGTTCTAATGGTGATGTTTAGTCACTACAGCTTTCTTTCCATTTCTATTTTTGGGAGGGATCTTCCCATTGTACCTGGGTAGAAGAAAGAGTAAAACACTGCAATAAAAATTATATGTAATATTTTTTTTGAAATTCATGCTTTTAACAATATTCATTACAAAATGTTTGCGACATATAATTTTGAGTGAGATTTTTAATTTTTTTTCACACACAGTATGCAATGTAGCTCTCAATATATTAACCAACTCCCAAACACCTCCCCCTTTTCTGAAGTTCAATTATGAGGTGAAGAAACTTCATCATCTTCATGTTAATGAGCTTGGTACGAGGTGAAGAAACTTCATCATCTTTATGTTAATGAGCTTAGGTGCCAGACATTTGGGCAACTACCTTGTCAAGTTTATTGCATGTGAAGTGTCTAACTAAGTGCTGTTTATTGCAATTGCCAACTGAGAGAGACGGCAATCCTTGGAACGTCTTTTTAAAGTTTGAAGCTTAAACCTTCATTTCCGGTTCAAGTAATTAAACTTCAAAATTTATTTATTATGTAATACTATCTATCAAAGAACGCATTGAACACATTCGAGAAAGTAGTACTAATGTAAACTCAGAAAAATTTTCTATATGGTTAAATTTTCTACAGAAATTGTTATATATACATTTGTTATGCCTTTGTTTTGAGCATCCAACATTCTGCTTGGTATTCAAAAGAATGCATAGATAGTGCAGCTATACATTGAGCCGCAAGGAGTTAAGATGTTTTAGTTGTCGGTATATGAAATGTACAAAGACATCTTAATTCTGTTGTAGACACAGGCCGATAGACTTTTTGCCATGCAAAGACAACTGTAGATCCTCCATGACCGCTTCAGAAATCTGTCAATTTCCAGATAGCGCACCTACCAGCCGTTGCAATAATGTGAACGCACTGTAGCCTTTGATCTGCTAATGCTTTTGAAAGAAATGGTTCTTACAAGTGCATCACACAAGGCATTCCATGCATTTCCCTGTCAAATATTGACATTTGCTGACATACAACTGAACAGTAATGTTCTACATGGTCAATCCTTTCACAAGTTCATTAATTGATTATTTTAGGAATATAAATAATAGCCTTTGTAGCTTCAGTAGAACGGATGCATAGAAAGTTTTACCAGTAATCGCCACAAGAGCACATTCCATCCTTAAAATGGTGAAATCTTATAGTATCTCTTACAATTATCTCTCTTCCTTCTATTGCAGATATGAGTTTAGTTGCTTGGTGGCAGTCTTCACACACCCTCAGGTTCTTGAATATCCTGATTGGTTCTCTGAATGGCAACCTTATTAGTCCATATGCGATGGCCAGCTTTTCACTGTGCTGCAGAAGTAACTGCTCTTTCTGCTGCTTTTCCACATCATGCAAATCAGACCCGAGATTGGGCACATAACCTGCCAATTTCATTTTCTTCTCCAGCTCATTCAATTTTTCATGTATGCATTCCAGCTCTGGGTGAACTCTATCTCCAGATCTAAACTCATGAACCACATTTTTTATTTCCATCCAGCTATATCCTGGCGTTTTGATGACTTTATTTTCCTTCATCAATCTTCTAATTCTAGAAACATTCTCCCATCTATTATTAGCAGCATATATATTTGCAAGCTGAACATAAGCAGCTGAATTAGTAGGATCAAGACCAAGCAAGTTTGTTGCAGCAAACTCCGCCACCTCCAAGTTCTTATAGATCCTACAAGCACCTAAAAGAGTCCCAAATACTGCCATATGAGGTCTAAAAGACATCTTTTTTATTAAATCCATGGCTTCAGCAAGCTTACCAGCTCGACCAAGGAGGTCAACCATACAAGTGTAGTGATCTGGTTGAGGTTTAACTCCATAATCCTCCTGCATCTCCTCAAAATACTGAATCCCAAGATCAACTAAACCTGCATGATTACAAGCTGACAAAACTCCAACAAAGGTAATCCAATCTGGTTTCATTCCTCTGTTATCCCTCATCCTAGCAAACAAACAAAGAGCCTTCTCTCCCGCCCCATGTTGAGCATAGCCTGAAATCATCGCATTCCAAGTCACCACATCTTTTCGTGGCATCTCAAGAAACAACTTCCATGCATCCTCTAAATTGCCACACTTGCAGTACATGCTAATCAGTGAAGTTCCCACTGTAATGTCCATATACAAAGGAGACTTAACAACAAGCTGATGAACTTGCTTCCCCAACTTCAACAAGGACAAATTACTACAACCCAATAATATACTGCTCAAGGTTGATTCATTAACCTTAATCCTCAATTCCAGCATTGTCCAAAACAGCTTTAATCCCTCCTCCCCTCTACCATTTTCAACGTATCCTGCAATCATAGCATTCCAAGTCACTAAATTCTTCACCGGCATCTCTTGAAATATCCTCTCTGCAAGATCAACCTTCCCAGACCTCATGAACCCTGTCACAATAGCAGTGTATGCGATCACATCCTTCACGGGATTTGTCCTAAACATTTCCAATGCTGATTCCAAATCCCCTGACTCAACATATCCCGCAATCATAGCATTCCAAGTCACATTATTTTTCCGCGGCATAGCCAAAAACAAATTCTTGGCTTCCCTCATCATCCCATCTCGCGAAAAGCCTGCTATCATCGTATTCCAAGAAGCAACATCTTTACTAGGCGTCTGATAAAACAAATTCCTAGCTGCCTCCAAGTCACCATTTCGTAAATAACAAGCCAACATTACATTATACGAAACAGTATCTGGTTCAGGAATTCTATCAAATAGTTCCTGGGCTTCTTTTAATTTGCCCGGTTTTCTTGAAAATCCAGCCAAGATTGAATTCCAAGTGATGGTAGTCCTAACAGCCATCTTCTCAAATACTTTAAGGGCTGAATCTAAGTCCCCAAATCGTACAAAATTGGTTATTTTCTTGTTCATTGAGACAATGTAATTCATTTGACGTTGATCACACGGTACTAAGTTACCTGGGCGGAACCAAGTGGTAATCGCGAAGTGGGGTTGGTGAAGGAGTGGACTCCACTGTTGTGGGTTTTGGGTTGGCATCTGATATTTCAAGAGCTGGCAAGTAGGAAGAAGAGAATTTTCTGAGGAAGAAGAGTGGGAAATTCTTGAAGAAGGGACGAAAGAAAAATTGTTGATTTCTAATTTTAAGATGAGGAGAAGGCATTTGTCATGGCTGGCACGATCATAGATAGAACCGCAGCTATAGATTTTTGGAAGAACTTCTGACCTATTTTCAATTACAACCGAATTGCCAATCAAATTACTAAGATGAGTTTAGCTTTACAAATTACTTAAAATACTTGAGTTAGTCGAGTAGTTAGTGTCTAATTTTTTTTATGTCGTTCAATATAAAATTACGTAATAATTTTAATGTAAAATTATATAAAAGTATATCGTTTCAATTGTATTAATGTAAAATTATATAAAGATACGATGTTTCATCCGTGAATCGAGTTATTCAGTGACGTAAAAATATTTATTTAAGCTTAGTTTGTAAACTAATCACTATCAAGTACAAAAATATTTGAAGACGAGAACTCTCAAAAAAATAATCATGAACAAAATTTAGTGTCCACTAAGTATTTGATAAACTTTAAGCATAAAAGTTAAAAATCTAAAGTATCTCCACTACGCTAAATAATAGTCCGTGTGAACTCAACTCAAACTCGACTTACCAATTTCAAAACTTATTTTTTCATGTAAATTAAGAAAAAATTAAGCTACTCAAATTCATTTAAACAATTCCCTCGAATAAATTTTATATGTAACAAAACTTTAAATTATTCGAATTTCACTATATACATTCAAGTTGAATTCAACTCGAAAGATAAACTACCAACACTTGGCAACTCAAGCACACCGAACTCAAAAGATAAACATCATGAATATATTAACTATGTTTAAACTTGTTGACACTTATTTTTTAGGGCCAAAAGAAGAGAAATCGTCCAAAACTAAAAACAGCACGCTGATGCTTGCTTTTGTTTCCCCTTCGTGTTGGCAAATTTCCACCAATCGCCATCAACTTCTGATATATTTAGTCCAAAAACCTTTCTGACTACTAAGTTGGACGCCAGATTAGTTGATCAATAGACGAAATATTGTCAGTGACTTCGAAACAGGCCAGATTTTACAACAGTAAACTTCAAGATGTAGTATACATACAAAATGTAATTTCAGTCTCCCGTCAAAGCCTAGGAAGCAGAAATAAGCAAATATCAAGAATAACTACTAGCAAGATATGAGCAAACTATTAAATTCAGGAACAGGAACGCGCATGAAAGACGTATAGCAACCAAACCATTTCAACAGCACAAAAACTGATAATCAGCTAGAAACTTTCAACTAGAAAAATGCAAAACTGTTTCCATAACTCCAAATCAAAACTGATCCATAACAAAAATTAAAAAAGAGAGAGAGAGAGAGAGACCTCTAATGCCCTAAATTATGCAAAGAAGTGTAACCATGCTGGTCAAAAGACTAGATCCAAGGAGATAACCCTTGGAAGACATCTAAATTTACACTCTTTAAAAGGTTGTAAAATTCTTAATAATTTAGTACACGGAGCACGCAATTCCAGAGAATAGAAAGAATTAAAGCTCGAAGGCGGGTTCTGTGGTCCTTTACTTTCCACCCAAAGAAGGGAACTGTCCAACATCTTCGATGGAAGGAGCTTCAACATTGTAAGTGTTGCTCCCATATCCTCCCCTACCACGGCCACGTCCCCTTCCACGGCCACGATAATAATTTTCACCATCAGCAGGCTTCAAGAATTCATTTATGTTTACAGACTGTAAATAATGCCACAAAAAAAAATGGAGAAAGGTAAGCAAAAGGGGCTGAAGTACCTTCTTCTGTCACCACACAATACCAGAAACAAGTCACAAGTCTGCACAACAATCACTTTAAACCTCCTAATAGCATTAAAAGAACAGTAAATCTATAGCTATTAACTTGCTAATCCGATCAAATCACCAAGGTCAAACCACGTTCAGACATGGAAACAGAAAAAGATTGTGGTTCCTCACATATCACAAGTTTAGATTACTAAAACTATATGAATAAGAAAAGGGAGTAGATCAATGGTTATTGAGGCAATTGCCTGAGGTAAGAATAATATATTAGACACAATCATGAAGTACAAATGCAGAGGTGATGAACTATAATGCACAGAGTCATGTTTTTTTGACATGCATATAGAAATCCTACCAAGAAGCAAAGGCAGAGAAATCCTCTACAACAGCTGCGAAGCATATATTCATCTAATTAAGGAAATCTGCAAGAAACTAACAAAATAACCAAAGAATACCTTCTTTGCCTTCTCACCAGCATCCTTACGCTTATCTTTGTCCGATCCCTGCAAATTCCAATAACAAACAAAATTAAGATTATAGCTATCAGACTTGTTAATGCAATTTGTATGGCACTATCCACAGCACAAAAATTTACCAATTTTATGAAGACATCATCATCGGTCTTCTTGTTGGACAGAAGTTGCATGGATTCAAAATCTTTATCCAAGTTAACTTTCCTCTCGGGTTTTGCTGCTAGCAAGTTTTTCCTCTTCTCTTCGAGTACCTTTTGATACTCCTCCAGTGTCATCTCCTGTAACAAAAGCAAATATGAACTGGCGAACACTTTGGCACAGTGAAGCAGCTAAGGAAAATATCTTCTTAACTAAATCTCCAACCACCAACAAGAGAGACAATCAGATGGTAAAGACACCTTATCCTCAGGTTCCTTCTCTTTCTCTTCTGGCTCATCCACAGGAGTATCCTTATTGGCATCTCCAACAGTTTCTAGTTCTGATTGTTTCTCAGTGTCAATATTCTTCTCACCCTCATTGACAGGTTCTTCAGTTTCACTAAATTTGAAAAGAAGACAGATTTTAGCACAAATAAAGACTTCTTTTAAAATTTTTTGCATACCATCTGAGATACATTCAAGAGTAGAATATTAACAAAGCGTAACTCACGGAGCAATCTCATCAGTAGGAGTCCCCCAATTTCCACGACCAGCACCCTCACGTTTTATCTCATTTCTGCCCAGCAGAATAAAGCATATAGAAAGGATAAATCAGATTCTGTAGAATGAACCCCATTACACCAAAGCTGAACTACACTACCTAAGTGGATCACTTACCCACGTCCTGTCCCACTATGGCGATCAAACATCCTCCTACGAGGGCGTTCACCACGCTCCCCATCTGCAGCTTCCCCATTACTTAAACCCCCACGGCGACCGCCACGATAACCTCCACGAGGACCACCATATCCACGTCTTTCACTGGTCTTCCCTGCATCCCCATCTTCTGAGGCTCTGTACCCTCCTGAGTACCCATTGTTGCTGGCAACTATATTTTCATTATCAGCAGAATCTCGATCAAATCCACGTCCACCACGCCCACGCCCTCGCCCTCGACCATCACCACGTCCACCACCACGGCCTCCACCACGTTGAGTTTCATTCCTTGCTTCCCTCACTACTCAAAGCAAACACATTAAAACTGTTAATATTGCATTCAAGAAACGTATTTTTACAGAAAATTTAACTCAAGAAACAACCAATTTGGATGTCATGAAGAGCTAGAGACTCCAAATTAGGTTCCATCAAAACCATCTAAAAGCAAACTATCACCCATACACCCAAAGGTCCAGCCAAAAAATGGGAACAGAGGCAGACACCAGTTCGTCAAAGAATTCAAAGTACTATGGAAAAGGCACGTTGTTAATCAGGGACACCCAACAGTTAATGTGCTCAAAATTCAGGGAAATAATAAGAGGTTTGCAAAGGTTGGGTACCCAAAGGGGAAAAGGAAACAAGTGAACTACACATCTTCAGGTTAACCTTGGCAAGAAACAAATTAAAATGCAAAAAGGATACATGAAAGTGAGATACACAATGCCAAAATTGCTCAGTAAAGGAATGATTGATAACTGCTCCTAGATCACAATGTAATCCAAAAAAACCAATAGGAACATTTAAACCAAATTATATTTCTCGTTTATGAAAGAGTATTTATACTGACTGTACAACATTTGATTCAAAACTCATCCTCAGACCATGTGGAACTAAATAACAAGCTAAAGACCAATATGAAACAAGTAAACCAAAAACTAAACTAAAGACTACTATAAAATTATGATCAGATGGATAGTATGGATAGGCTCCTGATGACAATTACAAGACACACACACTTAGAAAAAGAATATCCCAATTACCAGGAAGACAACACAAGACATCCTAAAAGAAGCACAACAGAGTTGTTTCCCCCAAAATATGTTTTTTCCCCCAAAATATGTTTTTTCCCCCTTCTCTTCCCACCCCCCCCCCCCCTTTTTTTTTCTTCTTTCCTTGATGAGAAAGCGTACTGGTTTCATGATTGTATGGATAGGCTCCTGATGATAACTACAAGATGCAAGCACTCAGAAAAAGAAATGTCCCAACTACCACGGAGACAACACAAAACATCTTAAAAGGAAGCACAAAAGACTGTTTTCTCCCAAAATATGTCCCCCCCCCCCCAATGAGAAGGCGTACTGGTTTCATGATAGTGCATTTTTGGTATTAATGTACACATTAGAGTTGAACATTGATGAGAATGAACTGCACTGATAAGCCAGACTAAACAACAAAAGAACGGAATCATAGATTCACACTATTCAACAACTTGAAGTAGAAGAAACATTGTGGACCAAACCACAATTTAACCCAAACAATATAGAATTACATGATTTCAAATGATAAATGAATATGTGTAAGTGAAAACAGTCATGATAAAGTTCAATTATATCGAATCACACTTCAAATGTCTCGTATCTTTCTTGAAAACTTATACATGATCTGTCACTCCACTTTTGCCAAAAAAAATTCCCAGCCCAAAAAGGACCCAACTTTTTAAAAAATTTCTCACGTTCTTTCTTCAGCGACACAGAGAACACCAAAATAACAAACAAACAATTTATTACTCCCTTTATTCTTCCATAACCATTAACAAATAAACATGCATAAAACAACAAAAGAATCACATATCCACACACCCAAAAAAAAATGTCTTTTTAAGCCTTCATCTCTCATTCATTTAACCCCTTCTATTCACCAAAAAACACATTATAGCCCAACAAAACCTCCACAAAAATCCCTTCCTTTTTTCTTCATTTCATCCTCTCTCAATAATTCCACAAATATTAAACGCAAAAAAAATGGTCAATATAGAGAAATGACAGCCCTTCAAACATTTTTATCCTTCTTTGATATCGACCCCTTCTTCCCACCAAAAACACATACAAAATCCAACAACACCTCCATAAAAATCCATTCTTTTCCCTCATTTTATTCTTTTTCAACAATCCCACTAAAATTAATTCCATAAACTCAAAAAAAAAATCAAAGACACGGTAAAATAAAAAAATTGAGCCTCACCAGCCTGAGCTGGGGGAAGAGGCTTGGAAGGAAGCTTGGCTTGAGCCTGAGCCTGAGCTGGCTGAGCTTGAGCTGGACCTTTCTTGGCAGCCGGAGCAGCAGAAGCCACCGGAGCTTTCTGCTGCTGAGCAGCGAGAAGCTGAGTTGGGTCGTCGTTATCATCATCGCCCAATAGATCAAATGGGTTCACTGTCGCCATTTTTGATACTTTCACTGGGATTTAAGTAAGAAAAAAGCCTAAAGCTTTAAGCTTTAGATGAATTTATCCGTAGAAATGGGATAAATTCTAATTATTAGAAGAATCCATAAGAAATTATAGATCTGATATTCAGATAGTAAAACTGTGTGTTTTTTAGTGTGTGTAGTGTGTGAAAAAGAGAGTGAGAGGAGTTTAAGCTCTAGCAAACCCTAGCCAAAGCGGCAGAGAATTTTAAGGTAACCGAGGATAAAGTCTAAACTTAAAACCCTAGTTAATGTCGGAGGAAACTGATTAGGTGTGGGAGGGTCTACTGATGATTAGGCTGGGGCTCCATTTCTCTTACTCATGGGCTGCTAGTGGATTGGAACTAGGATGTTGGTTTATAGATTTGGACTTGTCTTGGTCTTGGGCCTCTTTGTCCACTGATTGTAATGGGGCTTTCCTTGGAATAAACATTTGAAGTTGGAGTTCAGATATGGTTATTCCTCTTTGGAGGAAAAAAGTGTTATGGTAGTGATTATTCCATCATGTACATTTTTGTGATGCCCTGAACCACCAAAAAAAAAAAAAAAAAAAATCCTAGTATGAATTTGTGGTTTGTAGAATGCTTAGGTCAATGTATTTGAATCCAAAAACTAGTGAGTTTGGGTAGCTCCACATATTCAATCTTGTGGGCATCTAGGAAAAAGAAAATGTTCTTTAGTACAGCATCATTGTTATAAGACGAAATGAACTTATCAATGTCTTTAACTGCTGAAACAAATAATTTTGAAAATTTTGCTAATAATCTAGTTTTACCTCGTCTAACAACAAAGAATAATTGTGAGTTTGAGGATAAGCGAGTAAAATTTAAGTCGATATATGAAACGTTGTACTAGAGTTAAAACTGTTTAGATTAACTATCTTATGATAAAAACTCTCGAGACTCTGTACAAGTCAAAAAATAAATTGTTGTAGTTTCACAGTTCACTGAAAATTTGAAAAATTGTAGACCACATTGCATATAAATACGAAAGCAAACCATTCTTTTGCAAATGCCATATTTTAGTACATGCATAAATTCTATAACATGTACTAGTAATTTTTCTTTTCAGGAAAAGATCACATTACTGATTCACTTGGTGCCAGTCAGTAGTTGGTGGCAAAGGAACAAGGTTTCGTGAGAGGAAGCAAAATTACGTACTGCAACATCATAGTTAAAATCGAATATTAGCGTACTAGCTTGTTTCTTTGGTTGAATACTTTAAATACAGCCCAATCCAAAGCTTTTTTATCAAAGAGCCAATCCTTGTCTTAGGTCCTATGCTTTGGCATATCTTTTAAGTTTCTTTGTCTATATGTTTTTCGTTTTGGGCCTACGCATTGACTTATATTTATTGAAATAATCTAAACTGCTATGTTCAAACCTTGAAACCGTGTACGTTATAGAGAATCAAGACCGGAATACCAAGCACTATTATTTCTACATTTAAAAAATATTCCAATCACTATCGAAGAATTTGACTAGAGTATGATGCTACTTTATACTAATATTTCCCATTTCGTATCACTAGAAAAATCTAAGTAGAAAGTTGTCTTTTACTTTTAACTAGTATCATGTCGTCAAGGATGCGTCATGCATGATAGAAGAACCTAAATTGGAAATTGACCAAAAAATAAAGATGTCAAAATGGTGGAAGAAATCCAGGTCAACATGAGCTTTTGGTTGGGGATGAGATAAGAGGACTGAGAAAGATTGAAACTTTTAGGTAAGTATACAAGTATTAGTTATCAAGCCAGGTTGCAATTTGCATGCAAATAGAGTTCTTTCATTTGGTCGACTACGTGTCAATACTATCATTCGAAAAACAAAAACCTTGCTTGTGGAAAAATGGCTATGAATGGACATTTCTTCTACCTCCAAGCAGCCTGGATTCCAACTCTTTGAATTCAAGTTCTAGACGTCAAATGGTAAGCAAGTCGATGACATAATCAGACAAATGAGATTTCAGGAGACAAGTAATACCCATCCCCCACAAAACCCCATTCCAGCACCAGTTGCTTTCATGGTGAGATAATGACTGGTATTGCATAAACTTTATATTTGATAATGTAATAACTTTTCTTTTGAGATGTATACCAATCTTAGATGTTATGGCAGATTTTGTGACATGATGAATCTTTGTTAATGTTAATTTATTTACGAGTCAAGATTGTTTCTATTTAACAATAATAATAATAATAATAATAATACGATCACTCTTTCTTGTGACAAATATCCAAATTCGACTCTTATTTAACATTCATTTTTCTCAATGATCAATGCATAAAACATGTTACGCATATTTTTTGAGAGATAAAATATGGTGTGCATGGCCAATAGAGGGGCTATATATCTCTAACATTAGAGTAACCAAAAAAATTTAAAAAAAAACTTAAATAAAAGAATTGAGATGTCATTAGGGGTTTTTTCGTCAAATTAAAAACTCTTACCACATGGAAGAGACATTAGCACAAGTTAATTCCAGTTCAAAACATGGATATGATCTTGCAAATTCTTAGATTTGATATTCTGGATATATATGTTCAATGCTTTGTGATTGAAATATGGGGCTCACAATATATTGTTTTAGTCAATGATAAGTGCCCTATTTCCAGTGATGGTTCAATTGGTGGTGAACTCAAAATTAACACTCACTGCAAGTTGGAACTTTAAACTTGGGGTGCAGATTGATTGATGTCTGAGTTTTTTTTAGGGTAAATCGTTAACTTTATCATTAATGAGAATAAAGATAGAAGTTTTACAGTAGAGGCAGAAGGTCCCTTTTCTACATCTGCTGTCATTTTGTCCACACAATCTAATCACTTTACATTAGGAAAGGAAACACTTCTAATCTATACTCCATTCAAGCACTAGTTCCCAGTTCCAGTTATAAGGGATCTTGTTCCATGAGTTCGCAGTGAGTCTAACAGCGTTTCCCTCACCAAGAAAAAAAATGTCTAACTGCATCAACAATAGCAGCCACAATTTGTACTTTTTAGCCTGCAATAGCTTTGAAAAACTCTGCTGTTCCTTTCTTGCCTAGTCTAATAAACTGTCACTCATAGGATTAATCTTCTCAGTTGATGAACAAATGATCCAGTAGCACAAGTTTGACAACCCTATTGTACTTCTGATCTCCATGGCATGATTCCTCTACACAATAAGCACATTTGTTGTTACTTTGCCTTAAATTAATACTTAGTTTCTTGATGTCTGAATTCATAATTAGGAGGCCTAGTTTCGTGTGATTATATATTATTCTGAATGCCTCAAGTGATTAATAGTTAGTCACAAAAGTAAGTTACGAATCAAAGCGATAGAATTAAAGTTCTAAGGTACTTCATTTGTCACTTTTTACAAGAAGTAATTCTCTCATCCCTCGAAATAATTTTAGGATGGACTTGGCAAGCAACTTGACAAGTGCAGATTTTCTCTTTCAACATTCAATCTACCCAGGGAGCTCGCTTTACTTGTATACAATCTCTTTACATTAGATGTCTGTTCATTTAGCAACTTCACTAGGCTTCTCTTAGCATTTGATCTGAATGGGCTATCCGATGCCATGAAACCATCCACCAAGTGCAAGTAGGCCTCCAAGTCATGGCAACATGCTACATCTGCATTTGGCTTCAAATAAGGAGACATTTTGGTGTCAACTCTTAGTTCCGTTCCCACATGTGAATATGCCCAAGGCATGCTGTTGTCTAGCGCGTTAAGCACCCCGGCGGCTCCTGATTCTCTTAGCTTCTTGTCGAGTGTTTCGCTCACAAACATGCCTGGAACCTTCGTAATTACATCTTGATTGTTCACAACTCTTAATACTTTAACATTGTTTTCATTAATTTGATCTGCAAATCCACGATTGCCAACTCGAGGGCCACCAAAAGAAAAAACAGCCACTGGCGGCACATCGGGTGCACAAGTACTAAGTTCATTTGCCACCAATAGTGCCAAGGCAGCTCCTAGGCTGTGCCCTGTGACTGTTATGCTTAGGGTCTCACCCTTGTATTGTTCAATTAGCCTCTGAATTTCTTCAACAACTGATTGAGCTAGGCTTGGGACATGAGATCCAGGAGTCTTGTATAGACTCAAAAATCCACATTCCACTTTTGATTGTCCATTTTTTGAATCATTTTCTCCTGGAATTTGGACTAAGACGTCCCTCATATTCTCAGCCCATTCGAGACACGTGGCAGTTCCACGTAGAGCGATCACGATATCCCTCCTTCCCATCCGTTGGATTTCCCTACGATCATCGCACACTGCCACATACCCGATCCAGCTTGACCTTTGGGTCATCCACCCGAGATCCGGTGCCACGTCATCCACCCACTTTGGCAATCCAATCGACGAGGTGGCATAGAGGCTCTTGGTGACCCTGTAGGACCTGTCAGGCAATGCAACATGTCGCTGGGACGGAGCTTCATCTGCTGACATGGCTGGATCCGAGTGAAAACAATGATAAGCTGCCTGAACAAACTCACCATACTTAACAACCTCCCGCCGGAGATTCTCATCAAGGGGATCAAGAAGGCCCTCCCAGTCATTGCAGCCGTGATATTCGCGCCACCGGCTGCTAAGACTATTCCGGGGAGAATATTCCTGTGACATGGATAGAAGTCTTTTCAGCCTATTCATATGCTTTGGTGACATTTCCTCAGCAGCTTTCATTTCAGGCCATATTCTAGCTAAGTTGAGTCCTTCCAAAATGACTCTTCCTTTATTTCCCAATGAATCATTTTGTTGGGAAGATTCTTTAACAATTGGTTCAGGGTCAGGTGGGATGGGTTCCTTCTGCAACAATTTATCAAGATTGGATAGATGTAGTTTTGTCACCTCTGTGGTGGTGGTGGATTGGACTACCTGAACACTTTGTGCACGAACTTGAGGAGTTCTTGTTAAAGGGTTCCAAGGAGAACCATTGCACTTGAAACTGGCACGTCTAGCCTGAAATAAGTTCGGGTTGTGTGCTGGAATAGTTGAGCCAATTTGCATCATTTTGTTTTGGTTAAGATGGAATAATTAATCTTCTTCTTGAGGAAGGAAATTAGCTAGAGAGAAGAGATTTTGAGAAAAAAAGAATAGAGAGCAGAAGCGAGGAAAGTCAACCAGGCAAATAGATACTAGCTTGAGCCAGCAGAAATTCAATGAAACCAAGTGGGATAGAATGAATTGATTCAGTCTTATATAGAGGAGGAGTTTAAAGGTTGCCCTTAATCTCTCAAGAAATTATCATGTAAACCACAGTGATTTACTAGGCTAAAATGAGAATATGAGGTTCAATAGAGGTGTTTTGTGTCAAAACACTTGAAATCTTGAAAAGTCGTCCTTACTCGGTGTTGGATTGTTAACATTACTTGGTCTGTTCATTTGACATTAATATTAAACAGAGACCTCCAGATGGCTTAGGCCGCTGTGGAATTCAAATGTCAAATGTGCCCTTCTTTGTGTACCACGCAAAGGTTTGACAAAGAGACTCATTAATTCTTCCATACTTTTCATAGGAGAAACTATAATTAATCTTGGATTTGACGACAGGTGAATAAAGATTTTTTTTTTTATAATTTTGACAACACAGTGAGAGATAATGCACGTAAACTTCTTTGTTAACGTCATTTCTTTCGAACAACAAAGGCCTTGATTGAAATAATTTAGATTTTGAGGTACTCTATACTAAATTTTTCGACAATACACAATACAATGTTGATAATATTACTTAAACAAAGTCAATGAAAGTGAGAAGATTTTATTTTAACCTATGATTTGTAAATATTACTTCATAAATTTCGAAGTTGTTCAATCAAACGGTTATACAGTTTTTGGAAAGTTCTAAAAAAAATTGTTCTCCAAATTTCTGACTTCAACAAAATGCCATAGATCTACAAGTGCTTTTATATTATCCAATTGCCAGTAAAAAAATGCCGTTAAAATGAGTCATGGGGATCGATGGCTGCGGGTGTTGATATGGTAAAATTGTTGAATCTTGAAAGTAAAGGGGAGAAATTCGAGTCAAATAGTATTACCAAGTATTTGAGTTGGTGTACTTTTCATAAACGATTTCTTGCATTAACAACTAGGTAAAAGTCCCTGCCCTTTTACTAAAGTACCAGGGGTTCATATTATATACGCTTTCCGGAAAATTTAGTATCAGAATATATATGGTAGTACAATTTCTTGAAAATGAATTTCCAGAGTCAGAATTAAGAAATGGTCTCTTAGGATACTCATGTATCGGTGTGTTTGATCCATCTGATGTTGTTATACATTTGATTTTTCGATTTTTCAGTCAAGATTTAAATTCACCTAGCGGTCTCATTCAATTCAACGGATCGATTTGAATAAGTTTTTGTTTGAAATTACAATTAGTCAAAGACTTTTTTCATACATAAGAGATGTTCTTGTTAATAAAAAATTTGAAGTTTATTTTTTTCAAAAAAATGCCACTTAGAATAATGGCATTTAACATGTCCACGATAATTTCCTATGGCGTTATTTGAAATGCATGAACCTGCCTATGACCAGAGATTTGATTCAAAAGTTTTGGGCCATTATTAGCTAATAAAAAATATGTGAGATTCTATTATTGCAATACTAAGAAAAAATTGTTAATTGCGTGCATTATTTTTATTAATAAACCTATATATTTCTTTTTTTTTTCATGGAGAATGATCAGCCAAGTCTAAGCAGCCTATGATATTTAGCAACCATCTGATTGTCATGTTGCCATTTTCAAAGGAAAAAAAAAAAGGAATTAAGTGCAGCAAAATGTTGAGTATTTAATCTCTTGTTAATTATAATTTGAGATGACCAAATATCTTTTCGAAGTTTAAATTGCCAAACGAGCAATAAAAGGGCCCCAATTGGTAAATTACCTTATGGTATCACTGTAAACATAAAAAGACACCATATTTAATATTTACGGTTAAAGCAACACATGGGCTTTTTGGTCTTTGCGTCTATTAATGGCAATTAATAACTAGCTTAACTTAATTTCTATGCAGCTGCTTGGACTCATTTAACTGCCACTTAATGACTATGTTGTTTTATCAACCGAGTGAACTGTTAATGTGGAGCCTATGGTGAATATCATGTATACTAGTGAGGCAACAACGATTCCCCACCTAAACTATTCTAATTGGAAAAGTGATTAAAAAGGTGATTAAGTACAAAATGGGCACCAAATGAATAACGTTTTCGTCACTTTCTTAATGAAGGAAAATGGAAAATGCACCATTTTCTTCACATGGTTAAAATCAAAAGTTTCAAATAATTTGTGCTTAATTACTGATTTTTAATCCATCTCCATCAACCGACCGGACACACACGTAGGAAAACGCTCTTACTAACTTATAATCTCATTGTTAGGTTTTTTGCCGGTTGAATTACGCGTAAAAATAACTAAATCGATCTTCATGGGACCAAAGGAGATCTACACTTTGGATATAGATGAATTAGGGTAAAAAACAAGTTATAAACATGCACTTTTACTTCAATATGTTATTTTTAAATGATACGAAAAGTCTTGATGTTGATTTGATACTAAATCATATGATCAAATAATTTTACGGCTCAATAGTGCTTAAATGTTTCAAACTTTTGTGTTCTTTTTAAATGATAGGAAAAGTATTGACGTTGATTTGGTACTAAATCATATAAACAAGTAATTTTACAGCTTATTCTTAATAGTGCTTAAATGGTCAAAAAATGAAGGGTAGTGATACGATGACTTTATTAAAAATACTAAAATTATTCAATTAGTCGTTTTATTTCTTTTTTTTAATAAATTAATACACTTAACAACTGTATAATGGCGGGACAGAAGTTGATTACAAAATCGAAGCACTAAAATTGTTCGATCAATTCTACTTCTTTTTCGCGTGGTTGCATGCTTTACATTTCGTGTAAAAAGTGCAGATTCCTAGTAGGTGATATCATTATAGAAGTAATGCGCCTATAACTTTTTATGAGAATCAAACCAGTGGTGTGGAGCACAAGTCACTATAGCAATGGTGGTCGGAGATTGGGCCACTATCATCAGCGTAGGATTTACTTCACTTTTAGTAGTCAAAATTTCTTCAAAAACGTCTTGTCATGAGCTTAATTAATTGACCTTAAAGCTTCAAAATCTATACTTTAACATCTTTGTTATTGAAAAGATGCACCAACTTTGCCTAAACTTCAATGTCCTGATCTGATTAAACAGGATCGTTAACTTTCACATAATCATATTTATCACGATTTAAGACAAAAAGTAGTACACGTGAAAATGGTTGTCATATGTACTGGGCAAAGATCTCATAAAGGAAAAAAGTGAAGAAAAGATAATAGTGCGAGTCTTCTTTTCTTTTTACGTGTGGACTATTTGATATCTTACAGTTGAAATTTAATGCTGTGTTGGAATTCAGAAAATGGTAACTAAATTTTTTTTGAAATTGTTTTTCTTTGCTACCTTCTTTCATAAGTACACTCATTAAAAAAATGCTGCAGTAATATTTTTAAAAAAAAATTCTTTAAAAACCTTCAACAAAACACAAATCATTAGAATCAGCTATATTTTCTCTTAGGTAACAAAAAATTCAGAGTATATCCTTCAAAATCCCAAAAACTCTTATTGATAAATATATACGATACTATAGCTTTATGGATCTGTCTAGTGGCATGCCTTCAGAAGAAAAAGTACATCACTATAGGTCGTGCAAAATCTCTTATTATTTTCCTTAAGTCACGAATTCACATATTCAATTTAGCGTCTGAAAGGGGGCATTTGTTGACACTCGAAAACTCTTTTTGCTTTGGTTGCGGGGGATGACTCCATCAACGTATGTAACCATCTTTTCCGTACTTGTTTACCGTAGCATTTGTTTTCTTTTGAAAAAAAAATGATGTTGCAAGGTTTAAGGTCAAAATTAGTAATAAGTTTTATAGAAAAGATTGATATAAATTTAGTTATGAAATAACGTTTCAATTAAAAAATAATAAATTTCATATATCATTAATCACGATAATATTATGTTACTTTATCACTCTTCTTTACATCAGCATGCATCAAACATACTATGATATAACTTCTTTTAGGCTGAAAATTAAATTAGAGTATCATTTACTTAATCTGAAACGTTGGAAGCAGCATTTTTAGTAGGACTAAATCAACTACCAATATTTGTTATTGATTCTCATAAATGCTTTTGTGTAGTAGTTGTGGACTCAGGAGACGCCGACGTCCCTTGCCTGTTATTTTCTGCCAAGCACTTCAGAATTCTTTGAGTTTTGAGAGTCAAAGTGAGTGACAGGTTTATCCCAAGTCCTAACTGATTTAGGTAACTGACGCCGCTGATTATCAACGCGTAACAGGGCTATAAGCAACAATAACAATAATAAACAACCATTATTTTGTCATCTACTGTACATGTTAAGAAGTAGCCATTTCAGATTAGTTTCCCACAATAAAATTTTGATCATCGTACACTTAATAGATATATGATCATTCTTTTCCATCGTGTTTACACACGCACAAGTATACATATATGTCAATCTTGTGATTTAACACACAGTAAGGAGTTCATTGATAGTATTCATTGTTGTTAATGCAATGTATAGGGTCTGAATGTTCCTACCTCTTTTTCATTCCAATGTATGACGGTATAAACTAATGTGAAAATATATTGTATCACTAATAAAACGGCATAATTTCTCATTAATACGTTGTAGTTTCACATAAAACACAATTGGACAGACATAAAAAAGGTTGAACAAAAATTTTGATCAACGTATAACATAAAAAAAAAAATCTTATGCTTATATTTTAACTGGCCGGTGCGAGTGTAGTCTCGTCTCTACCAAGAAATTTAAGGCAACATATGTAACAAAGTAGACCACCGACCTCTTTTTGAAGTACCGGAGTGTAGACTTATGGAATATAAACGCGCCACAGCTTTTTCCACGAAGTAGTTGCTTGGCGATTTCAATCCAGATAGTTAAAAGATTGGGAATGCGTTTAATACGGCAAAACTTTTGCCGACCAATAAGGAAAAAATGCCATTGTATTGCTCCATTCATGGGTCAGCAAGTATAGTTCAAAAATACATCACTTACAAAATAGACGAAATGAATAATTGAAATTGGTCCGAAGGAATTTAAGATAGAAAGTTTGTGGCTTTGCTAAAAAATTGTTAGATAAAGTGTACCAAGTGATGGTTGTAAAATATTTTAGATATCTTTAAGGCTGTTATTAGGGCATATAGGGGGAAATTTAGAGAGAGAGAGAGAGAGAGATGGTAAGGTAGAATAGAAAATAATTATTATTTCTTTTGTGTTTGTTAGGAGTTTTGAATGTCATTGCATAAAGTGAACTAACCTAAGGAGTGCTGGACAACGGTATCATATTAAAATCTCAAATCAAAGGACATTAACATTTTGTCCAATTCTTTTATCTTCTTCTCTCTTCTATCTATCGTCAAAACTACAATAAATGTAGTATGGTTAGAGGACATAAGATGTTGTGTTGTGGCGACAAAGTTACATTTTCATGAATGAAGAACTGCAATTTAAATTCTAATATTCAACAAACAATGAATCATGAACATTCACTTCTGAGAAAAAAATTCAGAAAAATCTTAACTTAAAGGGGTAAAATCAAAGTTTTTATACCTTGGGCAGACTCTGTGACTTCTCAACCTATAGGTACTATAGATATCGAGTACAAAATCTGGTAGTTAATTATCAAGTCTGGAAACATTGTTTTTAGTTAGTTAGATTTATTTGATATTGTATATTATGATATGATCATCACTGTTAAGGAATTATACCCTCGTATTTTATCCTTAACTATTTAAAAATTAGAAATATCCTATTTAGAAACTAAAGGGATTATACAAAAAAAAAAGAAAAAAAAAAGGATCGATGTCGATCGCCCCTGCCAGTTATTTTAGAAATCCTCTTATTTGTCCTTAAAAAATGAAAATCTTTTTCTTGTACCTTCTTATATATTATGTTTCGCCACTTAAAATTCTTTTATATATGTATAGATAATTTAGCCCTTCTAAATATACATTTATACAGGTCCTGTCTTTCGTCATAATTCCTGCGTCAGCTCTTACCTAGCATCAAATGTGGATGTCGTAGCAGTCAGAGCACAAATAAGGACATAGAAACATATATTCGAAGCGAGTAACGTTGGATATTTCAAATGCATGCAAGGCACGGACCATATTTGATATTATTCTTGGTTAATATTAGAAAAATGACAAATACCTTTGAATTTGTAGAAATCAACAAATATGAACTCAGAAGATAAAGGAGAAGAGATAAGCAAGTTGAACACTATACTCCAAACTGCCATGCAAGACGGAGACCACACAGAAAGTGCAGAAATATCTGACTTGATCTGCAACTATGTTGAATGAAAAGTGGAATTCCTGTTTTCTTGTTGCAAAAGTTAGTAATAAAGAGCTTCTTTGCTGCTTTCCGCCTTCTACTTTTGTAGCATGTTTTCTGCGACTCAAGAAGAGTCCAAAAAGGGGCATTAGCACAACCGATGACTTTCTTCAAGATCCCAAAAATGAAAATCCAAGATTTCTTTGGTCCTTTTTTTTAATTTTCTGAAATGTTGATTAAATTTTAACGACTTTTATTTTTCCAAGCTTCTTCATAAGATTTTGATTGCATTCACACACTACATGTTCTACACGACAAGTCACTTGTCACAAAAGCTATAGGAATTTCACAAGCGAAGATTATTTTTTACTATATCTTTTTGAACGAATGTGATGAATCCCCTAGAGATATAAATATATAGTTTTGACAAATCATGTTATTATACTATTTCTTGGAGTAAAATTACTTTATCTACTTAGTGGGGCACTTTTTCTTTTGCTTGCCCAACTATATAAACAATTTAGACAGGAAAAAAACAGAAAATTAAATTAAATCGGTCAAAAAAGAAACTGTCTAATCTAATGAGGGGTGCAACCGGAGAGGGTACATGAGGACCAAATCAGTAGTGGCAGAAAGAAACTTGTCTGGAAAAATCTGTGCAAATACTTCAGATCGTTTGCTCTTGCTGGATAAATTAAAAGACCAAAAGTCATTGAACTTTTTGCTTTTCTTTGGATGCAGGATACGCAACATTCGGCTCTTTATCTGGCTTTGACTTTTGCCTCGCTCTGAAGAAGTTGTAAGCTGTACTGCACAATGTTTTGTGACACTAGCCACCGACATGGGACAGACCTCCAAGGCAAACGAAAAATTATGTTTAGTTTGTTTTAAGGTAGTAATCAATCAAAAGTAACAAATATAATAATTTATTAAAGGTCAAAGATGTTGCAATTTGGAAAATTATTTCGGTTAGAATTTCTCTGCTTTTGTTATATCGTGTGCTGCATGTGTAAGTGGGTGGTTATGCTTGTGTAAATTGAATACATTATACTAATCTTACTATTAGCATTTTATTTAAGAGAGGATTTTTGGAAAGAAAAGAGATGGATAGGGAAAGGCCCTATCCCAAAGGGGTGTTTGGTAAAGAAAAGGAGAGTAAGAAAGTGGAGAAGATGCAAAAAACAACTTAAATTTCTCAAGAAAGCGGTATGTTTTCTCAAAATCTTATCTTTCTAAACTTACTCCATCAAATTTCAAACACAAGCTAAATAGTTTGAAGATATGCCATCTAGATAGTAGAAAGTAGACACATTAAATTTGACAAAGAGATAAAGGACAGTAAAGGCCAGTTAATTGATGTGTATAGTTTTTATTTTTTAATTTTTAAAATAATATTAGTGATACTCCTGGTGGATATGGATTTTGGTTGGTACATTTTTTCAGCCTTACAATGTTAAAGTAAACCCTTGATTTGGAGAGTTGAATGTACTTGGCAGTCGTACCTTAATTTCACACTAGTTGGTTCGGCCTTTTCTAGAGTAATAATATTCTCCTCTTTATTTAATGTCTTTGAGGTATGTAGCAAAACTTGTAGGTCAACCATACCAAGACAACCAATTGATGTAAACCCTGTTTCTCCTGGTCTTCCCGAAATTTCGATGAAATTTTGGTTTTTGACTTTTGACGTGTCTAGTCTACAAGTAATATTGAGCTAGCTAAATTTAGGTAGGTAGCATGCTTTCTTCTTTGACCCCATAAAAAAAAATTAAGGGTCGCTTTTGGTATTGAGGGAGGATGTTGACTTGTTGAAATTGTAGACTAGTACTGTTGTTGAACTAAGAAAAATCAGTAATTCATGAAATTGGAGAAAATTAAAGGCGTTTTGTAAGCACTAAGACCAGAAAATTCTTGTTTGATATCCTATTTTTCTGTTGGTTACTAAATGTTACAACAACGTCATTCTTCTTTCTCTCTGGCCACGCGATAAAAGTGCAAAAGTTCAAATTGGTGAGATGCAATAATATAATATCTTGTCACACACATATTAGGGGAACCGCTCAGCAAGTTATTAGAGTTCTACCAACCAATTTTATTTGCGTCATACTCGAGCCATTACTCGACATGGTGTTAACTTAATTCAATGGATAACAAAGAAAAAAATTTACCTAACTACGATTATGACAATGTTTTTAAACTTGAATCGACCAGTAACCTTTTTTGTAACAATGTTTTTAAACTCGAATCAGCCAGTGAACTCAAAAAAAGGGACCCATTCACTATTAACTCTGTCTTACTAGGCCGATCATTCCGGATTGCGATTCACTTGGAGGAAAGATCAGACAATCTACATGGCAAGTCACAGTTCAACCGGTTGAACCGGTCAGCTGATCTACTTTGTGAAAACATTGGTTATAGATATCATATTAGGGGCATGATTAGTTAAAACTTTTGCTAGGCTTCAGAACTATTTCCAAATTAATTCATCTCCAGAATGCAGGTTGAATGTGGATAAAAAAAAGAAACAACAGAGAAACTAGACCTTTTTCTTGAGCAATCAACGAACTCATGTTCAATTTTCTATATACAGCAGCCAGTTGCAAGTTAGAACTGAAAAGCGGCAAGACAGGTTACGTGATTTAAATTCCAACAATTACCAACTTTTCCTTTATGAAAAGATAATATATTCAATTCATATGCACTGAAAATGAGATAAATGAGTTGCACTACATTTATTTAAATGTATTTGTATTCTAATCCCATTTCTTTAATTTGAAGTTTCACAGAAACTTGCCACAACCAATATTTTCATAATATAATGCATGAAATGACCCAATTAGAGTAAAGAACAATAGTAGCGTCAAAGACGCTGTGATATTCAGTATCAAAGACACCTAACGTAATATGTTACTTTTGGATTAACGCTAACCTAACATAATTTCATAGGAGTCCTATAGTATTGCAACTTACTAAAAAAGTATTTCAATAAATTAATACTAATTTAATTTAATTTTAAAAGAATATCATATTAGCCTAACTTACTAAAAAAATCTAAAATTATTTTTAATAAATAAAAAATTAACCGTAATTTCCCTTAACAATAAAAAGCCATAATTGCCACTATTTTTAATCTAATTAAAACCCTAAATTCCAATAGCATAAACCCTACGTTATGAATCCTGAACCCTAAATCCTAAATCCTAATTCAAAAGTAAATATAAAATCTAGTAATGAAAATATCAGCCAAAGTTTTTTTCCTAGGCTCTATGTTGCAATAATAAAAAAAAGTAATATTTACATAAGAAACTGGTATTTCAGATTACAGGTAAAACAAGAATTAGAGTTTGTAATTGATAATGACTCTTGAATGGTTAAGATTTGTCTGTAATTAAAAATCTAGTTACAGTCTTTGACAGTGTTATTTTCCTTAGAGTAAAAAGGGTAAGCAAAATCGATAAAGTGTGACAAAATCCTTTGACAATATTCTGTTGAAAAATATGTGAGATAAAAGGGGAGAAGACTACTGATGTCAGTCAGTTTAATTGGTTGGCAAAGAAGAATGTTAAAGGAATGAAATACCAACGCCTGAAAGACGTTCATCCAATCCAAGGAGAACCTTTCCACCCCCACTCCCAAAGTTGTAATAGCTAAGAAGATAAGAAAACATGATTACAGAATAAAAGTCTTGCTCTTGAATTAGGATAATTGAACAGAATTACACTAAATTGATGACATATTTTGGATAGAAGTCTTGCTCTTGAATTCTAATACTAAGACAATTACACTAAATTGGTCACAAAATATGTTCATTCCAAGTTGATTTGCCATACGGAATAGAGGTAAAGATTGAAGACGTAAATCAGCAATAGCATTATTTTTCCAAAGCATTGAATATTGGAGCTCAAAAAAAAGAATTGAACATTTCAAACTGTTGACTGATCTGCAACGTAAGATGTTACACAATAGTTCATTTACAGAGCTCCATTGGAACTCTTGTTGTGGTCTAGGAGTTTCTACATTGTATTAATTCCTTTTCAATTTGTGTAAAAAATACTGATCTTTAAGTTGGTTTTAATCTACTTTTTTAAAAAAGGGCCAGAGAAGATATTGATCTTTAAGTTGCATTTTAATTTACTTAAACTCAAGAGCACCATTTAAAAAAAAAAACAAAAAAGAAAATAAAAGAACATTAGACCAGGATCATGACCACAATATGCGGGGAAATATTTATATGGACTCGATTCACGGGTGGGGCCCGTAGACTCTGTGGTCCAGAATTACCCACATCAGTCATGAGTGGGTTCCTGGTGAGTCATGGCGTGGGCCATGTGTGAGGCATAATTGATGTGGTTAATTCTAAACCACATGATCCATGACCCCACCCGTAGACTGGGTCTATGTAAATATTTCCCGCAATATACTGCGACCCCAGTGGTTGAAGTTTACAGCCGATAACTATTCTTTGATTAATAGATGCACAACAAAATTAGTTATTAGACAAGTTAACACACCTCATTAAACTTTTCTAGTAGGACCATAAGTCTCATGAATTTGATTCTGCTTTCGTAAACAAATAAAAAGGCTTTTTTTTTAATAAATAATTTACTCAATATTTATTGAAATTTAAGCAGATTCTGCACAAAACTAAAGAATCGTTTTAAGTGAAAATTAGCTAATGTCTACGGAAAAAAGTTAACCTTTACAGGGGAGGCTGTCACTATTTAATTTTATTTGTATGCATTTGGCTACATGTAAATTTGCATTTTTTGTACTTGTATTGTTGTGAGTCAATTTAAGCAAGTTTAGAATACAAATAAAACAAGTTTATTTATATGAGCAAACATGTGACACAAACATTACAAGCATATAATAATCCTTCATTCGTAAACAAATGGCTTATCTTTCCAATTTATTTTAAGTATTTACTTTTAAAATAGAAAGTTAGTAATCACTACATATTTTAAAGTAATAGTTAAACTAATATATTGTCCTACATATATGGGTTATCATGTTTATCACTTTTCCTTAATATTCAAAGAGTATACTCGATTTGGACATAGTAACAATCAAATTGGGGAGTATGACATAAATATCCAGCTTTTACAAAATAAATTTACAGCTTATCTTTAACCTTATTTGTTTAGTACAATGCATGATTTATCCTGTTACTTAGGTTTTTATCCATTTGTTGCTTTAAGTTGCGAGTTGCAACTTTAATCATTCTCAAATCAATTAAACGATGATCCTCTCAGCACTTCATTTCGAGATTGGTTAAGACACGTGGGCTTAGCCCAAAGTTAACAAAAATATTGCTCAATTCCCTCCTGCGCAATTGAAGAAATGGTGATGAAATTGGATCTCCACTTCTTGATTTTGCAGAAATCAGCAGATTATTTAAGCAGATTTAATTTTTATGCAAGAGCACATCAATTGCATATATGCATTCGAGAATTTGCCTTCCAGCAACCAAAACTTAAAAAAAAAAAAAAAAAAAGAAACATAGATAGAAAGATAGGCCATTTAAAAAAAAAAAAAAACTGATAAAATCCATATCCAATCATTCGTGATAAGCCGAGTGGTGTATTCCGCAGTTAGCCACTAAGCTAAATTGACAAGATTGATTAGATGCATACACAAAAGTGGATGAAACTAAGCACTCGATAGAAGTATGTGATTTGGTTTTCTGTATTTAAGTTATTGGTCCATTACATAGAAGATGTCCACGAATTGACAATGGCAACAACATTTGTACAACTTTAATTTCTGTTAAAACATATTCATTGTGCATACTACTTCATGGAACAAGTGTGCTTGAAAATGTTAGTACTCGAGTTCATTCATAGCTAACCCAGATTTGAAAGTGGCTCGTCTTCAAAGAATGCTGGATCTCTACAATATCAGAGAATGTTTACCGTTGAGATTAGCATCACAATTACAGCTTTTAGCGAGCCTAGCCGAGTTGAGTATATGATGTTCAAGTTCTATTTCGATAAAAATCATGTACTGTTGGTATTCAATGGTAAATTACGAGCAAAGATTTTTCTTCAAACTCGAGTCATTACAATTTAATTTGCTTTTATCTAGTTTGAACTCGGGTTATTTTAGTTTAACAATTTAAATGTGAACTTGAGCTTGAAAGTCACTTTGTTTGAATGGTTGATTTTTATATTTTTTTTTTCAAAAATATTATTATAACATTATTATGAATTCTTTTTCTATAAATAAATATGTGAAACAAAAAAGTAATCGATAGAAAAGATGTTTGAAATTTTTAAAAACATGTTTCTCATAAACGTGTCAAAAAATCAGACTTTTAAATATAAAAAATGATTACTAAATGACAAGATATGCACAAAAATTAAGAAAAATGTGTATAATAAGGATACTGTAATAATTGAATGGAATCTCACCTAACTATCAAGCAATAAACATGTTTGAAATAATGTTTGATAGGAAAACGAGTTTAGAAAAACTCATACCTGCACAAACTTGTCAGCTAGATGGGAAGTTGAAATGCTTTGGTATTCCAGTTTATGAGGAGTGAAAGAAAAGAGGCCGGCGGACAAGAGGGAAGGTGAGAGGAGAGTTATTTGCAGTGACTAATGTTAAAACATAAAAACATTATTAAAAAATAAAACCATAAGTTCCCTGAATTATACCGTCCACATTTACATGCAGATTCAGAACATACTCAATAATAAATTCACATTTGGCTCATTAATTAAAGAACTTTGTTTTATATTTCAGAGTTGAATCACTTATTCAATTGATGAGTCATTTTTTTCTTATTTCAAACGAACTGTATTCTTCAATCATTGGTTCGTTAATAGCTCTAATTAACTAAATACTTGATCTCTAATAACTTTAGATAATGTTTTTATTTTTCCTTTTGGGATAATTTCACATACCTTCCTTAAAGTTTGTCATAATTACACCTATCTCCCTCAAGTTTTGAAAATCATATTTATACCCCCTATGTTTATGTTTTTATAATAGAAAAAGAACCATGTTGATAATGTAATTCAAAAAAGGCCAACCAGATATTCTAAAATACCCTTAATTGCTTTTGAAAATAAACAGTAAGTAAAAAAAAAGGCAAAAAGACGCTAAACTCAAATTTTTTAGCTCCTCTAATTGGGATTCCCAAGTTATTTGTGCATGTTTTTTTTTATTAAGTTGGTCATCTCTTTTTTACTAATATATATATATATATATATTTATAAGATTTTGATAGATAAAGTGGATTTATTTAAATTAATCAAATAACTGAATTTTGAAAACCAAAAACCAGTGAAAATTGAATATTTGATGTAAAAGTACGATTGTTTTGACATTTTTGTAGACTAACTAATTAATTTTTTTAAGATTTATTTTTCTTTTTAAACACATTTAAGGGTATCTTAAGGAATTTAGTTAGTATTTTTTAGATTACGTTACTAAAATGGATATTCTTGTTATAAAAAAAATAAACACAGAGATTATGAGTATAATTTTGAAAACCTACCAGAAAGTAGGTGTAGGTACAATTATGACAAATCTCTTTCCTTTTCGATACTACCAGAGAAACGATAGTAATTAATGTTGGTCGGACGATTTCAAAGAATGGACCGATCATTATCGCACTTTAAGATTTTCTAATTTGTTGAATTTAAAGAATACGACATTTCCTGTCCTTTTTTTCCCTTTGTCTTTGCACGCTTTGGAGACTGATGAAAGAGAGATATTACCAAGAAGTGTGACAAACAACGTTGCTGACAAATGAACTTGGGACAGAAGGATCCTCATGTCCCAACTCTTCAACCAATTCAGTGTATAACACTCAAACATAGTACTGCCGCTTTGGAGACTGATGAAAGAGAGAGATTACCTAGAAGTGTGACAAACAACGTTGCTGACAAATGAACTTGGGACAGAAGGATCCTCATGTCCCAACTCTTCAACCAATTCAGTGTATAATTCTCAAACATAGTACTGCCTCTTTGACTACAGTGGCAATCACGTTGTTCATTTAAGGTTGGGGGTCCGATGGCTTCCAATCACCCGGGACAAACAACGAGGATAAGAACTGACTCATTTCGTGGTAGCACCATTCCCTCGGAAGTCCGTAGTTGTAAAATTAGTCGGCATGATTCTTGAAGGCCGTGTGTACTTTGTCACGGCATCACTCTTAGAAGACAAGAAAATTGCTTCTTACAGTATTAGAGGATTTACCTAAATATTTAGATCTGATTATTCATAGTCCTTTTATACAGTACTCATTTCTATGGAACACAATTGTTGGATCAAAAAGATTCCTGGAAGAATTATGGCAAGTGTTAGTCCAGAAATGTACAAGTATTCAAAATTTTGTGGGGTTTGAGAAAAATGTTACATTTCCTAAATTAGTATTATATGAACAATTTATAATTGCTTTAAAGATTTTTCCATACAGTTCGAGAGAAAATTTTCCTAGATGGTGGCCTCCCTGCCGGACCTGATCAGTTGCATAAAAATGCGCGTAAACTTGATGTATTTAAGGGATTTAATGGCTAAAATTTGTGGAATAATTATTAGGTATGTAGAAATTGAGCCCGTTATTTGACACTTTCGATAGTTTTTTTTTTTATTTTATCAATCTTGATCTCTCAGATGAATTCATATAATTCTAATTGCTAAACCTAACTTTTGATAGTTGAATTGTCAAAAATTTTACAATACCAAGAAAAATGGAAAAAAGATGGGTCAATGGCCATATTGAAAATAAGCAGCGACGATCCAAGAACGAAGAGCAAGAAAGCCCAAACTTAAGACCACGCGTCCAATATAAGACCCAATTAAAACTTGCCAAAAAGATCAAAAAGGGTAGTTCAGGTTTTTAGATGGAGCGGTAAGTTCTTCTTAAAGGCTAAAACACGGCTTAGTAAATGGCCTGTAAACGGCTTGAAATCTGTATAGACCCTGATATTTTCATATCTAGAACACATCGTTATTTTTTGAAGTAAATTTCAGCCAAGTACTTTTGAGGGGTCTTCCAAAAATATACTTGTACAAGGTTAGATATGCATCACAATAATTTTTCAAAATGGTAATAACTAATAACCAGTTAGCATTTGTATGAATCTTGAATACATACTTGAAAAATGCTGATAAAGATGTGCAGCTGCGGTTGCTTCATGAATTCAATGTGGATTTCCCTTGTAAGGAAAGTGCATTAGTAATTATTGGCTACTTTTACGTCTGAAAGTGCATTAGTGTTGTCTGTTATGTGACATTTACAACATTTTCTCAGTGATTTGTAAAAGTAGTAATAAATGTTTTCAGAAATCACTTATAAATTACAGCAAAATTTATCAAACTTCAACTGTCTGCTAATAATCTAAAGAAACCTTAAAATTGACTAGAAACGGCCATGTAATTGTCTTGCAATCTTGTCCTTCATCTCACCTATCCTTTCTTAACCATTGTATATTAACTATCCAATATAATAGGTTGCCTGAAGATGGGCACTAGTATGCAGTGCCAATACCACGTCTGGTACACCAACAGCATTCATTATTATCCTGATTTAGATGCATAAAATTTTTATCTGTAGGGCATTCTTTCTCTGTTTTTCATCCAAGGATTTTTGTTCCATTCTGGAGGTTGAATGTTCAAATCAAATAATGATGCCATAGCTGCTTTATTTGTAAAACTCAGCCAATTCTGACGAGGGTTGGTCCTCGCTTTTTGCAGTGAAGTTGCTGCAAAAGAATTACATTTGTATGAGTCAGGAAGACACAGACTTGGCTGCAAAAGAACCTACGATTTTAAAAACGGAGGCAAAATACTAAGCTTGCCAAAACCAAATGAAAATTTGTTGAAACAACGTACTACCAGTGTTTCTGCCTGATTTTGCCAAATAAGATGATACTAATGACTTCTGCAGTCTGATTGAGTCATGGAACATCAAAGTGTTGCGGCATATGATTTCTCTATTCAATGCAGAATCAAGAAGACGGAAACCGTATTTTTCAATCCAGTTGCTGATCCTCTCAGATACAGATGGAATAACCAGATTTTCAACATTGAGGTAACAAAGCGCCTGACAGGGAAACCATATTGAGAACTTGTTTCAACAAGTATACGGATTATCATTAACTTCAAAGAAAATACAAGGAAAAAGCAAAACGTCGGAGCTAAAAATCTTCATGAAACCCGCCAGTGT
Source organism: Mitragyna speciosa (assembly GCA_024721245.1). Classification (NCBI taxonomy): domain Eukaryota; kingdom Viridiplantae; phylum Streptophyta; class Magnoliopsida; order Gentianales; family Rubiaceae; genus Mitragyna; species Mitragyna speciosa. The sequence goes on from CM045557.1 coordinate 25,966,210, forward strand.
ACTGCAAAATGACATGAATAATAAAGATTCAAGTATTGACTTAACTGATTCAATTGCGATCATAAGTTTTTTGCACATTCCTTTGCACCTATATGTATTGCTGGTTGCGATGAAAGGCATCTCAGCAAGCTCTGTCCCATGAATCCTGTAAGTCCATTTTAAAGAGATATGAAACTTATACCGCAAATGAGGAACATATGATGTTGTAATATGAGATACCTCAAGGATGCCACGGAGATAATTTCGTCGTCCTTTTCCAAGACAGCAGTATAAAAGCCCCTAAATTGGATTCTGTTGAAATTTGCTCTGGAAAGAAGTTCATTAAGTTACAAACACACAAATGTTCACTTTTGGTAGACAGGACCATAAACTAGAATACGAGAAACGATAAGATTTACTTCTGTTTTTTGGTGAAGAGAATTTCAGAAGTAAGCTAAACAATGTCATCATCAATAGCAGTGGAATGAACATATCAATCTGTTCTTCTGGTGCAGATAATTGAGTTATTCTTTTGGCGTATGAAGTGAATTAGAATCCTGCAATGGTGACTGAAAGCAAACTTACCCACAATTATAGACAACACTACGAATCACATTGATTTTCGTGTGGCGATCTACGATTGGCTCGAAGGAATCCTCTATCAATCTCAGTGCAACAGCAAGCTTGGAGTTGCACAAAGTTCTTTTGTACGTGTCTTCTAAGTAAATGCCCGTGTCATTGTCCATTCGATGGAGTAGACTCCAAGAGAAACCTTCATCAAGCTCGTTCTTAGCTCCAACCATGTTTCTCTCCAACTTATCATAGATCTTTACAGGAAACTCAGATTTAGTGCTTAATGAGCATCTTAGAGCATCACTAATAAATAAAATGCAGTTTCAGATTGCATATTTTCAATCTTGCATAATTATGATTACCTCTTTGCAGCTCCTCTCGCAAAATGGTGCGCACGGAATACTGTTAAGATCGATAATCTTTAATTCTCTTTTTAGATGACATTCCCAGTGATCTGCAGAACAGGTACAGGCAACAATTTACGGCTTCAATTTCTTACAAATTAATTCTTTCCCTTGAGAAAGAAAAGAAGGAAATATCGCAAGGAATGAGAAAGAAGCCTAAAAATTCATCTATGATGAGTAACAAATTACATACATCTCTTTTCACATTGAGGACATTCAAGTAGGTAATCATTCTCAAGAGCAGGATTTCCGCAGAATCTGCAAACACAATAAGGACAATACCAAGATCCACGAGGAACCACCTGAAACCAAGTTTTAGAACGTGTAAAATTCACATACTTTTTTGAAGTGCTCTAATTAAAGATTCAAAAAATCTTCAAAACATCAGTCTTACCTTCAATTCAATGCAGTCTTGATGGTACGTTGAATTACACATCTCACAACACATTAAGTTCCCACCATCTGCACAGATCATGCAAGCATCATCATATAAGTCACTAGTATTACCTTTGGTCTGAATGCCATTAAATTTACGACACTCGCATTCGTCTGGCTTATTCCAAGCTCTGATCATGCAAGATAACAGGGAATGTTGATTTTTGGAAGTGAAAATCCTTTCATAAGGTTTAGCAGATCGCCTCCCACCATGAGCAATAAAACTTGATGCAGTAAAGATCTTATGGCAACAGTTGCATAATATGCCCTCTCTCCTGATTGTTCCCGCCTTAATGATCTTCTTGCTATAGTCATTCATATAGAAAACCTCTGCATTTTCTTGAATTGTTTTGGAATCTATAAGCCATGAAAATATGGTTGCTTTCTTTTTCTTGTCATTCTCATTCTCCTGATTTCTGTTTCTGCTAGCAACATAGCCTTGATTCCCATTTTCTGTTCTTCTGCCAGTTTTGGTTTTGGAGAATTTATTTTCTTGATCAATTCCATCTTCAATTTTCCTATTCCTTCTAGAAGTAGAGCTTCTCTTTCTTCCAAAGTTGATTGTTTCAATATTCAAATAATTAGGCTCATTTCTTGCGGGTGCTATTTTGGACGTTTTGGTCATTGGCATCTGCCCCTGCTTGATATCTTTCTTCTTTGATGCACGCGTTCGTTTTCCTCTAATTATTGAAGTTCCGGCTGTGTCTTGAAGACCATTAACTTCATATGCGTTCTTTCTCTGCCATCCACTTGAGGAAGTGAAAGTGTCCTGGGTGGACATCTTTTTAGGCCACCTTACAGTATAATCAGGATCCTCAGCATTGTCTGAACTGCTTGAACTTGATGAATGGCTGCTTTGCTTCTTCCTTCTGTTTGGTTTGCCAGCCATTCTAACTATAAAAAATCCAAAGAAGCACTAATTTTTTGCTAGGATTTTGGGCTTAAGATACACTGGGAAGTTTTATGACAAACAAACGAAATATTGAAGCAAAAGCCATATAACCACAGCTGTCTGTAGGCATATAAGGTAGCATTTGGATTCTTATGTGAAAGAAAATCATTTTGATATTTCTTGCCATACTGGTGTTGATACTGTTCACTAGCCTCATAGAACTTGTATTGTTAATGGAAAATTCAGATTAGTAACCGAAACCAAAAGAGGAAAAAAGACAACTAGCTAATTGTAATGTAGTGAAAGACCATTTGATAACGCGCACAATTTGATCATCCAGATGTTGCAGTAGGTTCCACGATGCTTCTGGTTGAGGTCTATTTCTAGAATTTACAGTGTTCTCTGAGGTTTTACTGCTTACTAATTTTTGCATTGAACTTCTACATAAAGCTGATCCCAGATAGAGATACTTGGTATAAAGTCAGGTTATGCACCTTCTCTTTTCTCATTTGTTTGATGTTATTGTAAAATCGCTTAAATTTATTATACTATTCAACATAATATAAGTGTTTCAATAGTTAAGATATATATTTCAAATTTTGTCTGGTGTCATGCGATACTCATATATAACATGAGACGTGCTAGTTTTTCTCGTGTTTTGTGCCAATTACATTGTCTAAAATGAGGTAGGGCACATTTTATAAAGCCAGATAGAGAGCTCTTTACTTTCAAAATAGTACAGGCTGCCTCCATTGCATGAACAGCAGACATGAAGGTGTATCTTATATACTTTTTCTTATAGTGACTAAAAATCCTAAACCAGTTGCCAAGGATGCCCATACAGTTAGACTGCATCAGTTTCATAAAAGGAGTAAACTAATCATCCTGGTTTCAAAAAGATGGGAGGTAATTCATCATTTTGATTACAACACAGTAAAATGTTACTTACTTTTTACCCCATATAAGTGCATTATTGAAGTTGTGATCAACAAAAACAAGTTTCACACATAGGGATTTCTATTTTACCATCAAATAATAAGGCAAAATTCAATATGATGCTAAAGTTAAAAATATGCTACAAGTTGCATTCCAGTGAACTAAGCACAGAAAAGAAAATATTCCAAGAAAAATTACTCCAAACCAAGTTTTAACTAGACTGCATGATTGACAAATATTGGTAGAATAAAACTATTAAGGCACACTAATCTTTGAAATTAATATTGCTACACGTGATGTTTTATCTTGAATATACACGAATTTTGCAAATCATGTACATTGAATACAGGAGAAACCCACAATAATTTGGAGAATAATTACCATACATATTAGGCGAATATCTTGTATATTTAATGCAGGATGACTAAAGAATATAAAGATCTCAAACATACCTCTTTTCATCCTACAAACTTTATGGTGTATTGTAATTTCATACAGGGTATTTCATCTTATATACTAGTTTATTTTGGACTCTTGAAAATAATCACACACACCTTCATAAATCAAAGATATAACCCTTTGCATCCCATATCTCTGTAAGCCTAAAATCTTCTGGTTAGCTTTCTTTCTTTCTTTCTTTCTTTTTGTATCAATAATTTTATGCCAAAGTTGATGTGAATTTTATTAGTTTCACATTTTATGCTTCCTTTGATACTTAAAGGTGCTACTTATATTTTCTCGACCAAGGTGCAAAGAATATTTGGACGGAAACAATGGAAGCACAACAAGTAAGAACACAAGTCAATCCTCATATTAATTAAATACCTTTGAGATTTGGTTATATAATAAGATAATTTTTTATACAAAATGGAAGTTTTTATTTGTTCTTCTTTTCCAAATTTATTTCTTGAAGTTCAATGGTTCATGTCATGTATCTTCTCAAATGGGTTGGGGTGGCAAATAGTCTGTCTTATTACCAAACTTGTAAAGAAAAATTTAATTTGAACTCGAATAGTAACTCTAAAATTGGTTCTTTGGCATAGTCTTCTTGAATTTTATTTGTTAATTACTAATAGTTGATGCCTTATAGGACTGGTTTAATGTTTACATGGGGGATTTTAATGCGTTCTTAATGGTTAATGCGCTTCAATATTTTCCTATGGGAAAAGTTTTTGGTATACTGAGAATAATATTTATATATTTATAGCCTCCTTTAAGTTGGCTTTTCTTATTTTTATAATTTATGATTTTCATAATTTTGGTATGATAAATGTAGAATAAAATTAATACATATTTGTTAACTCCTTTAATCACGCTCCTTAATTATAGCTTTACTTTTTTCTTCCCAGTATTTTTTCTCCCTCCTACATTTCTTTTGATTATATTTTTTTATTAAAGATTAATGATATTTTCAGTTATAGATTGCTATAATAAATTAGTTGCCCAATTTTAGCTATCAAATGTTTCTTGTTTTGCATTTACATAAAACACAGCTTCCACTTACCCTATAATTTTTAGAGGCTTAATAAGATTAATGAGGAAAAATATAACTTTGAAAATCTAAAGTTTATTTTCAAGAAATACAACGTATACATATCTGTACACGTGCCTAACCTTGTAAATAAGATTTTGCATTTTTTTATAATTTAAAAATAGACAGAGTTAGCATTTCGAATTAATTTCTATATGACTGTAAATAAAATTTTCTTTCATAATGGGAAAAAAAAGTATTTTATGGGTGTCAATTAATTAAATACATTTTATCGTACTTAAATTACATAAAGCTTTTCTACTCCTTAATAATCCTAAGAAACACAATATTCCAATAATTGTTGCCAAAAAATTACACTTTCAATGTCATCCCAAACTAGTTAACACAAAGTTTGATTCAAAATTTTCAATTGCTATCACTGCAAATATTGGGTATTAGTCTTAACAATTTCTTCAACATGTTTGGTTTAATAATAGATTGGATATTATTCCTCTCAATTAATAAATTTAATAGAATAATATTTTAAATGAATCCTAAACACCCCACGCAATCACTTTAATTTCGATGAACATTATTATTACTAACATCTATTTCCTCTCTTATTTTCCTAAACCAAAACCCCCAAGTGCTATTGAGTCGAGCACGATTCTAGTAACAACTAGTTTGGTTAACTCGTTTAAGTTGAAACCTGTAACGTTAAAACTACGTCGTATCCAGTTAAAAGTAGTGACGTGGCATGAATTATCCTTAAAAAGGTCACCTTTTTATGGTACGAGTTGAAACATATTGTCGAAAGAACAAAAGAAGAAGAGCAGCAATTGAAATCCTTCAAATTTCAATAGATCTTTATCGATGTGCATTTCCTAGGCTTCTGCTTTTGAATTAGATTATATGCTGCATATAATTGGTTAAAGCTACATATAGTTGTCCCGAGAAATCCCAAAAGAAAAGGAAAAAAAAATGGTTTTTTTACCTGCCGTAGCAAAATCAGTAGGACAGCAATGGCTGAAGCAATCATCAAAGCCCAACTCATCATCTCAGCAGCTACTTTTTCACCTCAAGAAATTCAAATTTTATCCTCAGGAGGGGTGGAATTTCCAGAGCGTTCGAACCCTGATTTTGCAGTCGGCTTCTGATTCCGTCAAGCTTCGGAAACTCTCTGGCTCCGATTCAGGTGCCCCCATTTTTCCATAATAATAAAAATTTGATCTTTATTATTTCTAATGTGATCTTTTTACAAGACCCTTTTGCCTACTTGATGTTATGTTTAGTTTCTTTCCAACAGTTAATTCAAATTGCAGTATTTTTTTTGGGCAAGCAATAAAAAAATTAGTTGATTTTGTTGCATTTTTGGTAGTTGAATGAGGTAGTCAAGTTTGATTAGTGTGATATTGTTACTACCTAAATGGGCATTTTTTTTTTTTTTTGGGGATGTGTGTATGTAGGAGAAGAAACATGTTTTAAACTAAACTTGTTCTATCAACGTAATTACCATGTGGACTGAAGAAGCATTTTCTTGCTTACAGGAGTCGTTGAACTTAATTTGGATAGGCCTGGAGCAAAAAATGCGATAAGTAAGGAGATGTTACAAGGGTTGCAGAGTACTTTTGAAGCTGTTAATAAAGATCATTCGGCAAATGTTTTAATGATCTGCAGTTCTGTTCAAAAAGTATTCTGTGCTGGTGCTGATTTGAAGGTGGATATCATCTTTAAGTAGTTTATGGAGTATATGTTGAGCAGTTTCCTTTTTTTTTTTTTTAAACTCAGAATTGAAAATAAAAATGAGTTGGAAGATAGATAGATGTATAAGCTTCATTGAAGACATAGGAGCAAAATCTTTTCGGTTTAAACTCTCATGAATGTCTTTCGAACAAGCACTTAAGAATGGTGTTTAAAAATGATTCTCCACCTATACCATATTTATTGTTAGTAAGGCTACCTTATGGACCGATTCGAAAGCAGTTTTCTGTTTTTCATTTAATAAGAATGGCTTCAACAGGATTATCTTTAGGGGCGTAGAAAATAATAGGCTATCTTGTCATAATTGCATAAATGGTATCTTGGCAGATTGATAGGTGATTTGCATAACTGATAGAAATTTCCCTCAATGAATCAATGAGGAGGCTGAAACATCTTGATAAATGTAGAAAATCTGATTGCATCCTTTGCTGAGCAAAGAATGGGTTTTGCCGATTTTGAGGACTGATTTTGGCCAATGAAATATGCATCTAAAAGGTTATAAAATAAATAGAGCGATGACTCATCAACCAAAAAGGTATTTGAATTTAATAAATGATACAATGGTTAGACTAAAAACTTTAATTTTAGTAAAACAAAATCAAACCAACCCATGGATGCAAGTTTAACGCGGTATTCTAGGTTTTGATGCAAACCTATATTGCAAATGCTTCAAGGGTGATGATCCATAAACCATTTGTTTTTGTGTTTTCTATGGGAGGCCCTTGGCAATTTGTTTGTTGTAAAGGCAATACTCATGCTAATGCTTTACTTGAATTGTTTAAATGAAATTGTTCTCTGCCAAATGGCGCACATTCCACTGATTTAATCATCGCATGTAATTTTGTTTGCTATCTGAGTGCTTGTTCAGGGTATTATCTGTTAAATTTTGGTCTTGTTTCTTGTTTCTCAATCCATAATTTTGTCAGAGCTGACTTACTTAAAGGTGCCTTTGCTTGAAACGGGATCTGCAGGAAAGAAAGACGATGACTCCATATGAAGTTCAAGATTTTGTAAATTCTCTGCGATCGACTTTCTCTTTTTTGGAGGTTTGTGCTCATTCTCTATTACTATGTTTTGAATATGTTTTGTCTTTTGTTTGATTAACATTTGGTAATTATGTGCGAATTGTGTAAAATTCTTCTCCCTCTTGACTCACATGTTATTCTTATAAGTCTTGAAAGTGTATCTGTATAAGCTCTATTCTACCTCTGTCCTAATATGGAACTCTTCTTAAGTAAAGATTTTTGTTGCCTCCAGGGACTTCATATACCTACAATTGCTGTGGTGGAAGGTGCAGCATTGGGTGGGGGACTGGAAATGGCATTATCATGTGATCTCCGGATATGCGGTAAAGTATATTGTTCTTCAAATTGGATTCCCTTACAAGATGTTGTAATATGTACTGTTCTGAATTCATTGGTTCCAACAAGCGATGCAGGGGAAGATGCAGTATTTGGCTTGCCAGAAACAGGACTTGCTATAATACCTGGGTATGTGTTGCATCCGTATGCATATCTCTTGATATTATTTTAGTTTGTAGATCATATACTACTCAGCTTGTGCCATCTGTGGTGCATTAGTAACTGCAGGCTTGTACTACTTCCCACCTTAGTATCACATATTTGTTGCTGCATATTGTGGGAAGCACATCTGGCTTCTTTTATGGTTTTTTAGCAGCTGAAAATATATTGCAGTAATCTTTCATATGATGTAAATTCTAGCCTTTTGTAGGGCTGGTGGAACACAACGGCTTCCTAGATTGATTGGGAAATCATTAGCAAAAGAAATTATATTTACTGGTCGAAAAATTGGTGGTAGAGATGCATTGTCGATGGGTATGCTTGACTTAAGCTGCCAGACATTTTTAAGTGGCTGTATTGGCCAAAAATAACAAATTTGCACTATCCTGCAGGCCTGGTGAATTACTGTGTTCCTGCTGGTGAAGCTCGCTCAAAGGCACTAGAAGTTGCGAGGGACATAAACCAGAAGGTATATCTGCATCTTTTAGGACCTTTATTTATGATATAAATGAGTATATGAGTATCTGGAACTTATTTTAGTAGTCGTTCTACATAGAAGAATAATTGTCCTCATTGTTCAAAAAGTCAGAAGTGTGATTATCACTTTCATAATATCTTTTGGCATATGGCATCCTGATAGAGACAAGTTGCAGCAATCACCTAAGGTTTATAAGAGGCGTGGCAAGGATGCTTCTAATGCCCACGTTTTGATTTGGCATACTCTTGATGACAAGGAACCTACTTGGGAGTTGACTTGGGTCTAGAGAGTCTATTTTCTGATTTTCTTCATTAGGGATATTTTAGTAATTTTAGGGGTTCGCAGGAATTTTATTTTATGGGAATTTTCTGTTTGGTAATTAGTTTTAATAATTAGTATTTTAGTTGTTTTGGGGAATAACGGAGCTTAGCTTTCTAGTATAATTCTATTTTAGTTAAGAGTCTTAATTAGAGTTGGAGTCAAATTGTATCTTAGATGTTCATAAGTATCATACTTCTCTATCAAGAGAAGTAGATTTTTTTACGTTAATAAAATTTCCTGCAGACTCAAGGTCTTCTTCTTGGTTTGTGTGATGCAACCTGACTTTGGGTATGATGCCTAAAGGATCCTAGGAGTGATTCCTAGCGTTAAATCTGATTTTTTCTTCCTATTCATATATTTCTGAAATCCACTACACGTTTACTGCGATAATTGTGGTGAAATTCAAGTCCAAGCCTGTTAACAAAAATCTGTTTAGCCTACCAAGTTTCCGTGCTGCGTCAATTTTGGTATCAGAGCGAGGCTTTCCAATGACGACAAGAAGTAGGTTGAATTTTAGAGGCCGATATACAGACAAGGAACGAGATAACATTATTAATTTTCTCTTGGAGAGAGTTGCTGTATTGGAAGATAGAGTTTTCGATAACAATTCTGATTATCAACAGCAAGCGATTCATGAATCTAGAAGCAACGGAGAGTCTGGATCTGGAGTCAAAACCAATGGAAAAGAACCAGAACATGTAGAAAAGCCTGAGGAAACAAATGGAAACCAATCTAGTCGAGGTGAAAACAGACCAAATCAATCTTTTGGAAGACCACGAGCCTCTCTTCTTGACATGGCTGATTAGATTGTCCAATCAGCAAGGCAAGGAAGACAAGATTCTTATGATTTGGCTGGAGACATCACGAAAAAGGTAAGAGTTGACATTCCTGATTTCGATGGAAGGATTGATCCTAAATTTTTTTCTAATTGGCTTGCAACTTTGGAAAGTTATTTCGATTGGTATGACATGACTAATGATAGGAAAGTAAAGTTTACCATCATGAAACTTGTCGGACAAGCTCAAGTTTGGTGGACAGGAGTCGAGCATGATCTTCGACTTGCTGGACAATTAGACTTGATGTGGGAAGAGATGAAGCTACGTTTAAAGAGGAAGTACTTGCCTCTACATTATGAATCTGATCTTTTTGATGATATGAACAGTCTAAGGCAAGGAGGGATGACAGTTGCTGAGTATATGAACAAGTTCGAAGAGCTGAAAATTCGCTGCGGAGGATCTGAAAGTTTAGCACAAGCTTTATCCAGATTTAAGTTAGGTTTGAGAGCTGAGATTCGCAAAGAGTTGATGGGACGAGACATCTACAATGTTGATGATGCATTCCGGGCAGCTCTTAAGTTTGAAAAGAGCCTGCAGCAACCACTGATTAAGAGATTTAACACTCAAAGCGGGGAGACAGCTTCCAGAAGTTTTGCTGTGAACGGGAAACCATATAAACCAGCAGCGATTCAGGCAACTTCCAAGCCTGTAGAGACTAAAACTAAGGCTGCCATGGTTGATGAACGAAATAAGAACAACAAAGATGTGTGTTTCAAGTGCGGTGTGAGAGGACATATGGCATGGGAGTGTCCAAACAAGAGAAATCTGCACATTGATGCAGATTCCGGAAGTATGGAAAATCTAGAAGTCAACGAGGATGAAGATGCTGATTATTTGAATGAGATGGCACAACTCAATGTTGATGACTTGGAAGAGGATGAGGAAGATGTGTTTTATCTCTCTGTTGTGAGGCGTATCCTTAGTGCACCCAAGTCAAAAAATGAAGATTGGCGAAAGATTTCAATTTTTTAGACCTTAGTTTGCTATGGACAAGAGACTAGGAAGCTCATTATTGACGGAGGCAGCAGCATGAACGTGGTCTCAGAGTCTATAGTGCAGCGATTGAAGTTGCCTACAGAGCCACATCCTGAACCTTATAAGGTTGCTTGGATCAACAGTAGCTCAATTCCAGTCACCAAGCGCTATTTAGTATCAATTAAACAAGGACCACATAGTGACTCTATCTGGTGTGATGTCATCCCAATGACAGTTTCACACATACTTCTTGGTCGGCCTTGGCTATATGATCAAGATGTGAATCATAATAGGAAGTTGAACACTTATTCATTCAAGTTCAATGAACAGCAAATTGTCCTAAAGCCTATGAGTGCTAAAACTATGAAAAGGTTTCAAGAGCAGAAACCAACCAAGCGGGAGAGTTCAAAGACCAAGGAAGTGAATGAGATGAAGAAGAAATCTCTTCAGATTTTGAGCAAGAAGCAGTTTGAAAAGGACAGTAAGGAGCAAGAAGTTATTATCATTTTACTAGTCCGTGAGGGAAAATTTCAACAGCTGCCAACTCTGAAGAAATGCCTCCAGAAATTGTCAAGTTGCTGTCCGATTTTTCTGATATAGCGCCAGAGGATTTACCACATGGACTACCACCTATGCGTGATATCCAGCATGCAATGGATCTCATTCCAGGTTCGCAACTCCTTAACTTCCAAGTTGCAGCAATCACCTAAGATTTATAAGAGGCGTGACAAGGATGCTTCTAATGCCCAAGCTTTGATTTGGCATACTCTTGATGACAAGGAACCTACTTGGGAGTTGGCTTGGGTCTAGAGAGTCTACTTTCTGATTTTCTTCATTAGGGATATTTTAGTAATTTTAGGGGTTCGCAGGAATTTTATTTTATGGGAATTTTCTGTTTGGTAATTAGTTTTAATAATTAGTATTTTAGTTGTTTTGGGGAATAACGGAGCTTAGCTTTCTAGTATAATTCTATTTTAGTTAAGAGTCTTAATTAGAGTTGGAGTCAAATTGTATCTTAGATGTTCATAAGTATCATACTTCTCTATCAAGAGAAGCAGATTTTTTTACGTTAATAAAATTTCCTGCAGACTCAAGGTCTTCTTCTTGGTTTGTGTGATGCAACCTGACTTTGGGTATGATGCCTAAAGGATCCTAGGAGTGATTCCTAGCGTTACTAATCTGATTTTTTCTTCCTATTCATATATTTCTGAAATCCACTACACGTTTACTGTGATAATTGTGGTGAAATTCAAGTCCAAGCCTGTTCACAAAAATCTGTCTAGCCTACCAAGTTTCCGTGCTGCATCACATCCATTCGATACCTGGGCTAGTAGCGTGTGGAATCAGTTGGAGCATTTTAGGGTCGGTAGCAAAATGCCCTGCCTGGTGACTGCGGTCTTATATTTGTTAACCTATTTAGTTATTTGGTTTATGGCATTAGGAAAATTTTGATTATGTGGTTGGGAATGTGAGAGAGAGAGAGAGAGAGAGAGAGAGAGGATCTGCATATGGAATTGAGTTCCAAATTACACCCAAATAATTTTAACATCATTTTGCATGGACCATTTTCCCCGACAAGATATCCAACCTAAATGGACATCCTAAGTTTGAAGATCTAGAATGTTGGAGGACCTGGAAGAAAGCATGCAGAAAAGAGCTTTCTTATCATAGTAACGCAACCAGTTAGTTTGGAAGTAATAATTTGGACAAGGAAGCAACCAGTATTTAACAGGAAAAGCATGGAGCTGGTGTTGGAACTACCGACTCATAGCTCCAGGAAAAGAAAACTGGAATGGCACTGATTATGTTCAAGTTGCTTGAAGGCTGATTAAATGTGGATGCTTTGCAATCTTTTAAATCAATTTTAGGTGAAGATGAATGTCCATAGAAGTAGAATTTGTTCTTACTATGATTTTAAACCAGAGGCTAACCAGACAACTGCCTTTTTAAATATATAATCTAACAGCCTTTTAAGCGCAATCCTAAATGCCAGAAAAGAGAACTGCTATGATATCACTCATCACATAAGCCTTGAAGCTGTCAGAAGGGTTATGGTGTTCATTGTTCTATGAATAGGCACCTCCTTTTTTCTTGGAACTCTAATCAACTGCAATATTCTCTGGATTGAGGCTAGTCCTGAACTAAGCTTTTTACATTACTATGCAAAATTTTAGATGCCTGCTTCGATGTACACCTGTTAGTGTTGATCTGAGTACGCGAGAGCCTTTTACTCTCTGCATTAAGGTCCATTAGTTTGCCATTTCCAATGTGAAATATTTTGTACCTTAGACAAAGATACCTTAATTGCGTGATTTGCAAAGGAAATGTTAATTTGCTACATTCAGGGTCATATTCATATAACTAGTCACTTTTTATCACAGGGGCCATTGGCTATAAGGATGGCAAAACGAGCTATTGATGGGGGCCTTGAGATGGATATAGCATCAGGTTTATCATTTGAGATGGATTGCTATGATCAGCTTTTGAACACAAAAGATCGGTTGGAAGGCTTAGCTGCATTTGCTGAGAAACGAAAGCCAATTTACAAAGGCGAATGAACAAAAGCAGAATTTTAGTGAAGTGCATAAAACTGCATTTGACTAACCATTGTCGAGGTAAAAGCGTATATTAGCATTTGCTTGTAAGCTCGGAGCACATGTGAATTACTCCTGTGGGGTAATCTCTGGGGCTTATTGAGTTGTTGCTTCTGGATAATTGGTTGGTTCCTCAAGTTCAATTTGGCTTATCAAGCATTATAAGCCGATTTCTCACTTTTGTGCTGTTAATTTCTGAGCACTCCAAAAACTCCCATATCAAGAAGCGACGCTATTTCACTCGGAATGCTGATAACCTTTACATAAATTGGATTGTGATTACTGAGGCAGACAGAGAAAAAACGTCACGATAAGCAATTGAAAAAGAAATTGTTGCTTTTGATTTAAAGAAAACTTGCCTGCGCATGAGCACAACGGAAAATTTTGATGGCCATCCTGACAAAAAAAGAAAGCCTGTTATTGTTTGTTGAAAATGAACGGATAATAATTTTTCTTTTTTGAACTGCAAAGCTGTTGCAAGATGCTTGTTTCATTTTTACGGGAACAAATGCCTTCTTTAATTTTCAGAAAACTAGTGAAAGCTATTCGAGTTTCAACTTCGTCTACTTACTCCAAGACATAATTTGATGTCAAAAACAAGTTCACCTTCTTCTCATGAACATCCAGAATATTAGACATAATAACAATAAAAAAACCGAATACTTTCTATTTAATTTCCTCTTTATTTACTTATGTAACCAAATACAGACACAATTTGCAACCATGTAAAACTAAAGGAAAGCCATCAGCTTATTATAGAAATTATGAGAGATTCCCATGGTAAAATAGAATTCCAAGCCTAGCAAACTGGGGGAAAAAAACACTGTATGGTCTTCTGTCATTGGGCATTTTCTCTCCATTATCCAAGAAACCTACTTAGGTTTCAATCACTAAAATCCAAAAAAAAAAAAAAAAAAAAAAAACAGAGTGGAAAAAGAAGATGAAGAACAAAGTCCAAATTGGGAAAAGAATAATAAGAAGCTAGTAATTAGCAGATGGGATTTGATTTGAACCGTTAATTTTTAAAATTAGCATGTTCGAAAGAAAGTTTTAAATATCAGAATTTTTTATTTTGCCAATAATCAAAAGTATTCTAGTCTACCCTTAATGCACAACAGTATTTTATTCTACTCCTAATGCAACTGAGCCTCAAGAAAATCGATAGGGATTGAACCACTGTCGAACCAATGCACCTATTTGGATTTTTGATAGGATGTAAGATTTTGAACTCTGACCTCCTACCCCACTTATCCTTTAAATGCTTTTGTGGTTATCAACACAACCAAGTTTGGTTGGTTTTTCAATATTAGATTAATGTCATATAAATCTGGGCTGCTACCTAATGAAAAATTTTTAGGTGAACTGGGTACACAGCTCACCTGTGTACTTGGTGGTATTAAAAAATGACACATAAATATAATGATACATATTGATATACGACAATAAAATAAAAATATTTATATAACTTTATTTTATATCACAAGTCTTAAAGTCATTGTGGTATTAAAAAATAATACATAAATATAATGATACATATTAATATAAGATAATAACATAAAAATATTCATGTAACTTTATTTTGTATTACAAGTATTAGAATCGTAAACCGAGTCGACGTAAGAATTTTCTCAGCCGGATCTCCAAAAAGTTAGTGGTATGCTAGTCTCTAAACTGAAACTCTTCAAAACCCATTCATAAACAAGGCTGGACCAGAAGCAAGAGGCGTTTTACGTTTCCAATACCTTGGCCTTCGGGAATATTATTCAGCCAAAAAAAAAAAAAAAAAAAGGACTAAGAAAATGGCAGACGAAAGCCCTTCTGCTAAGAGATGGCTTCCTCTTGAAGCCAACCCCGATGTTATGAACCAGGTTTTTCTTTTCATCTTCCCTTTTAATTCTAAATAATTAAGCAACTTCTTTAAATTCTTTATTCATCTGGGGTTTCACTTAATTTGTTTATTCATTACCTAGGCACTCTAATAACTACTGAAAAATGGAATCTTTTTTTTTTTTTTCTATTCCTTTAATTTGCTGTAATCTCGAAATAAATTTTTTGTATTAATTTAATTCTAGCGTTCAGACTATTTCTTTAATGGGTTTTCCAGAGAGCACCCAAGTAATTTTTTTATAGTATTGTCATTGGAGAATTTCCGTTGTCTTATCTATAGTAAATATATATATATTTTTTATAGTTTGGTAACTGCAAGAAAATGGAGCCCTTTTTCCCTTGTTCTTAGAGAGCTGTGATTTGATTACATTTTTTCTTTAATTTTGAGGGAAGAGGTTAGTTTCAATTTTTGCTAATTTTATAAAGTGTGTTGTTGTTTAAAATTAAAATTTTTCTGCTTTATTTAATATGATAAAGATTATTTAATTGAAGAAAGTATGATTTGTTACGAGGGAAATGGATGTAATAAATTGCAACAGACTAAACTAAATAGTTGAGAAGTTCACGTAAACCCAAAAAAAAAAAAAAAAACAAAGAATCGAAGGAAAGAGAGTAAATGGTGCTGTGATATTCAATGTGGTTTTGTTACTGGCAGTTCCTTTGGGGCCTTGGTGTCCCGCCTGAGGAGGCAGAGTGCTATGATGTCTTTGGATTGGATGAAGAACTTTTGGAAATGGTTCCGAAGCCAGTGCTTGCTGTTCTGTTCCTGTATCCCATCACGCCACAGGTGTGTTGTGGGCGAAATCTCTGTTTAAGTCTTGCTGCTGTGAATGATGTATTTTTTATGCAATGCCTCCAGTTTTGTATGAAATTAGTTGTGCTTGTGTCGACTGATATGGGATGTAATTTGATTATTTCTAGACTGAAGAAGAGAGAGTAAAGGAAGACAGCTTGATCAAGGTGAGTTTGGTGGAATGCTCTGAACTTTTCTCTGTCTGAGAACTATGTTTTTGAGTCCAAGATGCCATCTTTTGTGACCTTGTGTTGTCTGCTTAAGGTGCTAATAGCAAGAAGGCAATGTGCTTGTCAATTGAATGCAAAACCAAAAAGTTTCGAAGATATAATAATTGCCTTGCGGCAGAAATCGTTTCAACTAGGAAAAGATAACCTTAAACCATTTGATGTCAGTTGCATGTGGCACTTTAAATGGGTCGGGTTCAGGGAGCAATGTAAGTTTCAGGCTTGTGTCAAACAATTATTGTGAATTCAGACTTGGCAGGTTACCTCACAGTCATCTTACTCTAGACCAATTTAGACCTGCTGTCAATTATCCAGTTTTAGACAAAACATCAACTTCTTTATTAGTTGGCTTCATTAACTATTAGCTTCTATAGTTTGTTTCTTTTAATCTGCAAAGTGCATAAGGCACTCTTCTGCAGAAACCAATGCTTGCGCTTAAATATGTAGTTGCTCATGTAAGACCTGTATTTTGCTATTTTGTTTAGGTTTTTTCTTCTTGAAATCGGCTTTGCTGGCAACACAGCGTTTTGTCTATTAATGTTCTGTTTCTGCAGTAATCTGTCTATTTGTGATGCCTGTAATGATACCAAAGTGTACTAGTACCACTTCATGTCTAATGCTAGAATTCTTTGCACTCCACCTCCACCCTTGCAACTCCACGAGGTTCCTCAGTGACATAGCTGCATGGAATGTTATAGTTTTGTCAGTCATCTGAAATTGTTTGCAATTATCGATTGTTTTCATCTGAAAATCTTCTCAGTTTTACTGTGTGTTTTTCCTGAACTAATTCTATGTTTCAACAGCAGTCAAAACTATTTTTTTTAAT
The DNA here is from genome assembly GCA_024721245.1 of Mitragyna speciosa. Lineage (NCBI taxonomy): Eukaryota > Viridiplantae > Streptophyta > Magnoliopsida > Gentianales > Rubiaceae > Mitragyna > Mitragyna speciosa. The sequence goes on from CM045557.1 coordinate 25,983,118, forward strand.
GTTATTGTTCTTCTAGTATGCACATTAACATTTTGAGGGAAGGACATCACTAATCTGCCTGCAGGATCCTGGTGCTGGAGTGTACTTTATGAAACAAACTGTTGGAAATGCCTGTGGAACGATTGGGCTTCTTCATGCTGTTGGGAATATTACTTCAGAGATAAATCTTAGTGAGTATCGTATATTATGGACAAATGGTGTCATCTCTCGTGTCCATATACATCCACCTTCATGGTGCTCTTCGTATATATAGTTACTTTTCACAATGGGTACACATGAGATTGTACATGTCTTCTGTGTTTTGGTTCTTTTGGTGATTGTTATTGGTAGCTCGTCTTTGTATTCCAGCCTTAGTTACTTGTCATTTTTGTTTTTTAGGTCATGGAAACCATCAATGCAAATAGATTTTGTCTTGTTTTCTTTATTGGTTCTCTGATTGCATGTTAACTGTGTATTACACATTGCTGATTTTACCCAAATTTTCACTTGGCAATGTCATAAATGCAAAAGAATAAACCAAAGAAAAGGTAAAATTCTACCAGAAGTGGGGATGAATGGATGGATTCAATAACTGCAGAATAAGAGGCCCATCATCTGTATCTCAAAGAAAAAAGTGTTTGCAAACAGATGATTATTCTCCTTGTGCAGTTGAAGTGAAAATGCGAATTCTATTTGTACTTACTTTATGTGTGGGCATATTTTGCCTTGTAAACAATAATATAAAAGCCGATTTGTCCCATTAAGCTAAACATGAAATGATAACTAGAATTGTAATTGCTCTTTTTTGGACCTGTGATCTTAACATGTGTCTTTGTCTCTTGCTTTCTATTTTCTTCAGTTGAGGGCTCATACTTGGACAAGTTCTTTAAAACTACTGCAAATATGGATGCACTGGAGGTCGTATTCATATTTATCTTGTCTGTTTAGAATTGAAAATTTAGGAAAAGCTTATCCAATTGATTTTCTTTGAAAATGGGCAAGATTTATTTTCTTTTCTTTGTTGGCAGCGTGCAACATTCCTTGAAAATGATAGAGAAATGGAAGTTGCTCATTCAGTGGCAGCTACTGGTGGTGACACAGAGGTCAAGAATTTATAAAACATCTATATCTTTTTCACTTAAGCAAATTATTGTGGAAAGCAACAATTATACTCTTCAGTTAGTAAATCTATTATTTTCTAGCATTGACAAATTTGAATATTGAAAGAAGCTCTTCACAGTATGACTATATCTGTAGTCTTTAACAGGGAAAAAAAAAGGAAATAGTATATCTGTATGATCTGTCAACTTGTTTTTCCTATTTCATAAACTAGTTTTTCCACTATTTTTTCTAATGTGGTTTGACTGAACAAAGGCCTTTCTGCAACTTGGTGATAATTTTTCCAAGATGGATGCAGTTTCTTTATCAGCTCAGTTTAACCTTCCCAAAGGAGATTCTGTACTGGTCTTAAAAGTTTCCTTTTGCAGGCCAGAGACAACGCTGATGCCCACTTTATTTGTTTCATATGTGTAAATGGTAATTCTTTCCATCTCTCCCTCTATTCCCCAACCCCCCCAAACCCCCAAAAAAAAAAAAAAAAAAAAAAATCCATTCCCCAAACACCTCTCGCTCTGTATGTGCTTCTGTATGTCTCCTTCAGTACATGTTTTTTCAATAATTCAAGATAAAGCATTTCAAAAACTCTGATCTGTGATGTGATCTCTGATGCCATGCTTAGTTGAAGCTGAATTTTTCATTCGTCAAGATTGGAATTTTCTGCATCTCTAGTCCTTGACTTTTCAAGTATTACTCTATCCTATTTCTGAAATCATTCCTCTATTTATTTCCCTGTAGGACGTGCCAATTCCTGTTGAGCTAACCGAGTATGGAGTTCTTATTTTCTGCTCGAAGCCTATTATATTTCTGGTTCTGTTGAACATCTTATCATAACTTGTTTTTGAAAGCTCAGAAGTCGACTCTAAGTTCTACATCCTTACAACTGTTGATTCTCTTTAACAATTGCAAATTGTATAAACTAGAGATGCCAAATTCGTTTAAAATGTCAATGGTTATCACTTATCTAAAGGCAGTTATTCACCTTTTGACATGCCCCAACTATTTTTCAATCTTGCTTAGCACACTCTATGATGAAATGTTTGGACAACTTAAACGTAGAAGTAATATCTAAAGCCTTATACAGGACACCTTTTTGAGCTTGATGGAAGGAGGTCCGGGCCAGTTGCGCATGGTTCATCCTCTCCAAACACCTTGTTACAGGTAACCGTTTCATCTTGAACTTTTATTTAGAATTCTCATACTTGAGACAGGAACATGTACAATTGCTTGGATAGAGATGAAAAATTGGTAGAAAAGAAATTAATCTCAGAGAAAGGTCTAATGCCCTTCTAGTGCTCAGTCTTATTTGCTTCTATTATATTAATAATTATTGTTATTATTATTATATTATTTTGTGTTTAAATTTGACAGTTTTTATGTTGCTGCAGTTAAAAACATGTTTGTTGTGCATCTATTTATGTGTAGTCAACTACGATTGTCGAAGTACATATACTTTGCCTTCTTGGTTGTAAGTCCTATCTGGTATGGATGTGTCACTTTAGCTTTGAGTAGCTCGGTTGACTCTTTGCCCCAGAATTGGCAGATGAAAGCAAGGTCATGAAAATTTTCACCATGTATTGTGGATGATCTTAGCCAAATATTAATGTTCGTTTGTTTTTGAAGAACAAATTATTTAAAACAAGACAGAAAATGAAAAGAGTGGATTTCAAATTTTATGTGAAGATGTCTGGAAGATTGCTCATTCTTCTCGGTAGCAGCATGGACATCATCGGTTAAAACCACAATGCTAGATATCTTACTCATGCTAAGTCTTGACTTGTCCACGTTCTTTTCCTCCTTTTGAACTGACTTCTTTATATTTTATGGTAATTTCTCTTCATCTCTTTCTGCCTCCCACTTAAATGTTTTGGTTACACGGGGAATTTAGGATACAAGGGAATGAGGTTACAAAATAATGTTGAACCTGATCTGAATGATTATGCAATGCTGAATAGTTTTGCACGGAACCTATCATCTTATGCAGTGTTAATCAATTGGTAGCCAAAGTAATTTTGTCTTTCTGCCAATTGTCCGCATAATTCAAAAATCTTCTGCTTCCCTACCGGCTCACTGTTTTATCTTTCAGTTAAAGCTGGACTTTTAACTTGTCTTTTTGTTGTCTTTTTTATTAATGATGTTGACTCTTTCTCTGCAGGACGCGGCTAAAGTTATCAAGAAGGTGATCGAGAAAAACCCAAATTCACTCAACTTCAACGTGATGGCCATTTCGAGAAAGGTTTGAGGGTATTCGATGATTTTGCAACTAAAACATCCAATGCTGCCATAAGGAGTTCAACCATCTAGCCGTGTAAACTGTTTAGCCTGAACCTTTAAGAACTGTACTTTTGTTTCGCCGTTAAAAGCATATGACAAAAGTAAAATTTTTGTGGTTAAAAATTCAGTTTTATTAGATTCAGGCCCTGGAAGAAGTGAATAAGTTAGCTTTAACTCAATCATGGCTCACAAAGTTGTTGGTTTGAATGACAAGTGCACGATGAATCATTAGTGTTACATTTTATCCTCCTTTTGTTAATTATTCTTCAGTACTCCATCACCGTCAAAAAAAAGTTAAAAAAGAAAAGAGTGAGACAGCTTGGGTTGAAGTGAAAGATGTGTAGAAGGCTAGAGCAATAAAAGCAAACTAATTTGAGACCATTGGAGCAGGCCTTGTCCATATTAGGTGCACCTGAATTCAAACGAGGATCACCTCTAAACATGTTCTCTTCAGTATCATAATGAACCAGTGGAATAGAAGCAAGATGATTGATTGAAGGTACTAAATTGATATTGGACGTGATGCCAGGTGACCATTTCGACCAAAATGAAAATTCAACGAATAGATCGCTAAATTTAGTATTTAGAATTTGAAATAGTTTAGTGAGCCATTGGTTCAATTTGCACATATAGCTTCTTTGGTTACTTCGCTTCCTTTTCTTCTCCAAATACGTCAAGGCACCTCCTCCTCCTTGATCTGTAACTTTTCAATTGAAATTCATCGTTTGACTCAACCAAACGTACGCAGAAACTCAGCAACAATTTCAATTAAGTGATCTCCTAATATCCCAGTCTCAAATGCCCTCGAGAGAAATTCGAGGAAAACAGAAACCAAGAATGGGTTCAAACATCCTTGCTACATCAGGCCGTAGTACAGAATTTGTGTGACTGTCTTTGTAACATATTGGCCTCAACAGTTCTGGTCTAACTACGTTTGCCTATAAATTACTTGTCCCCTCTTTCAACAGAAGTATTTAAAAAAAATAAAACGACAAATACTTCATAAAAAAAAAAATGTAAAGTTAGAGAACTAAAGAAACACAAATGCAACATAACAACAAACTCACGAAACAAGAAAGTTCAGAGAAACAACAACTGATCTCCTCTCTCTACAACAATAACAACAATATTTTAACAATTACCTAGGAAGGTTCAGTCACACTCCCACTGTGCCACATAATTAAATTAAGCTTAATTAATAATGCACCATTTCATTCATTGGATGCACATTAATTCCCCATAAATTAACTCAAGTATCCCAATCTTGGGTACCCTTAATCTGCTGCTGAGTCTGGTGCCCCAAATACTGAGCTTTATCCTTCATCCCCCCGGCTGCATGAGCGAGCTTTTCTCTGGCACGATCAAGTTGATCTGCACCTATGGGGTGCTTCCCAGTTGCATACCTATACATCCAATAGAAAATAAAGCTAGCAGTTGCACCAAGACCTCCAGAGGTGAAAAACCCTGCAAGAATCAGAAACAAAGTTATAGCAGCTGGGACTAGCACCGGACTGAATATCACCAAAAGGGGTGTGGCCAAAGCCAGTGCTATCACTGTTGCAGCCAGTGTTAGCCCAGAAAGAACCATCAGTGATCCCCCTACGGTTACTGCTGTGGTGGCTTTTGCCACCTGACGAGTTAATTGCTGCTGTTGTTGCTGTGGCTGGTCATAGCGGGTTGCCATTCTCTCTCTCTATATATCTCTCTCTCTCTCTCTCTCTCTCTAAGATATAATTGTTGTATATATCAATTTTAAGATTGCAGATTGATGGGGCGAAGATGTGAGTATAAAAAGATAGTGTAGAATGGAAGGATATGCGTGATGGTGTCACGCGATGAGAGGGGAGTGTCACGTGTCCTATGCAGAGAGTTTGCATGAAATGGAAGGTTTGCTTGGATGACACGTATCGTCTCTTGGCTGAGAATTGTGAACAAATGGGCTATGGTCCTAATGGATGAATTTCATGGTGATAACATTTATCAGTTGGGGGAGATATATATATACGGATGAGTGGTAAATTTTATTTTTATTAAATGTGTGATAAATTGTATAAGTGAATCATGATCACTTGATTTAAGAATTAGCCAGTAAATTGTATCGACCTTTTTCTGAGATTCGTTATAAGAATCTCCCTGGTGATTTTCAATATATGGTACTAATAAATTCCATATCTTAATAATTACATTAGCTTGCCATTAATGTCATTGAAATTTACTTAAAATTTTGCAATTACCACCATTTAGGCAAGTGACTGCAATTGAAATAGTCGTACTTGTACAGAAATGACTAATGAAAAGGCAGTGTCTTTCTCCATGCCCGCAGGATGAATTCTTAATTCGGGTAGATATCAAAGAATGTTAACGTATGTTTTAGTATTGGAGAAAAAAAAAATTAGAAAAGGTAAGTGCAAGTTACTTTTTATCCAAAGATTCATATTTTTATGTATTTCTCATCACTGATGAGGCCAAAACAACCAAGTGGGGTTGGGAATTTGCTATGCAATGACCAAAATGTGTTAAATAGTACGTAAAGCATGAGTGTACATTTCAATTTCATGTCTTATGAGTGCATGGATGAACAAATCTAGTCTATTAAACGAAAATACAGTGGTTGTATCACGGAAATTTGAAATTTTATACGAATTGTTCTACTACCTCACTTGTAAAACTTATAATTTATATAAATAATCTTTTATTATTTTCTTACATTAGCATATATCACTATACTTATATCACTTTCTTTTAAATTGCATACCTCACTTGTAAAACTTATAATTTATATAAATAATCTTTTATTATTTTCTTACATTAACATATATCACTATACTTATATCACTTTCTTTTAAATTGCAAGTTATGCAGATAGAAGCATGTATTCGATCCATATAAAAATCGTCAAAAGATAGGACAATAGCTTTAATATCTTTGATCTTGTCAATGTTTTGTTTCTTATTTAAAACGAAAACATAAAATATGTTAGTGGATGATGGCTGGGCTTTTATGCTCATCAGTCAAACGAGTCCTATTGGGCCTTCGCTTTCACGTCCCCATCGCTGTTAATTTTTAATCAGCTTTTGTGGACCAATGATAAACGATATATAGAAGTTGTAAAGGAGCCCATAAAAGATAAAGGCCCAGGATAACCATCCCTACACATGGGTCCTGATATGGAATGCGAAAAATCCTATTGTCCATTTCCTTTTTGACCTTTATAGATTTTTGGGTTTGCTTTTTTTCTTGTCAAAACTTTGCTTCTCAAGCGTGGGCCTAGAATAGTTCAGAGGAAACAAGGGCCTCAATTGGTAAGATTTCTCCGATCCAAAAAAAAAAAAAGAAATCCTCACCCAAAATATATATATATAAAACAGTGTAGACTGACTTAAAAGAAACACGTGAAATGTACTGTCTAACGAAGAATCAATTCCAACTATTGAAATAGTATTTTGAGTAAAACCATTTGAATGCAATTAAGCAATTGTTTGAAACAATACTTGGATCTCCAATAGTATCCAATTTCTTGTTGACACTTTTCTTTTCTTTTCTTTTTCCTTTTTGGTTTAAGTTCGTTTGGATTGTTTTTTTTCAAAAAACATTATTTTAACAGTTTTAGATATTCTTTTTAGTAAATATATATATGTAATAAAAAGTTAATTGAAAAATATTTTTGAAATTTTCGAAAAACATATTTTTAAAAACTTAAGCAAACAAACAGCCAGTTTGGCTAGCTTCTCTTTGCCATCTTTTTCACTTTTCAAGGGGAATAATAAGCCTTGAATTTGTGGTCATACCTCCAGCTAATCTAAGACGTAGATTCAAAAAAAGAAAAATTCGAAAACAACAAGAAGGTCCAACAAATAGAATGGTAGTACTAGTTGCACGTTTTGACTGGATTCTTGAGCTAAGGTGCAAGCAATGAATTCTAATTCATGAATACCATATAAAATCGTACCTACCAAGTAAATAAATACTAGTAGTAAGTACTCAGGGCCATACGTAGAAATTGGAAGTTGGTTGAAATATCAACAAGTAATACAGATTCGTTCAAAATTCAAAGTCAAAGAATAGTTTGAAAGTCAAAGTCAAATTTATAGATAAATTGTTCCCAAGAAGACCGTACAATTGTCTGTAGCAGGGCTCCTCGTGTATGTCGAGAGCAGTTGATGACACGAGTTTACAACCGAAACGGCTGAACTCGACCCAGGGCCGATTATCCCATAATTCCTTGCTAGCTCTTGCTATTATTGGTGTAGCACTTGGAAGCTGATGCAAGCCAAGTTGGCAAGGAGAATTGTCGTTCAAATTGGTTTTACATTTTGACGAGAGCAACCGGTATAGATTAATATAAAATTATGTCATATCATTATGAAATTATATAAAATTATATTGCACCATTTAGTAATACGATATAGTTTTGTATTCGACACAGTTAAACATTAAAAAAATTAGATAAAAGATATAATCTGAATAGCAACAGATATATGTATTTGACTATTTGATTATCAGCTATCATTACGATTATAATTGTGTGACTCTCATTTGCAGATGTGGTCGTAAATTGATCCTGCAACAATTTTCTCCAAGTAAAATGATCATGGCAACAACATCAATTATCAACCAATCAAACTTTAACATCTGAGGTTACGTGTGAGATTTGCGGCCAATTACCTGTCATTGGACTATTCAAATTAATTTCAATACACGCAAACTTGTGCAAACACATAATAAACAAAAGGGGGACAGGTTGCTTCTTTAGTTCTTTTGTTATCTTGCAATCGATAGCAAACATGTGTTTAGCCGTTTGAAATCTTAGAGATTACTAGAACGTTTACAGGTCAATCTTCCAGGAGAACATGGTTGTCTACCTCGTCTCTTTTTTTTTTTTTTTTCCGTTTAATGTTTATTTTAACTCAATAATGGAAATCTCAAAGCCACAACTTGCTCAAACCTTGCAAGTAGGCAGTTTTTTACGAGCTTAATGTAAACATATATTTTTATATGAAAGTTAAAAGACAGGGATTTCAGGTCACATCAAGGAGCGCCGCCTTTTTTCTAGTAATTTTAGTAGGTAATTTTGCAATTTTAGTATCATCCAATCTTTTAGTATTTCCTACTAAAATAAACAGAAAGGCATAATTAATGTGATTTGTATTCTTTACCAGCAGAATCAAGAGGGGCGATTTGCAGTTTTATCTTCTAAAACTATCATTTCAGTACAAATTTAAAAGATAAAAATAATACCCAACTCAAATGTGCACAACTTTCGTATCAATTTTAATATTCTAAACTTCCTTTTACTTTGACAATTACTTAGTGAAAACATTAATGCCTGTGGAATCGAATAATTATAGATGGAAGTGTTTGATTCCTGACCTTGAAAGTTGAAACCATTGTAGAAGTCCAAAAGGGATAATATTTTAATATATGTAAACATGTAACGTGGAAAAGTATATTAGCAAATAATTAGTAACTACTAGTTTACAAGAAAATGATTGACCACTAAAAATCAAGATGTGGAAAAAAACATAATTGAACCATTAACTAATACTGGTTAATAAAATCAAACTATATTCCATTCATCATCAAACCATAGAAAACATTGGTACTGTTGGCACCGCCGCTTAACAAAACATTATGCGGCCGAAAAAGCAGAGCACCCCAGGGTGCCAAAATGACCAAACTGCCCTAATAGTAGGATATCCACACGCGGGGAAGGAACATGCGGGGAAGCAACAGCTGTAAACATCACAAAGCAATTTAAATTACTGAAACATCCTAAACAATCCAAAATACATATGGGACAAAAACACGCTCACTGCGTGCCTTAGCGGCTTTTATATACACTATATATAAAAACAAACACATGAAAATGTGTTTTTATGATCATTAGAAAAGAAAAGCAAACTTTTATGAAAATCTATAATAAATGTATTCTTCAGTAGTCTGGATTATTTATTGACTCAGTCGTAAACTAATAAAGACTGAATAGATTTCATTTTCGATAACTTAGATTTCATTATGTTATGGCTTATTAGACCGTGTCGGGTTCACCAAAGTTATGTTATTTGCTCTTACATTTGATCTTTTATAATCAGTCATTTAGTAGATGAAATAAGAAGCGCCACTAATAATTTTATTATAGCCAACTAAATTAAATAGCCGCTCAATGCACTTGCTCCTTACATTAGACAACAATACATTTAATGTGCTTATATGTAAAAGTGTTTGTCAATTATGCATATCTAATAACTATACACATCTAATTATACATATTTTTCGAGTTAGTGTGTTTGTATCAATTCGTTTTTTTTTTTTTTTTTTTTTTGCATTTTAATTCTTTAAAAGGGCAATAGTAGGAATCAGGGCTGCTCGTTAAAACTCTGAAACCGGACTAACCAATCAAATCGATCTAAACCAAACTGAAAATATTACTAGTTGCACGTTTTGACTGGATTCTTGAGCTAAGGTGCAAGCAATGAATTCTAATTCATGAATACCATATAAAATCGTACCTACCAAGTAAGTTAATACTAGTAGTAAGTACTCAGGGCCATACGTAGAAATTGGAAGTTGGTTGAAATATCAACGATTAATACATATTCGTTCAAAATTCAAAGTCAAAGAATAGTTTGAAAGTCAAAGTTAAATTTATAGATAAATTGTTCCCAAGAAGACCTTACAATTGTCTGTAGCAGGGCTCCATGTGTTTGTCGAGAGCAGTTGATGACACGAGTTTACAACCGAAACGGCCGAACTCGCCCCAGGGCCCATTATCCCAAAATTCCTTGCTGGCTCTTGCTATCATTGGTGTAGCACTTGGAAGCTGATGCATGCCAAGTTGGCAAGGAGAATTGTCCTTCAAATTGGTTTTACATTTTGACGAGAGCAACCGGTACAGATTATCTATCTAATTTTTTGTCATATTTATGATGTTTAATATAAAATTATGTCATATTACTGTGAAACTATACAAAATTATATCACACTATTTAATGATACGATATAATTTTATATTCGACACAATTAAATACTAAAAAAATTAAATAAAAGATCTGATTCGAAAAAACAAGATATATGTATTGGACTATTTGATTATCAGCTATAATTACCGTTATAATTGTGTGACTCTCATTTGCAGGTGTGGTCGTAAATCGATCCTGCAAGAATTTTCCCCAAGTAAAATGATCATGGCAACAACATCAATTATCAATCAATCAGCAAACTTTAACATCTGAGGTTACGTGCGAGATTTAGGGCCAATTACCTATCATTGGACTATTCAAATTAATTTCAATACACGCAAACTTGTGCAAACACATAAAAAAAAAAAAGGGGACAGGTTGCTTCTTTAGTTCTTTTGTTATCTTGCAATCGATAGCAAACATGTGTTTAGCCGTTTGAAATCTTAGAGATTACTAGAACGTTTACACGTCAATCTTCCAGAAGAACATGGTTGTCTACCTCGTCTCTCTTTTTTTTTTTTTTTTCGTTTAATGTTTATTTTAACTCAATAATGGATATCTCAAAGCCGCAACTTGCTCAAACCTTGCAAGTAGGCAGTTTTTTACGAGCTTAATATAAACATATATTTTTAGGGTTAATTATACTTTGCCCCCTGAAAGTGAGAGTAATAGACACTTTGCCCCTCTGAATACAAAAAATATGCACTTTGCACCAAAGACTTTTGGTTAATTTTTTTTTATTAACTTCAATTTGTTAAAAGACTAAACTGCCCTTATAATTGCATGTCTATTGACAAATATACCCATAAGCATTAAAACTTACTTTTTTTTCTATTTTATCGTATGCATGTCTATCATGCGTGTAGAATAAAAGTTTCTATATATAATTTTAAAAAATAAATATTTTGGAAGAATTTGTACATGCTTTCTAACTAACCATATAAAATGCATAAAAAGTTTTGTCATATAATGCTTTATTATAATATTTCAATTTGTGAAAAAATTGTAAAATTTGCATAATGGCAATGACGTATCTTTCGCGTTATATTCAAAACATTAAAGCTTTATATCTAAATTTTATACATGCATATATATAAGACCAATAAAATGATAGAATTTTAATTAATGTGATACCTAATACACAAACAAAAGAGTTAAAATTGATATTAATGTGCATAATATATTAAACGTAATGTAAGCAAAGAAAGAGTCAAATTTGATATTAATGTAGTATAATATATTAAACATAATATAATATCTCGTGTACAAAGAAAAGAGTTAAAATTGATACTAAGGTTTTGTAATATATTAAAGGGATAATTTCACATTCCTTCCCTGAGGTTTGTCATAACTGCATCTACCTCGTCTCAGATTTTCAAAATTATACTTAGACACTTGTGTTTATATTTTTTATAACAAGATTTTTGTTAATGTAATCCAAAACATCAACCAAATACCCTTAAATTCTGTCAATTGCTTTAAAAAATAATAAACCTTAAAAAATGAATTATTTAGTCCATAAAAATGTCAAAGTACTAATATTGTTATACCAAATTTTCAATCTCCATCAAATTTTATTTTTTAAAGTCCAATTATCTTATTAATCTAAATAAATAATTTTATCTATCAAAATCTTATAAATAAATATATTAGTAAGAAAGGGATGACCAATTTAATAACAAAAAAACGTGCATAAATAACTTGAAAGACCTTATTAGAAGGTTAAAAAACTTAAAGTTTAGGGTCTTTTTTTAAAACTTATTTGTTGTTTTTAAAAGCAATTAAGAGTATTTTAGAGTATTTGAGTGGCATTTTTAATTTATACTATCAAAATTAATTATAAGGGCAAGTTAGACCTTTAACAATTTATACAAATTGAAGTTAATAAAAAAAATTTAACCAAAAGTCTTTGGTGCAAAGTGCATATTTTTTGTATTTAGGGAGGCAAAGTGTCTATTACCCCTACTTTCAGGGGGCAAAGTGTAATTAACCCATATTTTTATACGAAAGTTAAAAGACAGGGATTTCAGGTCACATCAAGGAGCACCGCCTTTTTTCTAGTAATTTTAGTAGGTAATTTTGCAATTTTAGTATCATCCAATCTTTTAGTATTTCCTACTAAAGTAAACAGAAAGGCATAATTAATGTGATTTGTGTTCTTTACCAGCAGAATCAAGAGGGGGGATTTGCAGTTTTATCTTCTAAAACTATCATTTCAGTACAAATTTAAAAGATAAAAATAATACCCAACTCAAATGTGCACAACTTTCGTATCAATTTTAATATTCTAAACTTCCTTTTACTTTGACAAGTACTCAGGGAAAACATTAATGCATTTGGAATCGAATAATTTTAGATGGAAGTGTTTGATTCCTGACCTTGAAAGTTGAAACAATTGGAGAAGTCCAAAAGGGATAAGATTTTCATATATGTAAACATGTAACGTGGTAAAGTATATTAGCAAATAATTAGTAACTACTAGCCTACAAGAAAATGATTGACCACTAAAAATCAAGATGTGGAAAAAAAACATAATTGAACCATGAACTAATACTGGTTAATAAAATCAAGCTATATTCCATTCATCACCAACAAATTTTTACCTGAAGATAAATACAAATATATCATGTACTATTTACATGATAAATTCCACTAGAATTTTGCTATATTCCTCTTATTCCCCCATCCAAAGAAAAAAAAAAAGAAAAGAAAAAAAAAGACTTCTAATTTTCACAGCCCAACATTACAACACTGTTGATCCAAATTGATGTCCACTCCCCAACACTTGTTCACCATTTGAATTTGAACCCACATGTATCTCTTCCCACCCCCTTTACATCACTGGTGGCTCCACCATTTGCTCAGCCTTCTTCTTCCTCCTCTTCTGTGTCCCATTTTCCGAAGGGGATGATGACGAATGGTCCGGTGACATAGATGACCTCTTAGACGTGATCCTAACCGGGTCTGGCTCACCTGAATTAATCCTCAATGGAAAATTCAACAATGCACGTGCCCCGCGCATGCGATACGCCGCCCGATCATAAGCTAATGCCGCATCCTCCGCCGTTTCATATGTCCCCAGCCACACACGAGCCCCATTCTTCGAGGGGTCCCTTATCTCCGCCGCGAACTTCCCCCAAGGCCGTCTCCTCACGCCCCTGTAGTGCTTCCCTTTAGGTGGCACCACCTTGGCCTCCGCCACAATCGCTGGAGTATTCGACATTTGTGACGCCTCAATTCTTGCTTCATGCTCCACCTTAACTATACCATTAGTCGTGGCCGTGGTTGTGTTGGTGTTGGTGTTGATAATCAACGGTGCACGCCCTCCATTAACGGCGTCATGAACCATAGCGTAAATACCCATCCCCTCATAATCATAATCTTGTTTTACCGGGAACTCACCCAAGTTGACGTCGGAGAATGAAGGAGAGAAGTTGGTCCCAAAAGGGATGCTTCCGCCACAAGTTTCCGGCGGGGAATTGCTGAAGAACAATGCCGGAGCAGCAGCTTCGGACTCTTCTAGCAAGTGCTGTCTTATTGATTCAAGAAAAGCTAAGTCCGCCTCAAGATCACCATTTCCATACATTATTTTTTGCGTACTAGGAAAAACTTTGTGCTCAGTACTTTTATTTTTATTTTAAGAGATTATTATGAGGATAGATAAAAGAAAGACGAATTTTTTAGGGGTGAAGGCATGAGGGTTTATAAAGAGGTTTAAGTACATGAACCTGGATAAAATCTGTCATCATTTTATTATTTAAGTCCAATACTTATTATGTTATTCAAACTTGGATGTGAAGTTTTTTGAATTTTTTATGTATGAACATGAGTTTCTTGGAAAGTCTCATATGAGCAAGTTGAGAATAAAGCTTTCAAACATGTGCAAAAATTGATCCTTGATGGAGTCATACAAAAGAGAAGTTGGAGAATTTGACGTGAAGAAGTCTTATGAAAGCAACTATTTTTGTCTTCACTTGGATAGATTATGGTAGGCAGATTCAGGATGATATTAATCTATGTTTGATGAGGATTAGGTGTATTTATTAGTGTCTATTAGTTAATTAATTATTTTTACTTTGCGTAATCTTTGTAGTTTAGGACTGGGGGGAAGTGGAAAGCAGGGGAACTTTTTTTTTCTTTTTTTTTGTGGACAATTAACGGTATGCATTACATTGCTTTCAAAACTAACAAAAGATAATGTATTTTAGTCATTTAAATATGTTGATATATCATGTATAATATAACTCAGTCATTCTATTTAAACTCTATAATTATCTAGAGAGAAAGTACTTAATGGTTCAATTAGCTTACGACGTACGTCTCTTTTCTTAACACATCACTTACTTTGTGGTTTATAATTTCTCACTAAAAACAATATAATGACCTGTATTAGTGCTATGCTTTCATCATTTCATGGGTGTACAATATTAAGTTTACGAATATAAACAAGGCTTTGGCTTTTGTATTGATTCTTTTTTTGTTTTTTTTTTGTGGTAACGCCCATAAATTTATTTAGTCAGTAATTAGTTGGATTCTCTTTTGCTAAGCTCTCTAGCTTCTTAACTCAATAATTTTTCCTTCATTTTTTTAAAGCAATTGTGTTTCTCTTTTAATGTTAAAGAAATAGTTTTTGTTTTTCACATCGAAAAAAAATCGTCATAGTATCATTCCAAAAATTGGCGTGCTTCACCTCTTTTCCGATTATCTTCTTCTTTGGGTGTTATACAGGATATATGCCACAAATGATTTTCAAAAAGCTCTTTCACATTAATAATTTCACTATTCACCCATTGACTGCAAATATTTTTTTGACTGGTGACAAAAATGTTCCTTATATGGAAAAGCAAAAAGGTCAAAAAGTTAAAAATAAAGAGTTGAAGAGATAAAACTCCAAGGTCACTTGATTGATAATAATATTAATTTGCAACTCAATTTCATTCTCAATTGCTCTTTTTTGGCTTATCCATCTTTTAACGAGCCGAATCAAATCGAATACTATTTGTTCAGATTCTGTTCATTTAATAAACGAACCGACTCGGCTCGATTATTAAATGAGCTAATATTTGTGTTCGAGTTCGGCTCGTCAAATAAAACAATATGCACGAGATTGAATTCGAATTCGGCTCATTTAACACAAACAACCCGAACTCGAATAAGCTCGAACGAGCTCGACTCGTTTAACACAAACAAACAGAGCTCGATTGAGCTCGGTTCGTTTACACAACCAAATCGAACTCGATCGAACTCGTTTTTTACACAATCAAACCAAGTTCGATCGAGCTCGAATGTTTTTATTTTAAAAATAATATGAAAAGATATTATTACCCATATTCACGAACGCAAATGAGCGTTCGCGAATAGTATTCGAGTTCATTTATTTAATAAACGAGCTAAAATCATTATTTGAGTTCGGCTCATTTAACTATTCGAACGAGCCGAATTTGAGCTTTTACGAGCCGAATTAACTTGTGTTCGCGAACAACTCAGTTCATTAAAAGCTCTAGACGAGGAATTCTTTTTACCTAGAATAGTGTAGGTGTCTAATATTTCCTCTATTATAAATTGAGCCATTATTTCCATCCATGTTTTTGTTAATTTCTCTCTTTTTGTTCTTTGGGCAGTCGGTTAATCTCCCTCTAAATCTTGTAATCCACAGTTTGCTGTTCATTGATTGTGGAGACAATTGAATTGACAGAAACCAGAGTTTTTTCTTGGACAAATCTAAACAATAGTCAATATCGTAATGCGTCATCGATACAATATTAATTTTCGGTTTCCGAGCTACTGTCCCACATCTATTTTCCAAACACCTGATTCCTTCATGTTTTGTGTTTTCTTCTTTGAAGTAACAAAACTGTCAACTTGGACAAATGGTTGTAAATGGCTGGCTAGATTTGTTTGAGGCATTTTGTACGGTTTTCACTATTTGCTTATTGGACCACTTGCCTTCAGAAAAATAGCTGTAGAGCAACTTCTGTTTTTTGTCTCCCATTAAGGGCTGAAATCACTTCATAAAAACTTAAAAGTAGGGGTGGCAACGGATCGGGTTGGCAGGTTGGCGGGTCGGGTTGAGACTTGGGTATAACAGTTAACCCGTCAACCCAAACTCGACCCGCCAATTCGAAAATGTTTAACCCGAAACAGGTTGGCGGGTCGACCCACCGACCCGAAAAAAAAAAACTACTACTAACATTTTGTAACTTTATTTCACTTATTCACATTCAAACACAAATTTCATTCATTGAATAATTAATCAAGTAAATTGTAAGAAAAATTAAGAATTCTACTTAGGTTTATCAAAGTAAATTGTAGAGAAATTAAGTGTATTTTAGTGAGTGACTTCAATATTAGTATGTGCCAAAAATGTGTTTGATCATTTTTTGTGTATGTGTGTGTGTGTTTTAATGTCTTTTCTTTCCTCTTTTCTTCAAAAAAAAGAAAAAAACTACTACTAACATTTTGTAGCTTTGTTTCACTTATTCACATTCAAACACAAATTTCATTCATTGGATAATTAATGCCTTGTTCCACTTATTCACATTCAAATACAAATTTCATTCATTGGATAATTAATCAAGTAAATTGTAAGAAAAATTAAGAATTCTATTTAGGTTTATGAAAGTAAATTGTAAGAGGAATTAAGTGTATGTTAATGAGCGACTTTGATATTACTATTTGCAAAAAATGTGTTTGATCATTTTTTTTCGTGTGTTTTAATCTCTTTTCTTTCTTCTTTTCTTCTTCTTCTCCTTCCTCTTTTTTTTTTTTTTCGGGTTCGCGGGTCCACCGGCTGGTCAATCCGAACCCGACTTGTTTTTCTTCGCTGGTCAGTCGAGTCCAACTCGTGAACCTGCAAACTTCCAATCCAAACCCGCTATTTTCAGGTTAGATTAGTGTCGAGTTTTCGGGTCGTGTAAAAAATTTTCACCCCTGCTTAAAAGTCAGCCACACCTTATCCTCATAACTTTGTTGATCATATAGGATTGGAAGAGGAAGAAGAAAAACTTTTCCCTCCATTTTGAAATAACGATAATAATTATTAATATTATTATTGTTATTAGTATTATTTTTAAAGAGTAAATCGGCATAGACCCCTACCTCTTTTATGTTGAAGGAATAAAGAGTATGTGGTGAAGAAAATATAAAAATTACAATATTCTAAAATCTTTGTTATGTAGTCATAGAATGAAGATTAGTAAATTGATCCTTTTTATTTCCTTTGTTTCCTAGTTTTCTTTTTAACCTTGAAAAACTTCCCCAACTTATTAAACAGATGTCTCTTCTTTTTCTTTAGGAACTTTAGCCGTTGTCATGACATTGCCCTCGTTTGAACTTTCTACTTTCGACACTTGTGACTTGACAGTGTTTCATAAATCAAAATGTTAGGCGTCTAGCAATCACATCAAATAGAGTTAAAATGGCACATTGAAAAGAACTCCTTGACAACAAATTACAGGAAGGAAAAGAGAAAAGCAGGACTTTGAGTATTTCATTACATATTTTGGCGATATACTCATATTATATTATTTCAAATAATGACATATATTTTTTTTTTGACAGACATAGTTAGTGAATATATACTTTATCGCTCTCTTAAGAAATGTAACATAAATATAATATTAAAATATGTAACAAAAGAACTTAAATCAAAAAACAACGGCAGCTCTATACATGACTACTATTTTGTATTTTGTCTCTCATTTGGCTTTTTGCTGAACTAAGAATTTGTTTGCAACTATTTGGCACCGCAAAACATAAAATTTTACCTTTTTCATCAAACGATAAGAATCCAATTGCCAAAAAGACCTTTATCAATTGGGAGAGCTAATCTCACTTTTATTCTTTTAGCCTTCGATTGTGATAAAAGAAATATTTCAATTAGCGAAGTACTTACCAGCTTTCTTTTATCAATATGGCATACAATCATAATCTTCTTGATCTTTATATTGCTCGTGTTATATCTCGAGATGATGAAAACAGAAAAAATCTGGAAAAAAAAGATACTATTCACATACTTGGTAAAAAGTACATTTGGAGCTAGTATAAATTACAAATTTTCATATAAAATGCCATTTAGTAATTGTCCTATTTGTTGAAGTTCATTGTTTCTAAAACACAATAATCATTTAATACATAAAGATAAATTCTTTTACAGTCGATATTAGGCTGGTAAAAGGATCCACTTTTTTAACAATAGTGAAATTAAATTAAAATCATGTTAATAGCTTTGAAAAAAAAATTTAACCACAAAGAGATACCCTTGATTTTGATAAATACAATCAACTAGTATTGCCTCTTTTTTTTTTTTTTCCATGGAGTGGATCTAATTAAGTACTATTACAAAGAACATGTACAATTCTATCCATATTCTACACTTAGAAAACTGTGAACATTTTGGCTGACCAATTTAGTCATCCAACTGACCATGACTAAAAGGTTGGAACATTTGTTACTTGCTATCTTCATTTAGACCAAAAAAAGAACCACACGTGCGCATCTCCGCAATGTTTGAGTGTACTCCTTTTTCCTGGTCAAATTGTACTTGTATATTGCTTTGACGAAGGAAGAGTGCATGAACCCTACTAACTACGACCAAGAACAAGAGAAAATAAAAAACTTGGAAAATTTTACTTTTTTCAAAAGAATATTAAACTAACTTTAAATCCTAAACGTGATCAAATTGGATGCTGCAACGCAGCTTCATAAATTTATCTTTACCAGAAAGTCATTAGGGCAATTGTATTTTATTGAGCTGGTTGAGATTCAAATATATCAAAAAGATAAAATGGCCAAATGTAATTGCTCTTTTCAAGCTTTAGTTTTGGTCATCATGACTGCATCTTTTGATCATATCTTTTCTTGTTATCAGACTAGTGGAAAATGGATCTTACATGTGGTTGAAAGAACAAAAAATAGCTGTTAAAAATATTAAGTAATTCGTCACTGTCAAATGTAAATGGGAACCCTTTCGATTGATGTTGTCTTGTTTAAAGGTTTTTATTGGTCATGAAGCCTGATTTTTTACATAATCATTACAATTTAGTAGCGTCATTATGCGCAATTTGGTTTAATATATATTAAAATTGTTTTTGTGTGCTAGTTGTTGTTCATATGTGGAAATTACCACTTTCATCATTTTATCTTCTTTTAAACAAATTACATTTATTTTGTCACGAGGCTAAATTTTATTCCTTGATATAGAAATTTTATGTAACTTTGTTGTACTCCTCAACAAATTATGTGGAGTGTGTTTTATATCAAACGGAAAAGGTAAAATCAATATAAATATTAGGAGAGAAAATTGAAAATTTTATCCTAAAATTTAATAAATTCTTTTATTCCAAAAATTAGGATGTCCTCAAGACAACATTGGTGATTATTGTTGTTGTTGTTGTGGTTGTTATTTTTATTATTTTGAGGGAAGAGCTGTCATTTTAAGGCCTTGGCCTTCCTCAAAAAATAAAAATAAAAAAAAGGCCTTGGCCAGATTTGGCAACTATATTATATTATACAATACAAAATACAATATCAAAGATGGACATAGAAATCAGCGCGTGGAATCTTATGAATGGACCGCAGCCGATACCTAAATGCCTTATTCGATCTTTTATCATCTGCCTGAGGGACGACAAGAGGAAACATTTTTTTTTCAAAAGGAATAATTACACAAATCTCGCTTGAAGTTTATGACAATTGCAGGCAACTCCCTCCAGATTTATAAAATTACACATAGTACCTTAGTCACTTGAAAAGACTGATGTACCCTTAGCAAAATACTTAAGTCAATAGCTTCAATGTATTTGTGTATGAGCCATATATTTTTGTTGATTAGGTTTTATTTTTTAATTTTGTCTTTATTATCTGTAATATTAGGGACCCTTCATGGGCATATTAGTAATTTAGACCACTTGGGTCTATTAGTGAGTTGGAAGACTTGGAAGGGACTTGAAGGCAATTTTGTTAAACTTGATTTTGAACCCCAAAAGACTAGGGCTTCTCTTCCCCCTTCATTTTCTCTTCTTCTCTTTGTAAGCTTCCTTTTCTTCCTCTCCCTAAATTTACTTTTATTTTGCTTAAAGGAGGTGGTGAAGGAATTTAATCCTCAAAGGGAGGCAAATAGTGAAAATCTTGAAGAATCTACCCAAGGTAATTGCTCTTAAAGCCATCCTTGTTTCCTTGCTTTTGGTTTATGCTAGAATCTAGTGGGTTAGTGGGTAATTGGTGAGTTTTGGGTTGTTTACGTTATCTAGGTCTTGTATCTTGGGTCTTTGGTGTGTGTGAATGTGTGAGTAGTGTGGCTTCTTGGCATTGATGAAATATGGGTTTAGATCCTTGAAGACAATGTGTGATTCATGATTCATGTTGTGTATTGTGTTAATGTAGTGTTTCTTTGACATATTATGCCATTTTGGAGTTATTTTGGTGTTTGGATTGTGTTGGATTGAGTTGAGGAGGATTAGTTTTGGTTTTGGGTGTTGCAGGGGTTGCAGGTCGCGTTGCCTAGGTTCATCCGCGGTGCCATCCGCACCGCGGATGAAGCCGCGGCTCGTTAGGGCTGCCTTACTGGGGTCATCCGCGAGTGCTAGCCGCGTCGCAGATGACACCAAGGTGGGACGCCCTGAGGCTCTGACCGAGTCGTGGCATTAGCCGCGCCACTACTGTTACCGCGGCTAGGTACTATAGGCGAGCCATGGCTGACGTCGCGGGTCAAGGCAGTTTTGCCTCTTTTTTTTCGTTTTGCGTGCTAAGTTAGGTATAAGCCTCTTTTATGATTTCTTGATAGAATTAGTATGTGATACTAGTATTATTTGTATGTTATAGGCGACGACAATGTATACCCCTACTACCGACTACTTGAATTAGTTTTCATTTGAGGTAAGTAGTACTTTTATCTCTTTGCTATTTGAAAAATAGTTTTGACAACTTAAATGATTTGAAATGCTAGTTTATTTATAAGTGGGCTTGAGTTTGGATATATATTGATTTTATTATGAAACGATACATGTGGTCTAATTGTTATGCAAATGACTTTAGGTATGAGCTATTGTATGTGAAATGGATTATGACGGGACTAGTTCCTCAAATTTGGTGTTTGTAGTAAAATCTTTGAACCGTACTAACCGGGTGGTAGTTAGTTATGAATCGAACCAACCGGATGGTAGTTGATTTTGAACCGTGTTAACCGAGTTGTAGTTAACAATTAGATATCCAAGGTCAATTATCCACTAACTACTTAAACTTTCCTTGAATTGAGTTATGTCTATGTTTTGGATCGTATTTGTGTTTGAATTGATCACATACCTTGTTAATGATGATAAACTTGGTTTTGAATTGAAATCTTTATATATGTATGTATAACAAGCTGAAGCCCCAAAGAGATCCTTTTGCTACTTACTGGGTGATTTTTATCACTCATCCCATTATTGCTATTTCTCGCAGTGGATGACTTTGTTGAAGAGGATTGGAATGTCTTTTGGGCCTCTTGAATGGTATCTTTGGGAAATAGATGTAATAGAGGTTATTTTTTAGTTATTCACTGTATAGCCATGTTTTAGTATATACTAGGTTATACATGTGATCCCCAATTATTTTTGTTGATGGGGTGGTGAAAATGTAAATGGATAGTGTATGTTTAGAATGAAAGAAATGACATTCTTTTGGGCCATTATTATTCTTGTATTAAGCTATGGTTGAATGTTTGATGTTTCGTTCGATTAGCCTTGTGTTTTAGCGTAGTTTAGGGAATGGCGGGTGCCACGCCTAAGGGCACGGGCGTGACATTATCAATTAAAAATATTACTGTATACTTCTTCTTGTCATTTTTATTGTTATTGTGTATATTTAAAAACAATTGTAAGTTAGTCAAAAAAATAAAGGAAAATACACAATTGTGAAAGGAAGACTGTCAAGGCGGATTTTGTAAGTGATGAATCAATCAAAGAGTACGTAACTAATTTATTCTTTTTGGTTGTTCTTTGACTACAAATATGGTTGATATTTTGGTTATGGCTCTTTTTTTCTTTTTTTTTTTTTTTTGGGTGGGAAACGGTAGCATTGCTTTTGAAACGGAGTTGATGCTGGAATTTTTTTTTAGATATTGAAATGGAGTGGATGCTGGATTGAGTATCTCTTTTCAGAGTATTATGGGAGTTGGTGATAAAATTTTTTAGGAAGAGGAGATTGTTAGAATTTGGATATTTATATGTCTTAAAAAGGACCGAATTTGAGATTTGGGTAAGAATGACAAAAAGTATTAAACTGAAATTGGAGACTGAAAATTAGGTAAAATCATGGAGTGAAGAAAATTAAATGGTTGCTTTCATTTTATGTTGAAAACTTTTTTGTTTGTATTGAGAAACTATTCAAAAGGGCAATATGGGATGTTTATCTATCTTTTTGAACTTATGTTAGCAATTTGGGTCTATTTGTTACCAAACATATTAAAGAAAGGCAGGCAAGTGTAATTTTATAAATATGGAGGGAACTGCCTTCAATTTTGATAAACCTCAGGGGAGGTTTGTGTAATTATCCCTTTTTTAAAAAAGAAGCAATTATTTTTGGTAAGGTTTGTCACCCCATTTGCAATGTATGCCCATAACATGAAAACTTTTTGAAAATTAAGGCCCAGAGTAGGTTGCTTATTTGTCTATTGCATCAAAGAGGATAAACAGTCAAGAAGTCGAAATTAGTATTTCTACTTTCCACGTAGGATCTTAACCTGACTATATGTATATTTGAGTAGAAAATTCTGTTATAGACCGGTTTAATAAACTAAATTTCATAATAATATTGACTCCTGTTTAAATAGAAAATTCTGATATAGTCTTTATTCAATGGGCTGGGTCTACAACAAAGGTTTACTATATGTGTTGGCAGGGAGGTCCAGATTTTGTTTTCTTTTGACGTTACATTTTGTTTGGATGGTTATTTTTGGGTGTTTTTGCAAAAAGAAAAAAAGAAAATATTATAGTAGTTTTAGAATTTTTTTTGATAAATAAATAAAAAAGTGATTGTGATGCATGTTTAAAATTTTTTAAAAGCTCGGTCGTAAAGAGTAAAGAAGAAGTCCAAAGGCCAAAAAAATAAAATTTTTCCATGATCAAATTGATACCTTCTATACTGTGGGCTATCAAACTATCTATCAAAGTTTCTTTACGATTATTGAAAATGTTCTTTTGAAAACTTGTTATCTTTTGGAATTAATTGCTTATTATTTTCACTAGTTAAGAATTTAAAGTTCATTAAACTAGACCAGAGAAAGAACTACGTTATGCTCCCACTGAACCAAGCCAAAAAAAAAAAAAAAAAAATTCCAATTATATAATTTCAAAGAAAATCATGTACATGCCATCATAGGGACCCATTGCTTTAAGTAGATTATTTATTGAGCCAAAATATTTATACTAAAATATGTGTTTCCTCCCACAGATTCGTAAAATAAAAATATCATATTTACTCATATTTGTTATATTTATTTGATTTTGTTTAGATCAAGTACCAACTGATTCAAAGTTGAGGGAAAAAAAATTGTAAATGTTCAAGAAGAATTTGCAATTTATTGGTGTTTGGGCTGGAAATTAATTCTAGCTCCACAATGGCCCACACATGACAAGAAATTTGGCATGCAAAGTTGCAGAAATTACCAATGCCGAAATGATGTGGTCAGTGTCTTTTTGGGATAATTAACAGTTTAGGCCCAGTATCAATTTGGGTTGTGACATCTTAACGGCCTAGTATCCAGAGCTTAACTTTATAATTGGGCTGATTAAGCCGGCCCTGTTGACAATTCCAGACTT
Organism: Mitragyna speciosa; assembly: GCA_024721245.1. Lineage (NCBI taxonomy): Eukaryota > Viridiplantae > Streptophyta > Magnoliopsida > Gentianales > Rubiaceae > Mitragyna > Mitragyna speciosa. Next base: position 26,007,242 of record CM045557.1, read on the forward strand.
TTAAAAAAAGTAGCAAAATCAAATGCAATAATTACGGTTAGGCTATGACTCTTCGATGTCTTTTATGTGTGTCCTCTAGATTTTCGATACCATTAATTATGGAAAGAGCATATATTAAAAGAACTATTGGACAGAAATTTCTATTTTGAATTAGGTATTCTGGTTTCATTGCACAAATCTACGAGAATAATACATGATTGCACGAAAAATTATCTGTTTGATATCACCATTAATTAAAGACTTCATTTGGCCAATTTTTTGTTTGGGGGGACAAATTAGCAAAAAGATTTTAATGACATCCTTATTAATGTAGTTTGAGCCCATAAATAACATATAAGTCCTCCCTTGCTTGGAACCCAACAATTGAGATGCCTATTTTGATCAAATTGATCTCTCATTAATTAATATATATTATAAATTTATGCTACCATTTGAAGCACACTCCACGAGTGACAATAGTAAAATTAGATGAGATAAGTTTTGTTATGTAAATATTTATTTAAGGACATCCTTTTTATGGTGAAGTCAATTTATTAATTTTGCTAAATCACTTGAAACTTTAGAAGAATTGACCACTATCAACAGAAACCTATATTGAAAAGGGGCATACTTCTAAATTTGCAATGTTAATCACTAATCACCATTTAGGTTCCTAATGTGCTTTCGTCCCCTCCTTTTTTTCCCTCGAAAAGAAATGCGTGCTAATAATATAATGACATAAAGTTTTAATTGGATACAATATTTGAACTTCTAAGTTCCAAGAAATTGTTAAGTGAATAATGTTTTCATGATAGATTTATAATTGTTTAGAATGCAGCCTAACTATAATTCTTGGGAAAATCCTTTTGAGTTGAAACGCAGATGAGATGGAAACTTAACAGAAACTTTCCAAAAAAAAAAAAAAAAAAGATCATGAAAATTTATATTACTTCTGAACGTCACATCAATTGTTAATAGAAACTTTCAAAAAATCTCTGGTCTCCAGTCAAGCAATAGAAAATTATTAGTATAACTTGTTTATTCGTGAAAGTTATTTTTAACATCCAAAATTTTACATTCAACCAAACCAAACAAAGTCTCAAAGTTTTGACATGGCAATCTTTCTTCATGTTGCTAAGTGCTGGCATAAATATATAAACAAGGTCTCGCTATCTTCACACTCTCGCTGGCCACTTTTTACTTAGAACGTTAAGTGTTAGACCAGATAATGATTGCCATTGGTTATTTTGCATTAGATTTAGTCAGACTCTTTAGTGTACTACTTAAAGTGTTTGTAGCTAACTTTTTAGACATTATAGTCAATATATCTCTCACACAAAAAAATAAAATAAAATAAAGTCAACCTTTTTAAACTGGAAATAGTCTATAATGAACCAAAATGTTGAATAAATAATGAAGTTGATGAGCAAAATGTGTTTGTTGGTCTCCTCTACAAATGACATTAACCACATTTCTTGATTACTTAACTAGTTCCTAATTAAGGCAAGGGGATAATTTCGTGAAAGCCGAAGTTTAAATTCATTTGGTTAATCAATTTTCTTGAAACTCAAAAATATTTTGTTGAAAAAAAATTATCCATATCTATTGAATTTCTTGTATGCTTATGAAACTCAAATACATAACCATCCAAGTACTAAAAAAATCATTATATGAACACATCATCATCACCACAAGAAACAGGATTGGAAATGATCGACAGAAACAAAAATTTGATATGTTTCAAGTCGAACGTAATTGCTTTTGATGGGTTGAATACTTGATTTTATATCTAAACGAATATGCGTAATACCATAGAAAACCACTAAACAGGATCAAGTTTAAACTAATACAAAATATTAAGACTTGCACTAGTCAATTTTGAATCCCTCACAGTCATTAAAGTGAAGAAAGTTAAATGTACTCGTTCGGACCATAATTTGGACTGGATCAACATATCATCTGTTAAATGTCATCGTATATAATTAATGTAAATGAACTCTTTTTTTTATTATTTTTTTAAAGATGTAATGTAAAGGACTTTAGAAGCTGGCATCATCTCAGCACGGTAAAAGATGGACAGTACTATTTCTGATTATATCAATATTTTAAGAGAGTGATCATCTTAAGATAAAACCAATTATATCTACCTAATCTTATTGTATAAACATGTGATGATGGTTCGTAACATAGAGGGCTTCGTAATTTTGTGGAGCAGCAACGAGAATTAAAGAAAACAATGACCCAAGACTATAGAGAAATTGCATATGATAATTGACACAGATTGCAATTGTTATTTAAGTCATGATAACTGAAATTCCTAAAGCATTAAAGTGAAAGCAAGAAATAAAAATAAAAACAGAAAAAAGGAGGGGAAAAAATGAAAATGGTTCAACCCAATTTGCGAATAATTGGTTTTGACTGAGTTGAGTTGGGCTGAGTTTGACTAGGTTACATGACTTGAAAAGGTACATTAGTTTCATTTGACAGCGAAAACAACCAAAGTTAGTATGAAACTGAGGTTGCAGACTATACAATTAGTTGTTGTATCTTCTTAAAGTCCACATTTTGAGATCATCATAATTCTGATGAACACATCTTGATTATGACAGGTAAGGGTATGCAGCAGGTAATTACTATGATTTTCAGCTTAATGCAACAGTATTGACTAGTTCCATCTTACAAATAAACTATCATATTATAAATTGAATAGGTTTGAAGTCCAATAATAAATACATTTATTTAGTTCTCATCCTCTTTAAACTTAGATAGGGCTTACTTGAACGTATAGGTCTTAAATCTTTAAGTCGTAACTTTTTTAATAAGAAGAAAATGTCAGAATTTTGCTGTTGCCTTAAGATCCATTTAAATTTCTTATGAAATTATATGCTTAAAAACTTGAAATGCAAATTTTCTGATGTTTCTTGAGATATAAGAATTATTAATTATTCATGTTTCTTTGACTTCTCATCAAGTTACATGTTAACGTGGATACTTAGGCATTTCTATATGCTTTTATCGACATAAAAATATGTAATTTCGGAACGATCTTGTACACTTGACAGGGTTAAAATTTCAAGGTTTTAGTGATCATAATTAACCTCAAGGAAGATCATTGAGATTATGCCAAACAATTCTGACTTAAAATTTATATGTCATCAAAGTGTCTAAATGTACAAAATTCTCAGACTCATGACATATTGACCATAACATATATAGCCGTGTTTCTTGTAAATAAGTATTTTACACACACACACACACATCTACAACATCATTAAATTGACCTAGCACTCTTTTTCGCACACCAATAACTTTTGCCTTTTCATGTTAGTTCAATATGAGCATCAAACAAAAGGAGTAATGCTTAATAAAGAACTAAAGGTAATTATGATAATTACAAATAGATGACATGATAAAAATGTACATTTACATTTTCAATCTCACAAACAAGCATTCATTTCCTCCCGTACTATCCCCGAATGATATCGTTTTTGTCCAATATCGGATGCTCATTGTGCCGCAGAAAATCCAAGCTTTCATCAAATTATGAAAAGAAGAGAGGCTTAGGCTGTACATGGTACGTTCATTGTTAAAACTGAAATAATATGATTATAAAATTAGGATTCCGTAAAATTACAATACTAATTTTCTCAATTTCATATTTTTTTTGGACAAAAAAGCAATAATTGTGTCTTAATTCACAATGTTTCTGTAAGTATATATTCTATTTGGATCCTCATAATATATATGTAAAGGATTGTCTTTCTCATTACTGAAAACGACTTGTAACTCCATACATTAGCTAAGAACCAAACAAGAAACTTAAAGTTTGGACGCCAAATTCCAATTCTGAAGATTGAAGATTGACGGGCAACTTTTGATCATTAACATTTGCAAGGCAATTTGGTGCCAAACATGAAAACACCATCTCTTTTTTTTTTTTTTTTCCTTTAAATCTGTTCTTCTCATTTCAATCTCTTAGAATCTGGTGCAAGTAATAAAGGACTGAGTCAAGAAGTAGTTGAATTTTCGTGTACTATACTGTCTCCATGCTGTATTAGTCTTAGTTTGTTTTTTGTTTTCAATAAAACCGGTATTATATTTAATGTGATATATACTATATGCAGCTATGTTGAATACGAATTTATTAATCATCGACTTCGCTCAAATAGGAAAGTTTCAATACATCATATCTTCCACGTATCATGTTAACCATGAGTGGAATAATAGATGAATTTGCGAGGACACGTTTTCCCAATATTTGTATTTTTTACATACAAACTCTTTCTCATTTTTACGTAACAAATGGGGATCTGGCAGCTAGTTTAGGGAAGGAAGAACATACAAAGAAGATATCGTCCAAAATTATTGCCTTAATAGGGTATAATAGATAGTTGAGAAGGATCACTCACTCAGGAGAAATGTTCACTCTCTAAACATTTTTCATGGTCAAAATTTATTTTACATTTAATTAATACAGAGATAAAAGTATACATTTACACATAAAGTCTACTTGCATTGAGAAAAATGAGAAAATTGTAAACGCAACACGAATTTTACTCATATGGATTTTGTAATTTGTATACCTCTGTTTCCTTGCCCAAAAAAAAAAAACCTAAGAAATACCACAAAACTTATTCCAAATGAGTAGGTACAGTTTCCCTTTTAGGGTTTATTGAATACCCTTTATCATGCTGCAATACAAGTAATGTTTTACGTGTGTAAGTTTATTAAGACTGTGTCTTCACGAGAGAGTCTTGTAATTACAATAAATAATTATGAATGTTAAAATTGGTGGATTTTCTTTATATATTTTGTTCTTAAAACATTGAACAAGGACAAAAACTTGAGGAAGTTAAATGTACAGCAGTCAATTAATTTACGTGTTTGTCAAGTAAATTAATCTTTAATTAAATGTGCCTAGGGCTTAAAAAAGGCTGGTAATGACATAGTCTAGGTAAGCTGACTTGTTTTTATTGGTTTTTTTGATATAATTTAAAGGCAGAGGAATTAGTTGTTGGTAAAGTTTAGCTGTTTACATTTTACAAATGAATCCATTAACAAATTAAATACAAACCAAGATTCTGAGGAAAGGGTCTGACCCCTGAAATTTCTGAGTTTGTTTGCTCTTTTGTGTCAGTATTTGGATGGAAGAATTTAGGCATCGATCTCAAGACTCACGACAAAGAACATAAATTTGTCTTTTCTTTCAGCCAAAAAAAACAATTTTTATTTATTCATTTATTTTTGCATTTTGTCCTTTTAACGCTAGACTTATCTCTTCTTTTTTTTTTTTTTTAATTTTTTGCTCTGGGAAGGTATTTATCTATTCTGGAGTGTCGTGGAAAGTTTCTCCTATTGGTTTTATTGCAGTTGGTAATTAAAGTTTTTTTTTTAATTCCGTTCGTTCCAGAAAATATTTTAGTCTTCTGACGGCACTTTTGGTAGATAAAAAAATGCAGAATTAATATCTGATCACTGAACTTTATGCCTGATGTTTCAATGATAGCTTTCTTCTTCTTTTTTTTTTTCCTTCCTTTTTTTTTTGTGGTAACAGAGCAATGATGAATTCAATAGCTCCTCTTCCATGATTGAAACATTAAAACTTCGAGTTTATTTTCGTTATATTGTAGTTGGAACTCTAACATAGCTGGTACTCAAGTATGGTCAGAAATGTTACAGGGAAAAATTTACCAACATTTTTTTTAATAGAAAGACAAAATCTTCTTCATTTCAATATATATGCACATATTATAAGCAAGATAGATTATAATTTGGAAATTTCTTACAAATCATGGCGGATTTTTATTCGTAAGGATGCCATCTAAATACAACTTTATCCTTATTATGGAAGGGGAACAGCATCCCCTCCAATTATCAGATTATAACAATGTTTCAGTCGTTTTCTTAACAACTCGAATAGGTTTTCAGATGAGTATCCCCTTCAATTATCAGATTATAGCACCGATATTAATTATATTTACCTAAAACATCTCTAGAGAAATAATTATTTTAAATACATATAAAATATATGTTCTTAGTGCTGTGCCTAATAAAATATATAAAATATATGTTATTAGTGTTGCGCAATTAATCAAGAATTCATGTATAAATGTTACATTAGGTCTTAAGACTCTGTCAACATAGAACTTGGGCAAATAGTTTGGCACAGTAACAATCTCAAAATCGTACTATTTATTAGTGATTTAAGAGCCTATACAAATGAGGACCTTGTCAACTTTGTGAAGCCCTGTTTGATCGTTTGCCTGAAATGTTCAATATTTGTTGAATAAGACAATTATGCTCACGTTCAGCACCAGATGAGGATTTTTGACTCTTTTTCAAATCCAAATTATCCAATAGTATTCTTTTGGCTGGCCTGTTTGTCGTTTCGAATACAAGAAACCCTTCTCAACTTTTTTTTTTTTTTTTCCTAATACATGTCAAGTCGTGAAGGATAAGAAGGAACACAAAAGAAGACTGGTTTTTTTGGCCACATACAGTTCCTTGTCTTCGAGTTTAACAGTTCTTCGTTACTATTATTATGGTACTTTAATGCTTAAACTCCAGAATAATACAAAGTTAGGACAAAGTAAAATCATTTTACCTATTATATAATCTAAAAAGGACAACGTAAACTTAACTGTTTGTATTAACTGATTATTTTCTCATAATCTATTCAATAATCATATGCACTCTGGTGATTGATTATAACCAAAGGCTTGCTTTCAAAGTTATATTAGTTATCCATTTCTTATTTTCCTTCAGGTGGAGGAAAAAAAGTGAGGGACATAAGCACTCAAAAAATGAGTATCAATAAACGTTTTTGGAATTACTTATTTACTAGACAATAAACTAATTGCACTTCTACGTACTATTATAGTGCATATACGTAGAGAAAGAGAGTGTGTATTTGATTCTATAATCTACGTGTGCGATGATTTCGCTTTCACAGCTTCACGAAAGTAATCTCTTGTAGATACTAAAGCGTAACAAGATTAGGATTTAGACTTGGTAAACTGTTTATTTCAAGTCAAGTTAAAAGCAACAACAAAAAACAATCATGATAAGCTTGTAATAATAGTAAATTTAGCTTTGAATTGTATAGTAGTGTACAATTCGTTTGTGTCCAACGAATAAAACATTCCGTACAAACCCCGTCTTAAAACTTCAGTACTTATCTACAAATTCCATAAAGCAATATAAAATCATGCTTATAATATTTAGGTCGAAACATGTTGTGAAGCATAACTTTTTTTCCTCAAAATTTTGACTCTTTCCTGTGTTTTTTTCCTCCGAACACACAGTCCACACCTGCATTGTATTCTTGTTGTAGACGTCAATCCCTGCCGCTCCAGAATTACAAAGCTCTTCTGGAATCATTGATCACACGCTTTCTTGTATTTTTCTCCTCAACACCTTCTTCGGACAATCGAATAAAAAACCGTCCAAGAATTTGTCAGGTACAAATGCAAAATCAGTGGAAGTGGAAAAGGTCTCCGACCATTTTACCTCAGGAGAAAAGCAAAATGCAGAAAATGTAAGTTAAATTGAATGGATGTACCTTTGAAACTGATAACTATAACCAAGTAGTCGGACTTATTATTATTCTTATTTAAGAGTACTAGCGTTACATTAGATTTTAACTCGTTTACAAGAAATTGAACTTGGTTTTCTTTTTTTTTTTCCAATTTTTTTGGTTCTTTCTCACTAATGAAATGACTCTTTATTTGCTCCGAATATATATATATATATATATATATATATATATATATATATGTAAACTTACAATCCAAGTACTACACATATTAATTGGCTACGTCCAGGATAGCATTTTGTGCGGCTTGTGAAACCCACAAAGGGATGTTTTTCTTCCACCTAGATTAAAAAATGAGTTTAGTAGTGAATTTTGCCTAACACATGACTGCAAGTGTTGCCCTCTCTTTTAGCAAAAGAAAAGGTGCAACGCCAAAAAGATCGGCTCAAACAGTTAAATATATCCTTTAAAATAATATCAACAGCAGACAAATCCTCACTATATATGATGCTTATGTTTTTTAATGAGCTCTTTGCAATCTGAGATGTCCAGGATGGAAATGGAGTACATCCTTCAATGTTGCATTACATTTATAACTTTTATGTCCTTGTTCTAAAGAACTCTCTCGGGATTGGGATTGTACCTGTGAAATGTTATTTTTTTTACCTTTTCTAATGATTATTTCATGCCGGGTGGTGCAATGAAAACATCCCATGCACCATGGGCTTAGCCATGCAGCGGTGGAGAAATTTTCATTATCATACTAGTACCATTTGTAGTTTTGACCAGACCGGTTGTACTCAAGCCTGGTCTGGGTTCCAATTTGATCATGGCCTAAACCCCCAAGGATAAAAATTAAAAAATAAAAAGGGATCAATTCAAAGGAAAAAAAATTAGACGGTTCAACCGTTTAACTGCTGACACAGACCGATTTCGGGTAAACTATTGGTTTAATTATTGCAATTAAAGAAAACTATTCATTTCTTCTCACTTCTTTCTATTAAACAACGTTCTAAGTTACTATTATCAATACACATTTAGAAAAATACTATGGTGACGAAAATTTATTCAAAATAAGTAATAATTTTACTACTTTCTTACAAAACTTACCATTTTTACTAAGAATCATAATAACAAATGTTCATTCAATCATTGTCTCAATGTCTCCAACTAATTAGACTGTGAGGACCTACCCATTGGTTTTCTTTCCCCACTTTATATCTCTATTTTCTTTAATTCTGTACAAATTAGACACAAACTACTTTATGTCTTCAATTCTCTCTCTAAAATAAGTATTACTAACACCATGACATATTTTCACCTTTTTAAAGCAAAGTAGTATTTCTTTTTACTTATTTTTATTTTCTTACACAAATTTATTTATGTAATCCCGGACAAAGAAGGATTATGTGACAACGAGAAACAAAAAAGTAGTTGAATACTAGGGGGGCCAGGCAAATTCAAATTTGAGTGACAAATTTAGAGACGATTAATGTTACTACAAGAGTACTTAAATTTAAAAATCGGTCGCATGCTTAGAATGGGGAAATGACGAGGAAATGTGTCGAAATAATTTTAAAATCATGCTACTGAGACAGTGAGTACTGTATACTGTTCTCCCGCAAAATTTCCTCGGTCAGAAGGAGACCCAAAAAAAAAAAGAAAAATTAAACAAATCTCAGTCGTAGATTCTTGTTTCCAGTCGTTTGACTTTGAACAACAAATGCATCTAACGGTTAATACATTCGAGGAAGACTGAGTTTCGGAAGAATACAGGAAGTCCATCCCACCAATGACCAAGCCTTTTCTTTTTCCTTCCCTCCTTAGACGACTGAGTAGCCTTCCTCAATTCCCATATCCTCCTAAGTAAACGACAAATTCAAATCATCCCTCCCCTATAAATAGTACCACATTCCACCCAAACCCTCGGCATTCTTATCCATTCCAAAATTCTTCCACTGATACTCAGGACTTTCTCCATTCTTCTCACCCTCCATTTTTAAACTTTAGTATCATTCAAAAGAAGTTTAGGTTGAAATTGTTGGAGGACCCATGGCAACTCCAGATGAAGTGATAGCACTGGAGCAAATTAGAGGGCATCTTTTCGGCGAATTTTCTCCTACTGCTTTGTACTTTGGATCCGACCTCGTAAACGTTGATGGAGAAAATAATGTTGCTGTTAAAAGTTGCAGCTCTCGAGCGCAATCTGACTCCTCTTTTGGCTCTGATTGTACGAGCTATGTTCGTGAATATGATCTGTCTTCTCCGATCTCAGTTTATGATTATTTCAGTCTGTCTGATGACAGTACTGAAATGAAACAGGATAACTCCTCTTTCGATCATTTTGCTCAAAACTCGTTCAGTTTTGAGCAAAATGATCTTAGTTTTTGCGAGCAACCTCAAACCAAAATATTGGATTTTTCGCAAATTGTTAAATCAGAATCTTTAGATTTCTCAGAATTCGAACAGAAACCTCAGGTTATTGACCTCACCTCATCGCCCAAGCGGTTAAATGCGAGAGACAGGAAGCCTGACTTGAAAATATTGCCTCCACTGAGAAAATTTGAGTGGATCGAGTTCGGCGGGTCGACTCAGTCGAGACAGGTGACTGAGTCAGTACCCTCGGCCGAGTCGACTCAGTTGAAGGCGGCAGTGGAGGATAACAGGCACTACAGAGGCGTCCGGCAGAGACCGTGGGGGAAGTACGCGGCGGAGATTCGTGATCCTAAGCGGCGGGGCTCGAGAGTCTGGCTCGGCACCTTTGACACACCCATTGAAGCCGCTAAGGCGTATGATAGAGCCGCGTTTAAAATGCGAGGGAGCAAAGCCATTCTGAATTTCCCGCTGGAAGCTGGGAAGCACGCGTCAGATTCACGCGCCTCCGGCAACAAGCGGCGGAGAGAGTCAACGGAGGAGGTAGTCGTTAAGGAAGTTAAAAGGAGTCAGTCTTCATCAGCTGTTAAAAGTGGGGCGGAGTCAGAATTGCCGTTTACGCCGTCAAGTTGGAGTGCTCTGTGGGAACAGAATATGGACGGAGCATTTAATTTTTCGCCGTTATCTCCGTTATCTCTAAATCCAGCTTTGGACTACCCCTATGCTCAATTGAGAGTGATGTAAGAAAATAAGGGGGATTTTAAATGACTTGTTCATAGTTTTTGTGAATATTAATGAAGGTTAATGAAGGTCAATAAAAAATGTTGCCAATAAAAAAAATGATGCCAATGAGGTTTAACTCAAGCATTAGAAAAATTGGATTAAAAAATTTGTGGAGACTATTTGTTGATTCAAAATTGAAAAAAATTTACTATATTGTGATGTCCCGAATTCTAATGTGAAATATTACCTATAATTTGGAAGTTTTTCATTGTGATTAATGAATAAATGAAGAACTTGGAGATGCAAAAGTTTGCACTATTTTTTTTTCTTTTTGAAACTTTATAAATTATTTTATATTAGTATTGAGATGATATAAATGTCTTTCATTCATTTTTGGCAAAGAAGCTTTGAATTTTATAAAGATGTGTTAATCGCATTAGTAAAGTATGAAAGTAAAATAGGGTGGGAAAATTATAGTAAATTAGCATTAGTATTTATTTAATAAAAATAGTAAACATATTAACCCAAAATTTTACTCGTGCTTTATTAAAGTAGTAATAAGATACCACTTTGAAAATAATATAATAAATTTATTAAACATTTAACATTTTTGTTTAAGATACACTGCCATTAAGATAATGCTACAAATTTTGTACAACACATGCACCAAAATATTTTGAAGGTTGCTCGTTTATGTTATGTAGTGGACTTGAAAGAGTTCACATGGTACACCAAATATAAGACGAGAACTAGTTTTCTGTCCCATGCATTGAAGATATTGGTTATTTAATTATTTAAATATTTATCTTTTTAATCAAAATAATAAAATATTAGTATTTTTATTTGTTTTCTAAAAATAATAAATTCGATTTTGTGAAATTGGGAGCGACTGTAAAGTTGGTTCCAAAAATCAGTTCAAGTGTAAGATAGGAAAAAAATCTATTTTTAAAAACTTATTTCAAAATATCAATTTTAAAGTCAAAAATATGAAAAGAATATTAAATCAAACAGTATCTAAATTTGCTCTTAGCATGATGACTCTAAAGTCGATTTAAAAAAATCAATTTCACTGTTTTTGGAAATGGAATAAACCACCAATATTTATTATCATTCTAATTAAAAAGATAAATATATAAGTAAATAACTGCCTAAAATATGGTATGAGCTTCTAATTTTATTTAATTAGTTCCATTAACTATATACCCCATTGAAGTAGTGTTGAAACTCAAGAGTAATGTGATTTGTAATTATTTAAACCGAAGTACAACTAAAATGTGAAAAGAAAATATTGAGGATGCAATTGCACAATTACAGTATTAAGGATATCAATACACACACACACACACACACATACACTGGAATTACTCTAATTAAAAATGAAGAAGTCCTTAATAATTCAGCTGACTAAAAGAATTCAAGTATGTTATTCTTGCCCGTCATATGGAGCGGCGGTCAACCCACATTTTACAAGACTTCGTCCATGACCACTCTATCAGCCAGAACCACAGCCAATCATAGGGAATGATAGAATTGGTACGAGAACAAAAACATTCTTTCTTTTTTTCCTCACAAATGGTTTCATCGGCAGCTACTAATATTAGTTTCCTCAGGTATTTGTTTTTTCTTGTTTCTGATTTGACCAATTGGAAAATCTATAATCATAGAGGAAAATTCCCTTTAAATTACTATTCAAGCACATGTTCATTACTTTTGTGCACATATGAATTAGTCCTCACAAGAAGTCAATTTTGGTAGAACCCACACAGAAGATATATAGTTTACTTCAAGTAATTTTATTGTATGTTTTGTACTAAAAAAATTTGGTAGCTGGATTTTAAGGGTTGCTTCCTTCAGTTAGTTATTTTTCCGGATTCCATTCGGCAGAGATTCTTAGGATAGTTTGTTCACATATGGCACTGTTCTAATGTTGGGAGGTCGAAATTTATAATTTGATTTGTGGGTTTGTACTCCATCAAAATGACAACCCATGGGAAGGAACTGTGGTTTTTCTTTGCACATTTCTTTGACCTAAAGGGTTTGCATTTGATGAAAAGTTCTAGTAGTTGATTAGATTTCAAGAAAAAGAATAATATTCTTTTAGAAATTGGGATTTCGAATTTAACATGTTGGACACATCTATTCATTATTTTTTAGGAACTTAAAAAATTTGAAAACTTGTATTAGGGCCACAATCAAAATTTTTGGATTTCGAGACCCTTTTAAATAATTTTATCTATAGACATATATCATAGATAGTTCTCATACGAAAAGATATATCATGCATAAAGGTTGCGCATTTCTTGCATTGGAATTTATAGCCCATACGAACATGTTATGAGTACAATTATTTAATGCATAATTCAATACAATTTAGATAAAATTGCGGATGCATATCATAATTCTCATTTTCAAAAAAACTCAAGGTTTGAAGATCCCTTGCAAACAATTATTTGGTGTAAAGGAGATGGTCCCGATAATATTGGTATATTTCTCGATAGAGTTTCAAATCAGACGAGTGAACCGCAGAAGGGTTGAAATCCACACAAACTGGATAGCAGCATCAGCAAGTAATGCCTGTTTTCTAAGTAGTACAACGTTGACACAACGGAAAGGTTTCAAAACCAATACTACAGGAAATACTGCAGATATTTCTATATCAATTATCAGCCCTTGACTTTGTATGGTTTTGTAGTCTCGACCGAGTCGTACGTTACACTTTGAATGCATTTTAGCCCTTGACCCTTATGGTTTTGTAGTCTCGACTAAATTGTCCGCAACAATTTGAATGCATCAAATGAGGATTTGAAATTCAGTTTTCTGATCCAAACTTAGAGAGGTTCTCCTATTTTTAATTGTCAAAAGCAGTTATATTTTCACATTTTTTGCTTTCTCAGAAAGTAAGCAATGATAATACTTTTATCATATAATGTAATATTATGGATTTTTCATCTTTCCAGCTGTCTCTGTTGCCATAATTTGCCATTTTTGTTTTGTAATTGATGGTGTCATGTGCATCAGTGCATAGTTGTTAATAGGATTCAGCGTGACTTTTGCCTATTGTCATGACCCAAATAGACAGTTGTCCTGATGTCCTTATACCGTTTAATGTTGTTAGTTTACTGTTGTCATGTTACTTACACTTTACATTTGATTGACCTGCATAATTTTAATGCCGTTGGTTGACTTGTCCTGCTTTGACTTGGCCAAGTCTCCTTTGACAATCCTTCTGTGGTCAATGGTCAAGGATATATGTATGAGAAGGAGCCCTCCGTGAGGTAAATAATAAGTGCAGGAGTAGATTGTTACAGGAAGAAATTTTCAGCCATTGTCAGGTGCAATAATTGAAGGTTATTAGGATTCTCCAATTTGAAAATTGTGTTGCAGAGATTAAAATTTGAATAAAATTTGAAAATGTGCCCGTAAGTGAACCATGCACGTATATATCGTCATTGTGTTAGTGTTTAAATTTGTAGTTTTTTTTAATATTGTTTCGAACAACCAGAAAAGTATTGAGGTTCTTGATCGTTAGTTGCAATCTTCTTTTTTCGCAGGGTACTGATTAAAAATGCACAGGCACATTGATGGTGTATAGGTGGGAGTTGAGTTCGATCCTAAGTCAAAACTGAAATTGTTTCAGAGAGTTGAAAGACTTCAAAGTCTTCTAAGGAATTAGTTACAATCTTCTTTTTCGCAGGGTACCGATTAAACATGCACAGGCACACTGATGGCGTATGGGTGGGAGTTGAGTTTGATCGTAAGTCAAAATTAAAGTTGTTTCAGAGAGTTGAAAGACTTCAAAGTCTTCTAAGGAATTGGATATACGTCACACTCCGTATTTAAGTTGCAGTTAAGTTTCTGCAGAAATGCAGAAATGGAAGGCGTCACTTTTGTTGAGTATGCATTTGTACAACTACTGTATACACGGCATGAGTCTTGTTATTATGGAATAAAAGTGATACAGAAACAGACACAGCAATGAGCAATCCCTTAACCCAGGAAAAACGTTGGTGAGTGGTTTCAAAAATTGACCCTTGATTAACCTAAACAATTTGGATGAATGGTTTCTTTTAACTGGTGTTCCAACTATCTCTAACGACGTATTTTTGAAGGGTATGTTAATAATGATATGATTAGTATGGATATCTCAGCTGTCCACTCCTTGTGAATAATGATATTAAGTCAATTCTTGCATATGAATTACAGTGTTCTGTTAGGAAGAGAAGAAGGGCAATCTTTGTATTCACACAAAATCTTAATCAGGAGCAATCCTATTCATATTTCCCCTTACATGTGTTTTTTTCTTTCTATTTTTCTTGGTTCCCTTAGTCAATTAGGAACTACAGCTGAGCCACATAGGAAAGGTGGAAAACATACTTTTGTGTGCACAGTAGATCTAAAAACCATCAGAATTATAAATGCAGCCATTTCCTCCCTACACCTGAACCCTCCTCAGTGGTTGGACCAACAATTCTTCCGCCCTTTTTTGACAATTTAATGGAGGCCCAAATGTTCGAGGACTAGGTAGTTTCTTGGGAGAATACGTCCATGTTGATGCAATAATTGTGTAGTTTGGTCAAATATCAACGTCGCATTTGTTGGACTTGGACTATAGGTAACTTGAAGTGGACTTGGACTATAGGTAACTTGAAGTCGAAGCGTAAAGTTATTAATCCTAATTTATGTCATTTTTTCTCAAAAAAAAAAAAAAAACTGTCAATTTTAAGACAAGATTCTAGTATTTCTTTTCCACACAATCGAGTCCTAAGCTTGATAGTGCTAATTGAATTGAATTACTTCAAATATAGAAAATGTGCATGTCTTGTTAATTCTGTCAAAATTCCATGTAGCTCTCTAATATATACACTCATTTCGGGTTCCATCAAAAGTAAACGATTGTTAAGAGACATTCAAGAGCTACCATGTGGTTAGGTTTCATACTTCTCAGCTTATGGTATAAAATTTTCCTGCAAACGTAGAGAATTTAGTGAAACTTAAATTTCAATTATGATTATATTTGACACAGTCAAAAATATTCTTTTATGGTAAGTGCACCTCGCCAAGTATTTGGAAATAGATGACATGCTTATCTGTTTTATTATACTTTTTACTTTGTTTCATCTAATTATTTGTACACTCATTTTTTGTTTCTGATAGTTTCTTTTTTATTTTCAGCGTTTTAATGTCCATAAACACTAAATGGGTTTGAGTTGACGTTATCAATCTTTGTAGAAGCCTGCAATCAATGTATTTTATGCCTAGTTTGAGAGTTCAGATAGAAAAGAAAAGAAGAAAAAAGAGAAGTTAAGAAAAGAAAAGAAGGAAAGGGAAATGGCTTCTTCTCTTTCCTTTCATTTCAGCCCAAAATTGGGCGAAAAGTTTTTAAAGTAGAAAAGGGAAGATCTTTTTTCCAAATCTTTTTTTTTAATTTCCCTTTTTTAATCCCAAACAGAGAAAATTGGCTAAATATCCTTTCTTTTCTTTTTCTCTTTGTACTCCCAAATTAATGCTGGCAATCAGTCCCAAGATCCATTGAGATCTCATGTCCATATTTAATTTGAGCGGGATGGGTATCAATAATATGGGATTGGGCTTATTGGGATTATACCCATTAAAACTCATTTAAATATGGGCATGGTTGGGAAATGATTAGAATTCCCATACCCAAACATAAACAAATCTTGAAATAATTTGTATTTGATCATATCCACTTCTTCCATACTCTCTCTTGAAAGAATCATTCATTTTAAGCTACATTAACAAAATGACTAGCATCTTTTATTTTTTTATTAGTTTTTAACGTTTTTTTTTCAATAACAGTAGAATACCCCTTTTTTCAAGAATAGACAAGTTGTAAATTTATTTTTGCATTCTTAGCTTATTCATTTTGCCCTCTTTGATTCATCTATTTCTCCTATGAATATTATGTTAAATTTTACCTCTTGACATCAATTTTGTGTGGTTAAATTGATCTTTGTGCTAAAAAAAATTCATGTAAATTTTATATGTCGAGTACATTAATTTCAATTCAACCTTATTTTTAGGGAAATTAGTCTTTATATTTTGGATTTCATCAAAGTTTGCGATGTCCATGAACGAATGAGATGTTGATTTATTTTAATTTTTAATGTGCTTCATTACTTTAGTAATGGATTTTAGTATAAGGAGTTTTAATAAGATAATATCTAAATTGATTTTTTTAAGGGTAGATAAATTAAATCTCTACATATCTTCAATCTAATAATTGGAAAACTACAGTTTATAATTGAAAGATTAAAGAGCATCAATAAATGAGATCTAAAGATAATAGTATAAAAACAAAAAAAGTTAGAAATTTATTGAGGTTAATAAATTAAAAAAATAAATGATATAAAAAATATTCAGGTTAAACTAAAAAAAAAAACTAAGTAATCTAAAAAAGTAACAATTGATTAATAAGGGAAAGATAATTTGGAAAAATAATAAAATGGGATTTACTGGGTATTTGGGCGGTATCAAATGGGACTATCCCATTTTAGTCCCGCTCATATTGATCCCATGACAAATATGAGACTATTTGGGTATGATCCATATTTCACAGTCCCAATTAAGTCCCGCCCAAATTCCGCCCATCCCGCCCATTCACCATCTCTAACCCAAATAAAGGAATTGGTTAAGTATCCTTTTGATTCCTTTCTTTTCTCTTCATTTCTTTCTTTCCAAATTAGGCATTAGTTTCAAGAATTCTGGACAACTAAGTATATCCTACAAAGTTCTCATGGCCTGAATATAGCTGCAATTAATTTCTGATACGTTTTCATATCAGAAGAAGAGAGAAACATTTTTGGTACTTGGTATCATGGATTTCAACTACCAATCATCTGCCTTGTCCATCCGATAGACATTTATTTTAGCCCATTTGTCAGTTGTTGAAATATTTTTTGCCATCTCTTTCACCATTGTGAAACCTTAGGATTCGCTGATAATGATGTTTTAGAAATGATCCTTAATCTTGATTTATCCTCGTGATGAAAATGTGACAAGAAATTCAATTGCACAACATTATATGATTGATACAACAAAACCCTTTTCAGTTTATATGTTTTTCTTTTCTACATTGAGGCATTTCTTGCTTTACAACTCCAATGCTTACAGGAACTTTTGTCAACCAGGTAACATGTTTTGGCTATCAGACATTTGACTAAATTCCCAAAGGGTCACGATTAATTAACCTTGTCTAATTCTGTCCCTTGCACTGAACTTATTTTTACCAACAAATAATAATAATAATAATAATAATAATAATAATAAAAGAACAATTAACCAAGTGGAAAATCTTTTAGTTTTACTAAATTAATAATTTATGGTACTAAATGAGAACGTTGTTTCCGTCTCCAAATTCAGATTGGATGGAGAAAAGGCAACAAAAGAGGGTTCTTGTCATTGCCATGACCGCTAAGTCTCCATAACCAATAAGTCTCATATAGCATTTGTTTAATTTTTGCACTTGTCATGACCGTCAAGTCGATTAGTAGTATATTTAACTCCTAAGAGAAATAAGATATGTGCCTTTTGAATTTATCTATTTTTGGATTTTTTTTTCGTCTGGATGTTAGAGGCGGAATTTAATTAATCAGCAATTTGGAGCCATATAGTCTTCCAATTGTCCTAATTCTGAGAAAAGAGCCTTTTGGCTGCATATGATTCTCTAAGTTGCAAAGTTAGGGAATTTTGCTTTAAACACAGTCAAGGGTTGAGAATACCAATCAATTATTGAGAAAATTCGGGTGAAAGTTTTATAATAGACGAAGAGTGCGAAATTTTTGCATAATTCTTATGAGCATCAATCTTGATATTGTCTCATTTTACGTACTAAAATATAATATCGTTTGTGCGAAATATACTTACATGATCCACTAATAAAATAATGAAACCCTTTACAGAAATTGTACAAAAGTTTATGCTGTTTATTCATTACTAGAGTTTCACAGCGTTTACGGGAAATTCTTCACCTATCATCCAGAATTACGTTGTTATCAATTCAATTAAGAATATTATAAGTTAAGTTTTCTAGCGAAAATATGTTGACAAGATATTAGGGCCATTAAATCCACATTTGAGTTTAGCATATGTTTGTCCTTAATGGTTTCTTTAGTGGATGATACGATTAATTAATCTTATCACGTTTCAAGAAAGTGAATTCTTGAAGGGGAGAGATAAAAATTAGGGAAGCAAATTGCTGGACGTTTTCAAGAAAAAGTTCTTGAATCTGACTTATCTGGAGAAGGCAATGTAGTTAAATTGTTGTAGTTGTTGCTCCTGACACGTAGCAGCATTGCTTGGCTGGCATTCGAAGTTTGGATCTTCATTGGTTGCATAAGCATAACACGTTTGTAACAAGGCAACAACAAATTGCAGTCAATAAAAAGAAGAACACGAAACTCAAATACAATTACTATGAACAATAAAGCCAAAATGCTGGTTTAGAAATTTCGGAACATGTTCTTTTTCTGGCTTTGGAAATTGTCATTCAGCTGTGCTGATTCTGCTGGCGGAGCTTCAGAAGTGAAAGGTTTTGTCTTCTACTGATGTAGCCCACTTATTTCTTCTTCTCTTTATTCTCTAGTTTTTTTCAATTTGCTGGCATGTCATTAATAATGTCAATATTTGATTTGTGGGCTTGTACCAAGTTATGTAGTTTGCATATATACATGAAGAACACATTGGATGATTGACTACTCTCACTCGATTTGTGCTTTGACAATATAGTGCCTACTGGCTAGAACTGGTATTGCAAAGTGGTTCCGAATTGATGAATACAAACTTTGAAGTTCTATAGGTAATGTTTATTTGTACCTTTCCTGTGTTGATGTTATATTACTGCAAGCATTGATACTTCATTTCTGCATCTGAAAATGGTTGCAATTTCACCAGATAAATATAAAATCGTAGGAAACTCAATCTTTATTCCTTGCCCTTGTGTGCTGTGACTATTTAAAGTTTCACATTTTTAGAGGAACCAATAGGCTTGCTATTGTTTAAATGAGAACGAATATATTTATTCTTGTTGCACCTATTCCACTTATTTCTGCAGGGTACAATTCTGATCGCACTTGTGATTTGCGATTGTTATTAATATAGGGAAAAAGTTTACTCTTCTGTCGCTTATTGACCCTGGTCTATCGTTTTGCTACGAAACTGTAGTTACCTTCCTCTGAAAATGTAACACTATGCTCTAAACTAATGATCAGAAATCATGTTCATTGTCACCAATTGCATTTTATGACATTTATAACGCATAGTAGAAACCTGCAGAAAATCTAGAAAAGAAAGTATGAAGCACGAGAGGACATTATTGAGTTTTTTCCTTTTATTTCTGCAAGAAGTATTTCAGTGACAACTTTCTGTTGAAAATATATTTTAGTTGTGATTCAGAGAGGAGATCAAAGCAGGTAAGCTGAAATGGATGCAGAAAAAACTACAGTAGCCTTGGAAGCTGTCAGCAAAGAAACTGTTGACTTGGTAAGTTTATTGCAACTCTCATTCTTTCATGGTTCACAATGTTCCGTATTGTACTTTTGTGACATCTTCACTACCTTGTGAGATATCGTAACTGTAGATCTGCCAACTTTTGGCAACAATCAATTCCCTATTAGAAATTGTTTTTTCACATGAAAGTGCCCATCTCAAGATGATTAAAGATTTTTAAAGGAATCGATGTATAAGAGAAATTGATCGTTTATCCTTACAAATAGAGAATGTTCATCTTCTTTGTTTGATGGAATAGGTTCTTTGACACACAGCAAATAAACATGCCAAAAATTGTTGTAGTTTTCATCAAGATCACCAAGTGTGTCCCTTCCCTTTGATGGATCAGTGTGAAGCACCTAGACTTGTTTCATTCAATTATTCCTCCCGGAATGTGGGATAGTGCTTGGTATATGCCTATTTTGCAGCATTAATCATTTTTACTGCATTCATGGATTTCTGGCCTTAACTTTTTCATCAATTCTCAAAGTGAGAGGACATTCTCCAAATGAATATAAATAACCTGGATCAGAATGATTATAATGATGTCTACAATCAATAATGACAACAGAGTTAGTTCTAATGCGTTGGGTGTCATTGTTGCTTCTGGATTTTAGCATTTAGGGCTATATCTTACAATTATATCATCAATTATTATTTCAGGAAAACATTCCTATTGAAGAAGTTTTTGAGAAGTTGAAATGTACCGAAGAGGGTCTCAGCTCTGATGAGGTTCAAGCACGTTTAGGCGTATTTGGCTACAATAAACTTGAAGAGAAGAAGGTCTGTTGTTACTTTTGCATCTTTCGCCTTTTTCCTTCGTTATACTTATCTCAGCATAACCCCTTGAACCAAGCATTTTGCTTTCTTGGTTTTATTGTGATTTGGTCCATACCTTTTCCTTTCTGAAGGAGAGTAAAATACTCAAGTTTTTGGGCTTTATGTGGAATCCTCTCTCTTGGGTTATGGAAGCAGCAGCTATCGTTGCAATTGCAGTTCCACGTGGAGAGGTACTTCAGCATCTTATGTCATATTAACAATCTAGTTAAAGTTCACACCAAATGGAATCATGCCTGATTGCTGCTGTAAAATATCGTGTTACAGGATAAGAAAAAAGAAGTTGATTACCAAGACTTTGTTGGCATTCTTGTACTACTTCTCATCAATTCAACCATTAGTTTTATAGAAGAAAATAATGCTGGAAATGCAGCTGCAGCTCTTATGGCTCGGTTGGCTCCAAAGGCTAAGGTCAGCTATCTGGAAAAGTATTTGGGATATTTATCATTTCTGCAATTACTTTAATTTGAATTGCTTCTGACAATGTCTAAATACATCGATCAGGTTTTGCGTGATAGCAAATGGAATGAAGAAGATGCATCTGTGCTGGTTCCAGGAGACATTATAAGCATAAAACTTGGAGATATTATCCCTGCAGATGCAAGACTACTCCAAGGAGATCCATTGAAAATTGATCAGGTGCCAGATTTTGGTTCCCTTGTAGAAGTTATCAGCAGGTTTTGCCATCAATGTTTATATGATTATTGTGTAAAGCACTGGATGACGATGAGCCTTGTATAGAGGCCTGCGAATGGTGCAAACATCAAACCTTAAGTTCTTCAAACTAGCTAATGGATGTAAAAACTGCTTCGAGTGGTTATCTTTCTATTTTAAGTGGTTATCTTTCTATTTTATAATTGATCCTCTGAACCTCAATTAATATTGCATAATTCATAAAATTCCTGTTTATGCTTCTAGTAGTTTTGACCAATAGAAAATTTCACATTATAAATAATCAAACTGGAAGCTTAGTATCCATGTTTTGCAGAAGACAACCAAAATTTGAATCAACAAAGGAAGAAGTAGATATCACCTAAGTGTTTCAATTATCTTTTGTTATTTCTAGTGAATTGTCTGCGATTTCTCTGGTCACTATGAAGTTACTAAGTGGCAACAGAAAAGAAACACCGTGTGCAACAGTACATCTTCAAATCTGGTTTTTGACTATTTTGTTCTGCTTTCAGTCTGCTCTTACAGGAGAATCGCTTCCTGTGACCAAGAATCCTGGCGATATCATATATTCAGGTTCAACATGTAAGCAAGGTGAAATTGAGGCTGTTGTTATTGCGACTGGTCTGCATACTTTCTTTGGAAAGGCAGCTCATTTGGTGGAAAGCACTACACATATTGGTCACTTTCAGAAAGTAAGCTTCAAATTGATCATCTCATTCCAAGTGTATGATTTGTTAATTTTCTTGTCTCAAGAGCAAGTCACCTTGTGCTAGTCTACAGTAGTCATAATGGGCTGGATCATATTATGCAATTGATGCACCCCATTATGTAGTCTTGAGGTAGGCAAACATGTAACAGAAAGTTAAATTTTCTTATTAATTGAGAAGGTACTCTTTTTCCTTCTTGTTTCAGGTGTTGACAGCTATTGGTAATTTCTGTATATGCTCAATTGCCACTGGAATGCTATTTGAGACAATTGTCATGTTTGCAATGCAACATAGGAAGGCCACTGAAGGTGTAGCCAATCTTCTAGTCCTACTGATTGGTGGTATTCCCATTGCTATGCCAACAGTTCTTTCTGTTACCATGGCAATTGGTTCCCATCGCTTATCACAGCAGGTTTGTACAATCTTTTTTTTTTATATGGAAATAGTAACTACTTTACTTTCAATATTTTCCCTTCATGCTCTTGAGCCATGAAGATTTTTTAAGGACTCAGAAGTAAAGCATGCAACATTGTTTCAGGGTGCAATAACAAAAAGAATGACCGCAATTGAGGAAATGGCTGGAATGGATGTATTATGCAGTGACAAGACAGGCACTCTAACTCTCAACAAACTTTCAGTGGACAAAAATATGATTGAGGTGATACTTTTTCCTTTCTGATTTGCTTTTGTCTGAAGACTGATTTGAAGAAGACGTGGGATTTTAGGGTTCCAGTTTAAATGTGATAATGATTACACGGGATATTTAGATCTATTTTCATGTATTTCCAAGAGAAAGAGCAAGATTTTGAAATAAAAGTCTCCATTCAATCTAAATGAGACACCACCGCGAGATAAAATGGACTCTTATTTAATGGCCATATGCATGACAGAAATTATAGAGTTTGAGCAATGTGCTCGAACTTGTTCTTGGTCCTAAGAACCATGATAAGAGAATAAACTATGCAACCATCTCTTTGCAATCTGAGTGTCCAACTCCACTAGAAACCAGAGTTTGACGAGGTTTTTCTAGCCTCGGGAAACACGAGAAGAGTAGAACTTCCATTTTCTAGGTTTTTTATAGTTAAAACAATGCAGAATTGTTCTTTAGAAAACTTGCTTAAAACAACTCATTGGTTTCTTGACATTTCACAGGTTTTTGCGAAAGGTGTGGACAAAGATGCAGTTGTTTTGATGGCTGCAAGGGCTTCAAGGTTGGAGAACCAAGATGCTATTGACACTGCAATTGTCTCAATGCTTGGTGACCCTAAAGAGGTATTAAGTTGCATCAACAAGGACAATTTTACATCTTACCTTTTACACCTCCAAAGTAGTACATGCACATACTCATTGATTGCTGAACTTGGTAAACTTTGTTTCACAACGTGAGAAAATGTCAAGTGAATGAATGCCTTGTCCTAGTTTGACAATTTTTAGTAGGTTGGATAACTTGATAGTGGTTAATTGAAAATTTTCTGTTGAATGGTGGAGTTTGAGTTACTCACTTCTTGTTGGTTAATTTGTAATTATTTAAACTTGATCAACTAAGGCAAGAGCTGGGATCACTGAAGTTCACTTCCTTCCTTTCAATCCCACTGATAAAAGGACGGCACTTACCTTCATAGATGGCGCTGGTAAAATGCACAGAGTGAGCAAAGGCGCACCAGAGCAGGTATGGTAACTTCATGACAATTGGATCTTTTGAATTTTGTTAATACAACTAAATACTATAATTTATTTCTGAATTATATGCAACTGATGATAGATGCTTGAAACTCATGTACTTGTAATCTCTTAGAACTAAATGTATGACAATCAATCAAGCAGTTTACTCTCATACACAACAAATTCAGTCTAAGTGAGATAAGGGAATGAGTTAGGATGAAATCATGTCAATCATTGCAAATTATGAACTATTGCTCACATAGGACCCCTGAAAATGATTATTAGCTACATAATGATCAAGATAATTCTCAGCCTTCGAGGCCATTCAGCATTATGTGTTCTTATTGTAATGAAAAAGCACCGCGATACCATACCTACAAAGTTTGTTTTAATGCTCAATTCCTGTGTAAATCTTAGATTCTCAACCTTTCCTGGAACAAGTCTGAGATCCAAAAGAAAGTGCACTCAATCATTGACAAATATGCTGAACGAGGGCTTCGGTCACTGGCAGTTGCTTGCCAAGTAAGGAACTATCAGCTTAGGTTGTTTTCTTGATGCTTTTCCTATGAAAGACAAGTGATATTTTTCTGAATAATTCCAGGGAGTACCTGAAGGCACCAAAGACAGTCCTGGTGGACCTTGGGAATTTGTTGGTCTGCTCCCTCTTTTTGATCCACCACGCCATGACAGTGCAGAAACAATCAGGAGAGCTTTAGATCTTGGAGTTAGTGTCAAGATGATTACGGGTAAAATCTCGTAAATTTTGTACTATTCACATTTTTTCTTTTCTAGAAATTCATACTTTTAAGCCTTCTTCTGATCTCACTTTGGAATTTTGCTTGACCAAAATTGAAAATTCCACTAACAAAACAAAATTTCTTGTGTCATCTTTCTCCTTATTCTTTTGCTCTTCTGACTTTCATTATACTGATTTTATCTGGCCCCTTTATGATGTCACATACATGTTATGCTTTCTATCTATGTGACATCTTTCAGGTGACCAATTAGCAATAGCTAAGGAAACAGGGAGGCGCCTTGGAATGGGTTCAAACATGTATCCCTCATCTTTCCTCCTTGGAGATCACAAGGATGAGTCAGTGGCGGCCCTGCCAATTGAAGAACTCATAGAAAAAGCAGACGGTTTTGCTGGTGTTTTTCCTGGTAACTAAGTTATCTTCAAGATAGACTAACAGTAACTACTTTGGAGTTCTTTGCTGAATTCAATGTGAATCTTCCCTGCAGAGCACAAGTATGAAATTGTGAAGATATTGCAAAGCAGAGAACACATTTGTGGTATGACAGGTGATGGAGTGAATGATGCACCTGCTTTGAAAAAAGCAGATATAGGGATTGCCGTGGCAGATGCGACAGATGCAGCACGAAGTGCCTCAGATATAGTTCTAACTGAGCCTGGGCTAAGTGTTATTATTAGTGCAGTATTAACAAGCCGAGCCATATTCCAGAGAATGAAGAATTACACAGTAACATAATTTTCTCTTTTTTTACAGACATAAAAGTGAAATGAAAGAACTAGTTTGATACATGCGCTGAAACTCTTCTCTTATGCAGATTTATGCTGTATCTATCACAATTCGTATAGTGGTAAGTCAATGCAGTTACTGTATTTCAATAACTAGACTGTGCGTGAAGCTTATCATTAATATACTGATTACCATTGGTTATTCTGATGTGTTAACAGTTAGGGTTTATGTTGCTGACTGCATTCTGGAAATTTGACTTTCCTCCTTTTATGGTTCTTGTCATTGCAATTCTTAATGATGGTAAGATACAGATTTCTTAAGTTTCATAATCTTGGATATTTATGATTATTGCAATGTTTAAGTCTGGATGTAAACTAGTTTTACACTTGTCATAAATGCAAAAATGTTATGGTAAAGATCTTGTGTTTACTAGTCCTGTTAATGTCTGTCTTGGTCTCACTTGGTGCATTGTCTCCAGGTACTATAATGACTATATCAAAAGACAGGGTCAAGCCATCTCCACAACCTGACAGCTGGAAGCTTAGTGAAATTTTTGCAACGGGCGTTGTGATTGGAAGTTACCTTGCGCTGATGACTGTTATATTTTTCTATTTGATGTATGAAACAAGCTTCTTTGCTGTAAGTGCACCTCTTGTTCTTGTTTATAGTCAAATTGGTATAATTCTTAGGAGAAAAGAAGTCGATACAATCCTAGAGGGTTGAAGAACTAAACACAAAAGCAGTATAGGTGCTCACTAAGATGAAGATTACAGTTTCCACTAATCATGTCTGCTTTCTCTCAGAAACATTTCCATGTCACTGACTTCAACAAAGGGCTTTACAATTTCACAAATGAGACTGTCACAAAGCGACTAAATTCACAACTGGCTTCTGCTGTCTATCTTCAAGTTAGCACCATCAGTCAAGCCTTGATCTTTGTGACGCGCTCCAGAGGATGGTCATACACAGAAAGGCCTGGTCTTCTTCTTCTTGCGGCCTTTATCTTTGCTCAATTGGTAAGCATGGTTCAGAAATTTCTGCAGATTTGCAATTTTACTTTATAAAAAGATTACTTGATGTATCTTGGCCTTTCTTTAGATATCCTGCAGATAATGTGAAAACATAATGCTCTCTGTTGTTTGAATCAAATTTATGCTTTTGACATTTATAATGCATTGTCTTGATAGTTTGCAACCATACTATCTGCTATGGCCACATCAAAATTTTGCGGAATCAGGAAGATTGGATGGGGTTGGACTGGTGTTATTTGGCTATATAACCTCATAAGCTACTTGCTGCTCGATCCTATCAAATTTGGTATCCGGTATGCACTCAGTGGCAAAGCCTGGACTCTACTACTAAATCAAAGGGTGAGTTAAGTTGAAAATTTCCAGCCAGATAGACTATTTCCTGTGAAATACCATTGCTGAAAATGAGATTATATTTCTTATGGATCGTCAGTTTTTCTTTTTCTTTTGTTTTTTTTCTGACAACATTCAATCAATGTCATTTCTTTGAAGTTAATTCTGGTCATTTCATTACCAGATGGCATTTTCCAACCAAAAGGATTTTGGTAAGGAAGTTAGAGAGGCAGCATGGGCAGCTGAACAGCGGACAATTCATGGCCTTCAAAGTGCAGATGCAAAAGTAATCTCCGAGAAGTATAATTTCAGGGAAATTAACATCATGGCTGAAGAAGCAAGAAGACGTGCCGAGATTGCAAGGTTAGTATTTCTTGCCCTTAGACCGAAGACGTAGCCTACAAATAACGTGAACATTTTCTATCTGGATGTCATCTATACGAAAATCATCATTGTTGAGCTCTTGCATATGACTTAGATGAAGCAGTTTGGTTAAAACTGTACAATGAGAATGGATACTAATGTATTCATTCATTTGCTTTTGTTATTTCAATAGGTTAAGGGAACTTCACACGTTGAAGGGCAAGGTGGAATCCTTTGCGAAGTTACGAGGATTAGATTTAGATGTCAATTCTCATTACACCCTCTGATCACTATTACTGATAACTCTGGTGGTTTTGCAACTCTTTTGTTATTCTTTTCCCTTCTTTGTTCCAGAAGTTGGCTACAAACACTTCCAACAAATGTTCTTGAGACGAAATTGTTTGCTCATTTTTCATTGCATGATCATGATTGTGCACAGTGCGATCCCATTTACATAAAGTAATCAATAAAAAAACTGTCCAATTTTCCTTCAAAGTTCAAGATTACTTCATTATTTCTAGACAAGGTTGTGGACTTGGGGTTTTTCTCTTCAAGAAATGTGTAAATGTTGAATTTATATATGCAGGCAATGAATTTAGTCAATATGTTTAAATGTGGATATATTGGTTATATTGGTTAATAATGGTTCAAATTGTTAAGGACAAAGGAACTAAATTTGTTCAATCTAAGCAGCAAACAAGCTTAGGAAATTCTTTTATCTCAAAAAAATCTGCAGTAATTTAATTGAACGTTACAAATACAAGTGTACGTAGTTTCTAAGAGCACAGCCAACTATTTAATTGCATGTCTTATAATGTTAGACCTTTAATAGGTATTTGGCTTTTTTTTTTTTTTCCTAAGTTGTATACACTCAATATCTTACACTACAATACAAAAGATTTTAGTGTGGTTGTAATTTTAGCCAATAATAATTCTTAACAACCAAAAACAGAAAAAAAAAAATCTAACAAAAAATCTTGTACATTTAACTTGCCTGTTAGTGATTCATGCACCCTAAAAAAAGTTTGCAAATCGTGGCTTCAAAATTTTTTATCATATTGTTTTTTTTTATTAAGTGATATCTCATGTCAATTTGTGCATACTTTAAACTAATTTAATTTCCTAACCATGAGACTGATCCCAAAATCAAACTAATTCAATGTCAAGTATAAACCAAAAAGAAAGGACCACACTATAATTATTTGACGGTAGGCAATTAGCAGTTGAATTCTATGTGGCACTCAAAAAAAAAATTTTTTTTTTGTTTTTATTTTTGGGGTAAAACATGGATAGATAGAAATGATTCTATTAATTTGACAATTCTATCAACAAAAAAAAAAAAATAACAGAAACGTTTTACACAAATTTATCACGTGTGATAATTAAATAAAAAAAAAATATCCTTTTCTCCGACGTAATTCAACCGGTGAACAATGACGCTGCATTATCCGTAAATTTGTCCTTTCTCCACCTTCGGACACGTACGACGATGGGCCCAGTTAATGTTTTCGGTGCTTGGAAATCACGTGGTATTATCTTATACGGTCCAAAACTCGTTGTGCCATTACACTGTCTGGTGTTATGATGTGCAATTTGCAAATACATTTAATTAACATAAAATGTCATGCGTTATTTAAGAAAATTTATAAGCTTGATTATAAAATAGTGAATTTTATCGAGAAAGTAATAAATTTTATACTGAGCTGCGGTAACACCACATCACTACAGCACTGTTCTAGATTTTATACCATATTGACCGATTTCTCACTCGCGATTTCTATATAGACATTATTTCTGCACTATTATGCATTTTCTTAGCAGATAAAGATGCATTAATTGTTTGATTAATCATATAATCTATGAATTTTGAAAGGGTATTTATTCTATTTTTTTTTTGAGAAAATGTACTCGTTACCAATTTATTCTGTCTTACATAGGTCGTACAAAATTGTTAATTGGATGTAAAAAATTACTTCATCGTGTATTTATCTATCTTTTTTACTTGAGAAACAATTTGAAAATTTAACCAAATTGTACCTTTTTTTAGCCTTCCTGAATTTGTGATTGCACCTTTTCTTTAGAAAGATCTCAATTTAACAGTTTAAGAACCAGGTTCCTTCTTTAGTGAATGCAACTTTATTACACAAATTTGTGTCTCTTCTAGTCTTTATCTCCTGTTTATTATAGTTTGATTGAGTTTGCTAGAACGTGTCCAATCCAATAAAGACGAATAAAAGAGAGCTTCAAATATTAGTAAATTTGAGAAGTGTGAGTTATATCCGAAAACTATTTAAAAGTAAAGAGATAATAAATGTAAATGTGTGCTTCTATATAATAATTTATGTATGATTAACGAGTCATAATCCGATCCCGTTAGCAAAATGGATTCGATTTTACCTTCCGATTTCAAGTTACTTTCAACTTATCTGCCAATGGCCATGCATACAGACATGGGGAGATTTTTCTAGTTGATTTTCCACATCTTTTGTCACTTTCAGGGAAGGCCTATTTCAGGCCACATGTTGCAGTATTACTCCACTTGCTTAATTCTGAGCTTTGAGATTATAAATGACCAAAACCATGGATTTTATGCTTGTTCTTTCTTCTTAGCTCTCACATTAAACACCCACAGAAGCTGTCTTTAGTTTGCTCCGACGGTTAGAATTTCAAGAACTCTCTTGTTTGTAACACTTTCGAGGAATCTTGATTATTATTATTATAAAGGGTCCTTTTCCTCCCCCTCTAATTATCCTATTAGAGACTCTAAACTTGTGACATACGATATAAATTGGCTGCTTAACTGTAGGGGAAGGTGCCTTCGAGGTGAGTAGTTGAGACTGAAACGTGTAAATGGAGTTTAGATTGCTTTCTGTTAAGTCAGTATCCATGTCCAAGATCGTGGGAACAGAGATGATGGTCGCAAGCCCATTCATGAACTCAGGGCGCATGGATTGTAGCAAAGGGGCTACCATGCAATCTGTTTTATGTAGAGGTAAATTCTGTTCCTGAATATGGACTTTTGGTTTCTTTGTGTTACATAATGACTGCTCTTCCTCCCCCTATTCAATCTAATCTTAACTGTTTATGGATTTTTCTTTAACTTCCCAATGACAAAATGCAAAATGTTGGTTCTAATCATCTTGTTCTCGCTTAGTTAGTCTAAGTTTTAAGCTGCTAAAGTAACTTAAAGTTTGATTTGAGTGTCAATTACCTAGTGGTCCTTGAGTATGTTCCCTGTTGTTCTAGAGAAGGGGTGGCATTGCAGGTTCTAAAAGGTTCTGTTATGTTTCCGTTTACACTAATATAGGCTATATGGCTGCATTTAGTTTGTTTTTGTCCTTGATGTTGCAGCAATGTCCCAGTGAAACTTGTTCAATTGTATTAGTGGCCTAACATTGGACTGCATTGGCAATGATTTGTCGTCATCATTTACTTATTTACTCCCCATTTTTGCATTATAGTAACATCAATGTGATCATTAAATAGTAAGTCACTGACCAAAAGAATTGCAAAAGAATATCAGAAATACCTCAACAGATGATTAGTAGATTGAAAAAGCATTGGGACAGGAACCAAGAATTAATGCTTTTTCCTCCAGTCTTATAAGATTAACATTTGTGTCGTCCTCTGGTAAAATTGTGGAATCAATACTGCAGTTTTCTACATCAAAAAAAAAAAAAAATACTGCAGTTTTCATGTTGGTGCTTGGAATATACATTTTAAGCCTTCATATATAATAACTGCTTTTTTCACCTGTTCTGTTTCCTGTCTTTTGTGCTTAGTTACATATCCCAAGGCTTCTTATTCAAGTATTTCACAAAATACCATCAGATCAGTTGGGGAGGAAATTCTATACCAGTCTTATCCTTACCGTGTCAATGGCACAAATGCTTCGAGTATGTATCACAAAGATGCTAGAGTGCTTGATGCTTATGATGATGAGTACAATGGAGTGATTGTTCATTCAGAAGGTCTACCATCTAATCCTACTGCTTTTGCCTGCATACTTCGGTCATCACTTTCTCATTGGAAAGCTAAGGTAATTTCACTTTTTTATGCTGTCTTGTGGCTCAGTGTACTTACATTAGCACTTGTTGGTGCTAAAATATTTTATGATCTGATGCAGGGCTCTTGATGTGAATCGTACACGTTTAACTGTCTTACTACAACCTTCATGTGGCTAAAGTTACATAATTTCCATTTGATTGATGATAAATAAAAGACAGGTTACAATTATCATTGCATGTTACAAGTCATCATTCCACTTGGAGCAATAATACATTTCTGTGATCATTGCAAATCCATTCATCTTCTGGTCCTCCTTTAGTATAAAAGAAGATCAGATGCATATTTTTTAAATCCAGTCTTGCAGCAAACTCACACTTTGGGGCCATTCCTTGCAGGGCAAGAAGGGTGTTTGGCTCAAGCTACCAATAACAAAATCTGAATTTGTTCCCATAGCAGTAAAGGTACAGTTCCACCCCAAAAATTTCATTAGTACCCTTCCTAATGAGTTTGATTCAAGAACATTCTTCTCATTGTAAAATAACAGAATGATTTCTGGCACATATGGTGGTCTCTTTCTATTGAATGCAATCACTAATTTGCTTATGAAATAAAACAGGAAGGGTTTCAGTACCACCATGCAGAAAGAGAGTATGTCATGATGACATATTGGATCCCTGAAGAACCTTGCCTGCTCCCATCTAATGCCTCTCATCAAGTTGGAGTTGGCGGTTTTGTGATAAATGAAAAAAATGAGGTATGTCTGCTGGTGCTTAAAGATTATTAAGCAAATTAGAGAAAATCAAAATGGCCTTACCATTTGTTTTGATACCAGTACCTTACAAGTTTCCTATACCTTTTTCACTTAACTCTCCCCTACTGTCACTTCAGGGAGAGTGAGATATTTAGTTATTTATGTTCGGACAGTAATTTCAAAATTCACTTAAACAACATACCACAATTGTTTGCCTGGGAACTCTACTGAGAATTATCAGCTATTCTATGTTCTGCATTCTCAGAAGTCTGAGGACACCTTTCTTATCAATGTTATGCAAACTCTTGCCATTTCAATACACTCTTTTAAGTACCATCTCATGATTGCAGGTGCTAGTAGTTCAAGAAAAATACTGTGCAAGAGGGCTAGCTGGCCTCTGGAAAATACCTACTGGTTTCATCCTTGAGGTATCTTTTGCAGTGTTGAATTTCTATTTTAATGCTTAAAAGCCCTGGGGAAACTTGAGTAAATAGCGGACAACATAACTGCAAGATAGACCCTTTAGTTATTCAACTATTTGTCTTGTTTTACAGTCAGAGGAGATTTTTACGGGTGCTGTGAGAGAAGTGAAAGAGGAAACAGGAGTAAGATATATTTCCAAATGCCTTTACATCTATCAATGTTCCCTTCCCTCTCAACTAAATGCTTGCTATGTTTCTGAGATCATGTATGGCCTTTTTTAACATGTTTCCAGAAGGTGTAATTCAATTTACTGATACTAGCGTATTGTTTGCTTTTCCAGATTGACAGTGAATTTGTGGAAGTTATAGCTTTCAGGTAATAACAATATTTTTGTTCTTCTCACAAGCATCTCTACTATACTGTTTGCTGTTTCAGATTGATAGATAAATAGAGGAATCCAGCATATGATTACGCTGTTGCAGGTTATGTTAGCATGCTTTTAATTTCTCTTTTCTTCCATATTGGATTAGCAAGACACATGATATAGCAGTAAATACTTTCCCATACTGTGCATAAGCAAAATAAACTAAAAGGATGGCATCTTATATTTTCGTCAAAAGTCCTTTATGATGACAGGAGATTTACGGTACTATGCCTCGTCTGTTAGCAGTGAACTCAACGCATCTATGTGAACTGCTAATCACATATGTAATGTAGTGGAATTTGGTGACATCCATTCCTTCATAAGATATATATTCACTTCCCATTGCAGGCATGCTCACAATGTGGCTTTTGAGAAATCAGATTTGTTTTTCATCTGCATGTTACAGCCTCTTTCAACAAAGATCATAATTGATGATCATGAAATCCAAGCAGCCAAGGTAAACACATATCATAGTCTACATAATTTGCATTATCTGTCCTAGTTTTAACAGGTGCTTTCTCGTGTAAAAATATTTTTTAAAAAATAATCAGTTAACCTATAATATAGTTTTTGGCTGGACCATCTGGTCTTGAACTGAACTTTTATTCAGTAATTTGTGTGCACATTCCTTTTCCCCGTGTTTTTTTGCATGACTCAATTCCATTAGATGTGAAAAGATAGTCAACAGTTTTCCTTCTCTGGAGATGGATTTGCTCAACTTACACAGGATTGTACTGGAAAAATGCAATAACAGAAATTATGCCTTTGAATATCAGAGGCTTCATGAGTTTTGGACTAGCTAATCGATGCATCTACATCTGAAATAGCTTTTCCTTTAAGTTGTTTAGTATGTTTGGTAACTTGCATTTGGCATTATTCTTGCTCAAATAGTAACTTAAGCTGTGTATTCATGGTTTATCATGCAGTGGATGCCTTTAGTTGAGTTTGTAAAGCAGCCTTTGATCCAAGAAGACACCATGTTTAAGAAAATTATTGACATTTGCATTGCGAGGATGGGAAAGCGTTATTGTGGATTAGCTGCCCATCAATTGGCCTCTAAGTTTGATGGCAGACTCTCCTCTTTGTACTTCAACATTGTTGAAGACACAAGTTCTAACTGTCAAGCCAGTTAATATTGCACAGGCAGGGTTTAATTCAAATAGCATAGTTCTTTGACAGCAGATAGACCTCGAGGGGAATGCTTCATTTGCTGCACCTCCTTTTCTGATTTTTCACATATGATGGAGATAGAGCATCTATTGCACATCAATGATTCATTATAACAATAGATGTATAACATGTGCAGCAAACAACTCTCCACTGTATATATAAATTGAAGTGTAAAATGCAGTAAAATAATGTCTGTTCGTGTAAATGATGTTGCTACCTAATCCAGGGAAAGTTTGTCACAGTTCCTCTGTATAACCATATATCAGACTTGCTGATTAATGTTTATGGCAAAAGAAAACAGTATTTTGCGAGCTATACAAGTAAATTTGAGTATCAAAACAATGGCTTAATCCACTTAATCTTTCTAGATGACATCATAAGGAAAACCAAGTTGCTAATAATGCCCAAGTGACTAAAAAATAAGGGTCAAATATATTTAACTTACTATACCATAAGGAATTGTAGAAGTTTCAACGTGCTAATAATCATTTTAGTCATTCGGCTTGAAATACAAGCGTTCTCATTTCTTGTATATTTATATTTGTATTGAAAAAGCAGGCTGTATTGGAGAAAATCAAATCAAATCTAGAATTATTAAAAAAAAAAAAAAAGGAACAGAACAATAAACGAAGTAACAACTTATAACTGAGCAAAACCGAGAAAAAAAAAAGAGTACTAAAATGGAAATAAAGAAAAGCATGTGATATGCCTGTAAGCTGGGGAACAATGTATGGATAATTACAGCATGTGATATACCACAGATTGGATGCCACTTTTCAACTTGTAGGTTTTTTTGGGTCAGATGCATTGGGCAACACACCTTCAGCTATCAGCTTTGTCTGCAGATTATTATACACGTTTCTCTTCGAAAGACAATAGCAGCTAATGGTCATAATTCGTTGGTACATCTTCCATGCTACAAGTTTTTCATTTTCTTTCCAAAAGAATAACAAAAGCCATCAAGGCAAAATTTTCTTTATTCCTTAATTACCAAGAATATGTTCCAAATTGCACCAATATTCTCTGTCAATGTCACTAAAGATCAGATTTTGCAAAAATAAAAAGGAATCACTCGAATAGAAAAATCCTCACAAAATTGTCCATAATTTGAAAATTATAGAAGGATCAATGTACTCGATATTTTGAAATTCAAAGGGTAGTATTATTACATAGGGAGAACTTATGTGATGTGATTTTAACCAATTTAAAATTGGATTTCTTTACAATTTTAAATGTTTTGAATCTTGGAATATAGTGGAAAGTGAAACAAAATCGAAAGTGGAGTATTTGACAAGGCAAGCTCTTTACCTTTTTATAGTCTCTTTTGTTTGTTCACGTTTTAACATTGTTAGTGCATTTCTTGTTATCTTTTCATATCTTTAGTGATCAGAACATTATTGTCAGTTGATTCTAGTACCAAAATTCGATGCTAAAAGGAGAAGAAACCAATGACTAATTACGTTTTTGGTTGCATATCTGGCTTTTGATCATTTTCCACAAACCTTCCACTTGGACTCTCTCTTTCTTGTCCAAGAATATTTGGTGGTATTGTTATAGCAAACCAACGTGTTTGTTAAAAATTAAGGGTATATTTGGATGGTTGTTTTTAGGATTTTTTAAAATTAAGGTATATTTAGATGTTTTTTAAAAATGATTCATTTAAAAGAGTATGTTTTTAACTTATTTAATTATTTTGTAAGTCTCTATTAAACTCAAAAACTAACAATTGAAGAAATTAATATTAAGCATTTGTTAGATAGTGACACTTTTTTAAAATATTTTTCAAATATTTAATCACCATCTTATTTTACAGAAATTATATCAAAGCTAGACTACCAGAGACACTATCCCAAAAATAAAAAGATAAACTAGAGTTACTAAAAGCTTTTGTGTGTTCACACTCCACACAATAAAATAATAGATTTCACACACATTCCTTTCTATAATAATTAATCACTATCACAACCAATTACCACTGCACCTTCTTTAGGAAAAATTGAGTCCAAAAAGACGTCTTTTTTGTTTTTTTTTTTTACTTGAAAATCGTACAAATGCAAAACACATCCGACATCTCCCCCTCTCAAAATTTCTCCCTCTCTCTCCTCTGATCTGAGGAAACGCCCCACTTCAGCAAACCTTCCAACTCTGCACATAGTTACACAGTAAGTTATCTTTATTTCACACAATCAAATATGTTCAAGACTAATTTTAGAATACTAAATCATTGGTTGCATTTGCTATAGTAGTTGAAGAATCCCAGATAATTGATCCCCTGTTAATTATTTTTTAACCCAAATTTAATTTCTTTCATGACCATATTCAGCTTATTTTTTGAGGGTTGTATCTAAATTCTTGAATTTTGCCGTGTTAACTTATCGAACTGACTGGTGTTTTGTTGTTATTTGGTTCTTTTTTGGATTGTTTTTAAAAGGGTTGTCGGTGGTTTTTTTGGTGGACGCTGAGCTTGGCCTGATAGGGTCATAGTTGGAGAATTGAGGGTTGTTGGTAAAAAAAATGCGGTTGTTTCCATTGAGCTCGAGTTCGAGTTCATCTTCATCGAAGGATCAGAATAGCAACGGAGAGAGAAATCGGGTTTCTTTGTACTTAAATGTATATGATCTCACAAATATAAACGACTATCTTTATTGGTGCGGCCTTGGGATTTTTCATTCCGGTATTGAAGGTATAAAAAGTTCTAATCTTTCTTTGTTTTTGTAATGATAAATTAGTTTAATGTACATGTTGCTTTTGTCTTATGAATGGTAATCTGGTTGGAGTTTGTTTGGGATAAAGTATGAATCTTTTTGCCTTTTTAGATAATTGTTTCTTGAATTTTTGTTATTAGTCTAGCATGTTCTTACCTGATTGTCCTTTAATTGCCTTTGGAAGTTTGAGAGTGTGATTGATTTTGTTGAATGTAATGTTGTTGTTGTTGTTGTTGCTGTTATTGTGGTTGTTGTTGTTTATATCCATATGAAGTGTGCTTGTCTACTTTGCTTCTCATAAGTTTTGAGGCATGTATTAAAGTTGTTGTGGATAAGCATTTGAAACTCATGCTAAAATAGCATGAACTTACAATAATCATAGGTATGGTTCAATTTGCCTGCCAGTCTGTGCATGTACCCAAAATGGAAACTGTAATAACAATATTGCAAACTAGATTAAGGTGATCAGTAGTTCATCACGACCGCAAATGGCATTATTTATATCATTCTGGGTCGGCTCCTGTGTCAATATCTTGAATGATTCTCTCTAGCATGGGTTTGCCAGCTGATATTTACATCAAAACTCATGTTGGGGAATGCTACTTTTATCTAACAAGTTGTCATGGAAATTTAACATATATTCATGGTTGCTGGGGGAATCTTTGTACCAACTTGTGAAATACTACAAGAGAGTCTACTGAATTTCAGGTATAAATCATATCATGCACAGTTGCAAGTGTTATCCTTTGGCCGTGGGTTCTGTCAGTCTTTCTTTTCTAGCTTTATGTTAACCTGAAAACTTTTTGGTTGCCTTATTGCTTGCCATATTCAATTTTCTTTTAATTTGTTCTTCTATGTGCTGATATTTTTCTCTGTTGTTGCAACGTAATAAACTCTCCCTTAGCTGGAATTATTTGGAAACTTCAGATCATGACAGCAAGGAAATGTGTTTTATTCAATAGTGACTCTTATTAAGGACCAAAAAACTGAGGCCTTGCTGATTGGCTCATTCTATCCATTTTGGGTATTTGGAGTGCAGAATCAGGTCGTAGAATTTACACAATGTAGCTGCAATAGTATTGAAAACCATTAAGTTTGTATGTATTCACGTATCATTTTCCCTTGTTCCTACCATAGTCAATTATTACAACGCAAATTATTGGTGCTCATACCTAAAGTCTTACACTAGTAGCGGTGAGTAATAAATACAAAACTGTTTCAGCTCTAATGTAGGAACTAAAATAACTCTCTTATGGTAGGACAAGAAGAAAGAATCTCTCTTGAAGTCGTCAACTCATAGATTTGCGTAAGAGGTATGCACCGTAGTACTGTGTGACTCTTATTTTCCCTCTGATATGACAACTTATTGGCTGCATTGAAGTATCTGAACAACATCTAAAAGCTTATTCACCTTACAAAGCTCAACTCTGTAACGAAACTTGGAAACCTGTTCCTTACCTGTGAGTTAAGATCACTTTAAGGTTACTGTATGTATAGTTAAAGGACACATAGTGACATTCCACTTTACTTTTTTCTGTTTGTTATTGGAGATATGTATTGATTGTATAAAATTATTCTCTGATATACGATATGATAACTTGGAAAATAAGAGATAAATTTTGGCGTTTAAATGCTAATCTTGTGTTTAAATCTATCTTAAGCGGTTGCTATTCTTTGTCTGTAGTTGTATGTTGTGATGCATTTCATTATATGGTCCCTACATATTCCACAAACCTCAAAATCAGCAAATGTTTTTCCACCTAAGAAAGAATATTGAACTCTGCCATGACCACCTAGCTACTTAGTGCCTCAGTGGGGCCATGGAAGTAATCCTTTTGAGTCATACATTGCATATTTAGGTCTAGAGGGTTACCTGTGACAGGGACTGCAATTTGGTTGTTTACTGGTTGTAATTGCAACTTTGGACTACATTGGTAGTAATGATTCATGATTTTCAATTTGGATTCATTTTGCATGTTAATCGTGACCGATGAACTTGGTTTTAA
The DNA here is from genome assembly GCA_024721245.1 of Mitragyna speciosa. Classification (NCBI taxonomy): domain Eukaryota; kingdom Viridiplantae; phylum Streptophyta; class Magnoliopsida; order Gentianales; family Rubiaceae; genus Mitragyna; species Mitragyna speciosa. Next base: position 26,045,925 of record CM045557.1, read on the forward strand.
AGAACTGTATGCAGACCAATAACAGTCACATGCAAATTCTTGTAGACATTAATATGACAGGATCTGTGCAAGTATTAGTGTTATCATATGCTATTACAGAAGTCCAACTTTTATTTTGAATTTGTCCATTAGTTCAATGATTGTGGCTATACATGTTAGCATAATATGGTTATTTTCATTATCTTCTAAATTTATTGAGTCTCATTCTGTGTCATTTTAATCTATCAACATGTACTTTAGCACATGCCTTGTTCTTGTTTGAGTGCAGTACATGGTCTAGAGTATGGGTTTGGAGCACATGAGTATCAAACAAGTGGGATATTTGAGGTGGAACCCAAAAGTTGTCCCGGTTTTACTTTTAGGCGGTCAATCCTTTTGGGTAGCACTGACATGACTCCGTCAGAATTTCAGTCATTTATGGAGCATCTTTCTAGCAAATATCATGGAGACACCTATCATCTTATTGCCAAGAATTGCAATCATTTCACTGATGATGTCTGTGTGCAACTCACAGGAAGGAGAATTCCTAGATGGGTGAATCGACTGGCACAATTAGGTAAGAAAAAGGAGTTTAATTGCAGTTTAAGATATCTGATCAAAGACAAAGTATAAGGTAGTCAGCTAGCATATTGTAATGCAATTTTATCCTAAGGCAGCCTAAATCCCTTGGAGCTATTAGTTAGTCAATTAACTGACATAACTCAATCCATAGGCTGAATTCAATACGATATCATCATGTTCCTTTTCCTTTACATTTTGAAAAAGACATGGTTTCACGATCTGACTTTTTGGAATCTGTTTAGGAAGCATACTTTATACATGTGCCAGCTAAATAGAATAACTTGGTATAAATTATTTAGTTCAAAGTTCACCTGTTGGATCTTGCTCTGATTATTCAGGTGTGCCTTTTGTGTGAAAGAAAGCCGTTTATTTTCTTACTATTTTGTTTTTCTGTCAATCGATAATTCCAAAACGGAAGGAGAGATTCTGAAGTCAGGATGGTCAAGTATGCTTTTCAGCCTATGGCTTTCTCACATGTTATACATGAAATTCTGTTAGCAGAAAGAAAAAAAAAAGTGTACAAAATCTGTTTGTACACGTGCTTCACCCTGCAGAGAACAAACAATATTGATAATTTATATATGGCTTAAAATAGAATGAGATCTCTTGCCATCTGTGCAGTTTTGATTTCAGCACCATTTGGTGGTGATTTTTAAATGTCTTTTCTTTTAAAGTTAGGGTACCTCTGTATCAGTGGTTTTTGGATAGAATCCACTACCTAATAATGCTTTCATGGTTAAATAATCTGGATATTCGATGGAGTTAGCAAGGTCACTGGGTTCCTGTGGTCTAGATTTTTTACTGTTCTGCTGGGCCAACTGCATTCTTCTTTAAAATTTCAGGTTCTTTCTGCAATTGCCTGCTGCCAGAGAGTATTCAGATTACAGCAGTCAGACAACTCCCTAATCATCAAGCATATTCAGGCAAGTTTTCCATGGTGTTTAGTTTTCTGTCTCTGGTAAAAGAAGGATGAAATGATCCTTTTCATTATCTTGATTCAAATGATGAAGTTAAAAAAGAACCTGCAAGCATTAAAAGCATTTTTTATTTTACATTTCAAATTAGTAACTAGGCCTTACTGTCATTGCTAGCTAGCAGCTCTAGTTTATTGGAAAAGAATAGAAAGTAGTTTGCTTGTAAAAGTTCGTTGCTTGGTCATAGTAAATACCCACGTAAGGTTAAATTAGAGAACTTTGATATTTTGCATGGAAACTGTCCATATTTTTATTTTTTCCCCTTTCTCCCAGCTACTACTTGATTCTTGCTTTGCATGCAAATGGTTTATATGTCCAATGCTGTTTCTCAGGCAATAATTGTTGCTACTTAGGAGTCTTAATTTGAAAATGATGTTGTGTTGCAATTCAGCTCAAAGGAGCTTTTTACAAACTGTAGAGCTTTCTATTCTTGACTACATCGATTTGTAAATCAAATAAATGTTTCTTCTGCTTTTATCTTTGTGCTTATGAGCTTGGTGAGCCAAGGTGGGGCAAATCTATTAGGTAAAATAACCACTCACGAGTTTGGCGGCTCAAGCTTGGACGGCTTTGGTTCAGTTACATGACAAGCCTAAAGGTTGATGAAGCTTGTCTTATGCAAGAATATAAATGAGCAAACATCAATCCAAACCCAAGCCAATCTCAACTTCTTTAGCCAAATAATTGCCTTGTGCATCTATATCAACATCTAATAATTTAAGTTTAACCTAAAGCTTCATGAGAGAGAAAAATTAAAAGAAATTTATCAATAAGTTAACATGAGGGAAAAAAAATCATAAAAATTTATGTTATGCTTTCAACATCTAATAATTGAAGATTTTTTCACGTCTTCATGGAACTTGTCCAAGTCTTTTGTTTCTTTTTCCAACTATTACATGATTCTTCCTATGCACGCCCTTGGTTTGTCTGTCCAACATTACATCGCATACAATAGTTGTTCCTATCCGGGAGTCTAACCAATTAAATAAATGATTTCTTCTGCTTTTTTCTTTGTGCTTTACGAGCTTGGTGAGTCAAGCTGGGGCAAATCTATTAGGCAATGCATTTTTTAGTTAGGTGGCCCAAGCTTGGACGGCTTCATTTTCAATTCGTTTACTTTTACAAGCCTTAAGATTTGATGAAGTTTGTCTCATGCAAGAGTATAAATGAGCAAACTTCAATCCATACCAGGGCCAATCAATTGTCTTGTGCATCTATATTATGAACGTATCAGCATCAATTGATTCAAGTTCAACCAAACAAATCAAAAGAGAAAAAATAAGGTTTGTTGTTTAATCAATAAGTAATCACGTGGAAACAAAAAAATAAAAAATAAAAAAGTGGCTATATTCTTCTATGCTCTCCATACTTCAATCATTTTTCATTGTAATTATCAATCTTTCCAATTTTTATTATCTCTGCAGATGATGGGACTGATTCTGTAGGATCGCTAGTTTCAGCAGATGATGATGAAGAGGAACTAGATCATCATCTACTGGCGGTTACAAATAGTGATGTAGCTTTTTTGAAGGAAAAGCCAGTGAGGTTAACAAAGGAGGCTCTTTGACTTGTAATTTTTCTTCACCTTTCAATTAATTGGTTTTCGCCATGGGCCTTGTTGTTTGTAGTAATTGTACATGTATCAAATGCACTAGTTAGTATAGCATCTTAATCAATCTGTTTGAGTAACTTATTTTCTGTTAAAATAGTGAGTGGCAAGAAATTCCAGTCCCTTCTATATTTGTGCTTGAAGCGACTCATATCTGTTTGATCAAGGTGCTGAAAATACCATCAGTATTTGCTCAACTAGTTCTTGTTCAATTTGAAATTCGTATGAAGTTGCACTGAGTTTAGCTATTAGAATGTATTGCTTGTCATATTACACATCGTGTGAGAATGTAATAACTTGGAGCTTTTGCCAGACCTGTAATGATTGTTCAACAGATTTCCTTATTAATCAGGGGCTTGACCAAAATTTGCCCTTCTTGACCTCAATGGATGTTGGCTATCAGGCATCAATATTAGCTATGCATCTTGTTATAGTAAATATATGTTGAATAAGCCTTCTTTGTTACTCCCACATGAGATTGCCTTCCTGATTCCAAGGCTTTTTGGTTGCTTTCATATGTGAATGCTCCATGATCCCAAACTCCAGGGCAACACGGTAAAAACAAGAGTCTAAATTAAGTTACCCCAGTTGGAAGAAATTGAAGAAATCTCAAGTAGGACAAAATCAAAAGTTGCAGATAGTGATAAAGAAATAGGAAGTGTAAGGTAGTTGAAACTTGCAAATTATATATGCTATGTCTCTGTTTTTAATACAAATAGCAATTTCATCAGTAATGAGATTAGAATAGAAAGGGTATCTATGAACTTCCGGCGGTTGAAAGAAATTGCCTCGATTGAGAAAACAGAAACCTCATAAATCGATCCAGTGATTCAATCTACTTGTTAGTTTTTTGTCTGAAACTAACTGCTCAACCAAAGAAAGGCAGGAGAAGAAATGAAAAAGACAACCCATTTTAGCCATCATCACCCGTTGCGGTTATATGAAATTGATGATTACAGCATCCCTGGATGGGTTAAGTCTGCATGTTATCTGTGTGGCGGAACCTTCAAGTCCATAATATGTGGTTGTAAACAATGTGGCTTTTTCATCCATGATACTTGTGCTAAATTACCAGTACATTTGGATCATCCCTTCACCCAATCCATACTCTTTCTCTCTAAAATGTAGCAACTAATAATGCTTTAGAAATGTTCTAGTGCCATGCTTTTGGGGTAACTTTTTCAAATTTTATGTACCACTGTTCTGGGTGTAAGTTTAACCTGAACCTTCATTGCCAAGAACTGAAACCAATTATGATATATGTAGGTTAGAATCAAAAGTCCCTCCAAAATGGCCACCCGCATCCCTTGTTTACCTGTAGTAAATGTGTTACATTTTCATAACGCTGCTCATTCTGCGAATCTCTTGTGCACGACCAGGAGATGCTTGTCTGTATTGATTGTAAGAACTTGCTGTACGAAAATTGTGTTCTTCCACTAAAAATTAGACAGCCTTTCCACTATGAACACCCTCCTGTGCTTCTCCATAGATGAGTTGGTGGTAAGAAATATAAGTGCAATGCATGTTCTTCTAACCAGACTCGTAAAGTCTCCTACTGTTCTCAGTGTGAATTCTCTCTGGCCGTTAGTTGCGTTTTATTGGTTCCTACTCGAATAAATTCTGATCCCGAATATATTGAAGAACTCCATAATCATCCTCTAAACCAATCCCATTCCCTGATTCAATGTAATAGAACAAAGAAAATTTTGTTTAATTGTTCTGGTTGCAGTTGCCGCATTGAGGGGTGCGTCTTTGTTTGCCTCAGGTGTGGTTTTTTGCTAGATAAATTATGTACTGAGTTGCTTCCCGAGATTCATCACCCTTTTCACTCACTGCACCTTCCGACTCTTATTGAAAACGTTCAAGGAGGACATTATTTTAGATGTCGTGAATGCAAATGGCCTACTGTCTTCTATACATGTGTGTTGGAAACGTGATTTTCACTTAGATCCTCGCTGTGATCTGGCGAAGCCTATCATGATGGAGTTTGAAGCTCATCAGCATCCTCTTGCTTTCCTCAACACAAAACTTTGTCGCTGCTTGAGTTGTAATGCTTGTGGTAAGTGCTGTTATTATGAGAAGTATGTTTTCTAATGCGTAGACTGTGATTTTGGTTTTCATCTCAAATGTTACCCATTGCTACCTCAAGTTGTCAAACACAGTTGTCACTGTGATCCTGAAGCAGATAGTGATAAGGAGTTCTATTGCCATGCATGTGATGCGGTTAGAGACCCTGATGATCCTACTTATTACTGAGTGTCCTTCTGTTGCTCATGTTGATTGTGTGATCTCAGAGGTATAGTGTGATCTTCATTATTTCAGTTTACTACCCCTTAGATCTCATAGTTTTTTATAGGAAAAAAGCTTCATTTCACAATCTTTTTTCTTTTTTAGATCCGGCATTACATGGAAAGAGATTCTTCAAGTGCAACTAATGATGTTGGTAAGCTAGGATTGAGTAGATCAGCAAACAATCTTATGAATAATTTTACTGTTCCAGCTAAGAGTGGACAAACCACTTCAACTGATGTTCCAACTGAAGAAACCAATGGGAAGGATGCCGCAAAAGAAGAAGAGATGGTCAAAAAAAATTTTATTGTGCCGAATGAAAATACAAACAGCAGAAGAGTTGCAGCAATAGATGAAGAGATAACTACTCTTCAAACTAGAATACAGGAACTGAAGGAGCTCCAAAGCAATTTCTTACATCCACAATTGGCATGTTCAGCATAGATTTAAGCAAATCTAATTTGAAGAATATTGGGACATTTAAGTAGTAGGAAAATACTTTGAATACAATGCCATTTGCAAACTATATGAAAATTTAAGAGTTACGTAATAATCACAATGTAAAATAATATCACTAGTTATCACTTTTGTGACATCGCATTGTTTGATTTGAATTAACAATATATGGTTTGCATGAGTACCTCATGTATGTACTGGATCCATACAGTATAATTTGGTTAATTCAAAAAAATAATTCCTTACACCCTCATTTCATGGTTTAAATAGTGTTTTCACTGTCAAAATCTTTCATGATCTACGTCATGGTCCAACGTATAAAAATTGTCCAAATTAACTAACATTTTGTCATTTGATTAGAGATTTAATTAACATTTTGTCATGAAAAATTTTTCATACATAATTTAGTTAATTCAGTCCAAATTAATTAACATTTTAAAATTTTTTCAAATTAACCATCTCATTTTCATATCAGAACAAATAGAGCAGAAATAGTAAGTATTTTTCATTTGTTTCAATTATTTACACCTTGCAGTAATCAATGTACTTGTAACCGGAGTTTGCACTAGTGACATGAGAGCTAATCCAGGCTGTTTTAGTGGGTACTCCCACCAGCAGCCAAAGAAGGAAATGACCTAACATCCTTACCAATGTAATTAAAAGAACATGTCAAACGAGCTTCATAGGAAAGGGACAGAACCCAAGAAAGCTAAGCCATGACGCGTATATCATTATAACTCACTTTTCAACTTGCCCCAATTGACATACACTGCTCCTTAGGCCATTGAACCAAGAGCCTAATCCAGCAACTACATATAGAATTTAAAATGATGCAATATAGCCAATAATAAGTTACACAGCTGAGATGAGTCCACTAAGCTAAGAGGAAAAAGAGAGAAATGGAAATGACAGCCCATATCAAGCATCCTCATCAAATGGAGATGTATAAAGATTCAAGTATAGGACCCTGGAATTCTTGTTCATGTCATGTCTGCCTTAGCAAGCCTTTAGAAGTAGAGACAGTCTCTTTTTACCAAAAAGAAGATGAAAGATATGCCATATACGGTTGTAAAAAGTGTGGATTTTTCCTTCACGAATCTTGTGCACAATATAATTTGCCATAACAGTAGAACTATGCCTTTCACTCAGAGCATCCTATTTCTCTTTACAAAGTAGAATCTAGCGTTTCTGAGAAGTTCAAGTGCCATTTATGTGGATTCAATACTTCAAAGTTTGTGTACCATTGTGAAATCTGTAAGTTCAGTTTAGACCTTCGTTGCATTAACTTGAAGCCTTCTAAGAAATTGGAAGTTCAGGCACCAGAAAACAGCCACCCTCATCCCCTTTTCACTTGTAAAAGACCATTCCAGGTTGATTTTCTCTGCTCTTTTTGCAAGACGGATATCTATAGGACAGTCTATGTCTGCATTCATTGCAAAAATATATTGCATGAAGCATGTTCTCTTCTATTAGAGATCAAACATGAGTTTCACCTTGAACATCCTCTATCCCTTTTCCCCAGATCCAAATATCCTGTAAAAACTCCAAAATATAGTGCCTGTTCAGGGCTAGATTTCGATCATGCGTTCTACATCCGTCATTAGTGTAACTTTGTTATGGACTTTCAATGTGCCTTCTTGTTGCCCATCTCCTCTGACTCCAAAGCCTATCACGAGCGACAAAAACAATTTCTCTGCCACTCCCATCCATTGATCCAACAAAGCAAATCAATAGCAAGCAAATCAAGAGCAATTGCTCAAGGTGCGACTTACCCATTAAAGATTCCATTTTTGTCTGCACAAAATATGGTATTTTATTGGACAAATCCTGTACCGCATTGCTTCCTGAGATTACACACCCTTTGCACCCACAGCACCCTCTTAAACTCATAGAAAACTTGCGCCCGAACAATCGTTTGAAATGTCGTGGATGCAAAAACACTAATTGCATTTTCACTTCTGCATGCTCCAAGTGTGATTTCTTCTTAGATACTCAATGCGCTTCCACAAGGCTACAGATGATAAACTCAAAAATTCACCATCATCCTCTTGCTTTCCTTGAGAAGAACCTTCGTGATTTGAGGTGCGACGTCTGTCGTGAACCATGTAAAAAGTATTTCTTCCAATGTATGGAATGTAAGTTTGGTCTTCATCTGGAATGTCATCCATTGCCTCAAATCATCAAACATGACTGCCATTGTGATCCACTCACCCTTACTCCCAAATCAAAGACTCACCTGATGAAGATAGTAATGCTGAGTTTTATTGCAATGCTTGCGAGAAAAGAAGAGCCCTTGATGATTCTACTTATTATTGCAAAAATTGCCATTCTACTTATTAAATCGAACATACTTAAATCGAACAAACTTTCAACCTTCAAGCCATCTATAGAATTTCATATTCTTGATTTGCTATTTGGTGTCATTCAGATTATGCATTACATAGAAAAAGAGTCTCCCCTTGCAATTGTTGGATCCTTAATCCAACGTTGGACTTATATGTTAATAATTATGTGTTGCAAACTGTCAAATAAAGTAAGCCCAATTTAAAGTGATCAATTGTGATTTGGGCTTTAATGTATCTAATAGGATGTGGGCCTTTAATGTGTAGAGACTTAAAGATTATTTCTATTTTAATGATGGGCTAAAATAGAAGTACTAAAAAAGATAACAAATGGGTTATCTATAAGTAGGGTTATGGTCCCTGGATCTCACGTATCGTTATTCAGTCGTTCCTTTCTTAATATCCCATCGTTAAGAAAGATACCAGAGAGAAAAAATCAAAAGGCTCTCTCAAAGGATCAGAGAATACGTGTAGATCTGGAAGACCACCCTAAGTCACACAGGATTCAAGCAGCACATCAGTCAAGCATGAATCCAGGTACGCTTTTATGCTAAAGACTTATTCAAATATCTGATATTGGATCTTGGGAAATTTCTAACAAGTGGTATCAGAGCCCCAATATCAGGATTTGAATTATTAAAGTTTAAAGATCATGATTTGTAGTCTTAAAAAGTTTTATTTATAAAGATTACAAATACGCATGGTTTATTAAAGCCCGATTACCGTACACGTTATTTTGTTTTTGTTTCTGCTCTTGGCTGAATGTGATCATCTTTGCATCGTACGGCGGGCCTTGTATTTGCTTCAAAGTGATAATTGTTTGATTTCTCTGCACGTTATAGCAAAGCATTAGGTGGTTTGGACTTTGTGAACGTTTTGTTTTGCAACTGACAAATATGTTCAGGGACCCACGTTGCTTGGCTTTTTATGCTTGAAGTTTTGTGACTTTTGTTTGACAATTAACATTCTGTCTTGGGACCCGCATGGCTTTAATGATTTCCATACTTGTACGACCAAGAACAGAAATAGCTTTCTGAATAGCATCATTATTTTATTCAATTCCATGGCAGAAGCATCTTTTACGTCCTTGACATTTGATGCATTGTTTTCTGGAATTGAGTTTTTCTACTGGTATGAACATATTAATGATCGAAGCAATTTCGTTGATGTACTGTTTTGGCTTGTATTGTGTTAAGGAAATTAGGGTTAACTAATTTAATTGAAGCCCTAATAAAGTTGTATGAGACATTTAAGTCCAATAAAGTCCAAAAAAAAGGTGGCCCACTATGTATGTGTAATCTTAAAGAATATATGGGCTTTAAATGATTTTGGGCTTAAATAGTAAACTTTTGGGTCAAAGTTATGGATATGGGTCTTTGATCCAATATGTTTTGACCCAATTGTTTGGTTGAATCAAATCTGACTGGTTTGACTGGGTCTATCTGGTTTGACCGAGTTTGACTCGGTTTGACCCGCTTTGACCAGTTTGACTAGATTTGACCCGTTTTGACCAGTTTGACCAGAGTTGACTAAAGTTGACTTTGTTCTAAAATTTTGTATAATTTTAAATTCAAATATTGGTGTGTTTATATATATTTTGGGATAAATTAATTGAAACAATATGTCGCCAAAGTGACCTCTCTTGTGAAGATTAATTTGTTCTAGAATATAACTAGTTTGGTACTTGTAATTTTGTTAATATTAGCCTACCCAAAGGAAGGTCAATGTTCAATAAAATTGCACGTGCAGTTGTTGTGATAAACACGTGATGATTATTTGGATCTTACATGTGAATTATGAAATTAGCCCAAAGGAAAATTTATTTTTCGACATGTACTTATTAGTCAGTGCTTATTACTACACCAAGATATCACTTAGAAGTTAATATTTATTGTCCAAAGACATAATATTAATGGAACTTTGGTATCTTGAGATGGGGTTACCTTATTTGAATTTATTATTATTATTTTGGTTTATGTGAGCTTGTTTCTAATTATTTAATGTTTTCTGTTTAGTTATGAATGATCCTGCAAATATTATTACCAGCATCAGTTCTATTCCTATGCTGAATGGCACAAACTTCAAGTCCTGGAAAGAAAATCTCTTGATAGTTCTTGGAGTCATGGATCTCGACCTTGCGTTAAGGAATGATTCTCCTCCACCTCTTACAGATAAGAGTACCTCTGATGAAAAGAGGGATATGGAAAGGTGGGAGAGATCAAATCGCATGTGTATGATGATCATGAAAAAGGCCATTCCGGAAGCATTCAGAGGCACAATATCTGAAAATACAACTACAGCTAAGGTGTTCCTTCAGGACATTGAAAAGAGGTTTGTCAAAAGTGAAAAGGCAGAAATAAGTACACTTTTGGCAAGTCTAATTTCAATGAGATATGGTGGTAAAGGCAATATAAGGGAGTACATCATGGAAATGTCTCATCTTGCTTCTAAGCTAGGTGCACTTGATCTATTAATTTCTGAGGAATTATTAGTGCATCTAGTTTTGATATCTCTTCCTACACAGTATAGCCAATTTAAGGTGAGCTATAATTGTCAGAAAGAGACTTGGTCTCTGAATGAGCTCATCTCACACTGTGTACAGGAAGAGGAAAGGTTGAAGCAAGAGAAGACTGAAAGTGCTCACCTGGTCTCATCCACTAATAACAAAGGTAAGGGACACAAAAGGAAGAAGGATAAGGAAGCTGCAGGTACGGCATCTCAAAAGAAACAACAAAAGAAACCGGTTGAATCGGGAAAGAATGGTTGTTTCTTCTGTGGAGCCGAAGGGCATAAAAAGAAGCATTGCACCAACTATCACGCTTGGCGTGCTAAGAAAGGTATGCTTCTTAATTTGGTTTGTTCTGAGGTTAATTTAACTTCGGTACCAAGACACACATGGTGGATAGATTCTGGTGCAACAACTCACATCAGTGTGTCTATGCAGGGTTGCCTGAGTTGCCGAAAGCCTAATGATAATGAAAGATATATCTACGTGGGCAATGGCAAAACAGTTGAAGTTGAGGCAATAGGAGTTTTTAGATTATTGTTAAAGACTGGATTTTATTTGGATCTTAATGAAACATTTATTGTACCGTCTTTTAGACGGAATTTGATTTCTGTTTCTATTTTGGACAAATCTGGTTATTTTTGTTCATTTGGAGATGGAAAATTTAGATTGTTTCATGATTCAAAATTAGTTGGTTCCGGTTCTTTATTATATTACGATAATCTATATATGGTTGATACTATTGCCTCGTTTAATGAATCCTTGCATTTGAGTACCAGAGGTGTAAAAAGAAAATTAACCAATGAGAATTCAGCTACATTATGGCACAAAAGATTAGGTCATATCTCCAAACGGAGAATAGAGAGACTTGTGTCAAATGAAATTCTCAACCCTTTAAATTTTACAGATTTTGATAATTGTATCAACTGTATAAAGGGGAAACAAACCAATAAAAGGAGATTTGAAGCCAATAGGGCCTTGGACGTCTTAGAACTTATACATACAGATATTTGTGGGCCATTTCCTACATCTGCTTGGAATGGTCAACAATATTTTATAACGTTCATAGACGATTTCTCAAGATATGGCTACATATATCTCATTAATGAAAAAGTCACAGTCACTGGACGTGTTCAAAAATTTTAAGGCTGAAGTTGAGAACCAACTCAACAAAAGAATTAAAAGCGTCAGATCTGATCGTGGTGGAGAATACTACGGTAGATATGACGGTTCAGGTGAACAACGTCCAGGGCCGTTTGCTAAGTACCTAGAGGAATGCGGTATCGTCCCACAGTACACCATGCCTGGTTCACCAACGATGAATGGTGTTGCTGAAAGACGAAATAGAACACTTAAAGACATGGTGAGGAGTATGATTTGTCATTCTACCTTACCAGAATCACTCTGGGGAGAAGCACTTAAAACTGCAGCATATATCCTTAACAGAGTTCCAACTAAGGCAACTACCAAAACTCCATACGAGCTTTGGACTGGAAAGAAACCCAGTTTGAACCATTTGCATATATGGGGATGTCCAGCTGAGGCAAGGCCTTATAGGCCAAATGAAAAGAAACTGGACTCAAGAACGGTGAGTTGTTATTTTATTGGATACTCTGAAAGATCCAGGGGTTACAAATTTTATGATCCTACTAACTAAGTCGATTTTTGAGACGGGAAATGCCCGATTCTTTGAGGATGTAGAGTTTGGAGGAGAAGATACAGTGAGAGACATTGTCTTTGAAGAGGAATATGTTAATATTCCCACAGGTGTCATTGATTTTGCTCGGGATCCTATTCCTGATCTTGTTCATGACACAACAAATCAAGACAATATTCAGATACCTCCTATTCAAGAAACTGTTCAAGAAGAACAAACTCTACCACCTCAAGAACTAGTGCCATTAAGGAGATCCACTAGAGAAAGGAGAAGTGCAGTGCCAGATGATTACATTGTATTTCTCCAAGAACATGAGGATGACATTGGAGTGATGGAAGATGATCCAATCAACTTCCATCAAGCCATAGAAAGTTCTAACTCTCAAAAGTGGATCGATGCCATGAATGAAGAGATGAAGTCTATGAAAGACAATGACGTTTGGGATCTTGTCCCATTGCCAGAAGGAGCGAAACCCATTGGTTGTAAATGGATATTTAAAACCAAAAGGGATTCAAAAGGCAATGTGGAGAGGTACAAAGCCCGTCTTGTCGCAAAAGGCTTTACACAGAAAGAAGGCATCGACTATAAAGAGACTTTCTCTCCGGTTTCTTCGAAAGACTCTTTTAGGACTATAATGGCATTAGTAGGCGCATTTCAATCTTGAGTTACACCAGATGGATGTAAAGACAGCGTTTCTCAATGGTAACATTGATGAGACGATTTATATGGTGCAACCAGAAAACTTTGTATCGGGAGATCCAAAGAATATGGTTTGCAAACTTAAGAAATCCATCTATGGGCTCAAGCAAGCATCTCGACAATGGTATTTTAAATTTCATCAAGTGATCATCTCATTTGATTTTGAGATGAATTTGGTTGATGAATGTGTATACCATAAGTTCTGTGGGAGCAAGTATATTTTCCTGATATTATATGTTGATGACATTTTGCTTGCCAGTAATGATATAGATTTATTGCATGAAACCAAGAGATTTCTAGCTAAGAATTTTGAGATGAAAGATCTTGGTAATGCATCTTTTGTGTTGGGTATACAGATACACCGGGATCGCTCTCGAGGTATTCTTGGACTATCACAAAAGGTCTATATTGAAAAGATTCTCAAAAGGTATGGTATGCAAAATTGTAAATCAGGTGATACCCCTGTTGCTAAAGGAGACAAATTTAGTCTTGATCAGTGTCCTAAGAATGCTTTTGAGGAAAAAGAAATGCAGAAGATTCCTTATGCATCAGCAGTAGGGAGTCTGATGTATGTTCAAGTTTGTACGCGTCCAGATATTGCGTACATTACAGGGATGCTGGGTAGATACTTAAGCAATCCAGGATCAGACCACTGGAAAGCTACCAAACGGGTCTTGCGGTATCTACAGAAAACAAAGAACTACATGCTCACATATCGGAGATCAGATCAGCTCGAGATCCTTGGGTATACTGATTCCGATTATGCTGGATGCCAAGATAGTATGAAATCGACATCAGGCTACATCTACTTATTAGCTGGGGGTGCCATATCATGGAAGAGTGCTAAACAGTCTCTTATAGCCTCTTCTACTATGGCTGCAGAGTTCATAGCCTGTTATGAGGCGTCCAATCATGGTATTTGGCTGCAAAATTTTGTCACGGGATTACGAGTGGTGGATGGCATTGAGAGACCGCTCAAATTATTTTGTGACAATAAGTCAGCAGTTCAATATTCCAACAATAATAGGACGTCTACAAAATCCAAGCATATAGACATCAAGTTCCTAGCAGTTAAGGAAAGAGTTCAGAGTGGACAGTTGTCTATAGAGCACATCGGAACAAACTCCATGATTGCGGATCCGCTTACTAAAGGATTGCCACCCAAAGTGTTTCACGAGCATACTGCTCATATGGGTGTCATGTCATTAAGTGATATTCAGTTGTAGTGGGAGTTTGTTATTTTAAATGCTCTTATGACATTGATATTTTCAGTAGTTTAAATAAAGTTTCAATTTATTCACACTCTGTTTTTTTTTTGTATGGTTGATCTCGCATAATTTAAAGAGGACCAGTTAGAAATAGGCATGTTAAGATCACATTGCATGAAATTTCTATGCTACACATCCACATTATGATTCATGTCATTCAATTGTATCAGCATACGTGACCATTGATAGGTCGAGTTATGATTATATAACAAAGGCCGCTTTGATCCTATGTTAATATAATTGATGGACCGAATTGGTTATAGATACACTTTGGTAATGACAGTAAAGTTGAGCTCATAAGGTTATATTGCAAAACATAATTATAAGGTTACACATATAGTCCAAGTGGGAGATTGTTGGATCCTTAATCCAACGTTGGACTTATATGTTAATAATTATGTGTTGCAAACTGTCAAATAAAGTAAGCCCAATTTAAAGTGATCAATTGTGATTTGGGCTTTAATGTATCTAATAGGATGTGGGCCTTTAATGTGTAGAGACTTAAAGATTATTTCTATTTTAATGATGGGCTAAAATAGAAGTACTAAAAAAGATAACAAATGGGTTATCTATAAGTAGGGTTATGGTCCCTGGATCTCACGTATCGTTATTCAGTCGTTCCTTTCTTAATATCCCATCGTTAAGAAAGATACCAGAGAGAAAAATCAAAAGGCTCTCTCAAAGGATCAGAGAATACGTGTAGATCTGGAAGACCACCCTAAGTCACACAGGATTCAAGCAGCACATCAGTCAAGCATGAATCCAGGTACGCTTTTATGCTAAAGACTTATTCAAATATCTGATATTGGATCTTGGGAAATTTCTAACAGCAATTTCTTATGGAGAAGAGGATAAAGGAACAGTTGATGCTGTGGATGAAGAGATTGTAAGGGATATTTTTGCTGCTATTAATAGACTTATCATTAGGAAAATTGATGATCAGATGGATGAAGATATTGCAGCTCTTCAAACAAGAATACAAAGATTAAAACGTATACGAAAACAGCTTCACGGGGTTTATTTTCCACCCTCAAAAGAAGTTTCGGATCACTAATTTGAAAGGATAAATATTTCTGGAATTTCTGCACTAATTCCGTCAAGTTGCGATGTCAATTTTGCATTACTTCGTTTAAAGAGTTGGAAATAATCTTGGATCCTATTTTATTTAATGTTCATTTTATCAACTATAATGACACTGCCAAATCTTTAGATGTGTTGACGCTCTAATTGTTTCTTTACATACTTCTTTTCTACAGTCATAAAGCAGATATTAATTTTGATGAATTATTCCTTGTATCAACGTTGATATATTGGATCCAAAATTTGAATAAATTCTTGGTTTCCTAATCCTCCATTCATGGTTCTAGAATTGAAATCAGAATAATCAATTCAGTGGCGGTGTGTTTTGACAGTAATAGGTGTGTGTCTTAATGCCTTCAAATTGTATTACTAGACTTTTGCCCCCCAAAGAACAATAAGTGAGGATTACGATGGAAGGATATTCATTTGCACCCGCAATGTGACATGACAACTGTTCTTCCTTGTGCCCAAAGACAAGAATTTTTGTATTTTTGCATGGAGGAGACACAGGAACAAGAGAGCGGAGGATTAAAGCTTGGCAACATTAAAGGCATGATGTGGTAGAGTGATGACCGTGAGAGCATCATCCGTTCCATTCCACATAACCCTCAACCTCTGTTCCTCGTAGATTGTCTACTATCTATTCAAATAACTCTACTCATTAACATCTCGTCAATGAAATGCTACATGAATTTGCCAATTTGTATTTGACTGAGAAATAAATAAATTAGAGATGTTGACAAATGTTCAGTGGGCAGCTTGAGTGTTGTGATCCCCTAATGCTCACATCTATCTATCTATCTATTTATTCTCTCTTTAAAAGTATGGTTAGTATTGGTAGGTTTAAACTTTTTGCACTTAGACTGTGTTTGTTTGAATTGAAAATATTTTCTTTCCTTGGAAAAGGAAGTTATTTTTCAGGAAAATCATTTTCTTTTTCATTATTTTCAGGTGTTTGGTTAGCTTATTGAAAATATTTCTTTTTCTTTATTTTTTGGTGATATTGTCTAATTTGTCTTTTTTTTTATGATATTTTCTAATTTCATTTTTTTGGTGTTTCTTAAAATAACTATTTTTTTTCCAACCTTATACTATTATCTCACCTTACTATTACTTTTACTTTTTATCAATTATAACCTGAATATTATATAATTATTTTTCAAATTTATAAAAGTTTTTGAAAAACTATATATAATTAAGATATATGTACGTACGTAATAAACAAATTATTTAAAATCTGTTATAATCACATGTCATGCTTGTTATTACCAACCAAAATAAAAGCTATATACAAAAAAGAGTTCAGCAGCTATAAGGGCAACTTTTTACTATCAACTTTAAACTCACTCCAAAAAATGAGTTATAATAGCTGATTTTTGTTGCAACTCACTCTTAATTTAAGTACTCTTAACTTGGTTATGACCATTTACGCCTGCACTCTTTTAGGTAATTGCAACAATCTCCTTAGTTTACTATTGTATAACTAGAGGCTTTATTCTACAATAGTAACACAGTAGATGGCTTCACTTTTGGTAACATTTTCTAGAGAGTATTCTTCCCTGCAGGAAATGCTACCATTTAATTACATGTAGCAACATCCACTTATCTTTAAAAAAACAACCATGCCAAAAATGAAATGTAGAATTTAATACATTTTCCATGCAATAAGTCCGACAACTTTACTTGTCCGTACCCAAACAAAAAGTTAAAATAAAGAATTTGACCAATCTCACAACAAAGTTTTCTTCAGTCTATATAAAACTAAATGATAAGGATTAGCAATCTCCACACCTGAGCATCGATATTTCCATTATCATCTACTGAACCTAGATTATGTTACATATTCAATCAACGCTACGCAATTACAATAGAACAATCATTACCAAACCTAATATCTCAAGTGTTGGCAAGTCTGTCTTTTTCGCTAATGACCATCTACTTGAATTTTAGCAAGCAAAAACTTGAACCCGTCAAGCAGAAAACAACAATCCTTCTTCAAACAGAGACTACAACCAAAAAGAACTAAATCTCAAAAGAAGTTGATCAGCTGGTCCTTTCTTTTTTGAAAGGCGGGATGGATGGTGATCCCATTACAAGAATCCAGGTTATCAATTCTTGTCATACAATCCTTGATTCTCTTCAAGACAACAGGCATGGTAGAAGCATTACTTGAAATCTTCTGTTTGAGTAACCTTATCTTCTCAGTTTCCTGATCCTCCTCTCCAGCAAACCAGGTCTCGTTACCTGGCCCAATAGATCTAACCACATCTGCACACAAGAGAAAGATGCATAACTACGTAGAGCAAAAGTTAACTTCCAACAAAACCATAGCGCTAAATGCACAAGTCAAATTACATTCTTCAAAGGGAAAACTACCAAAGGCTTATGATATAGGAAATTATTTTGTAAATCGATGAGACGCCCAAAAAGAAGGGGAATTTTGGTTACTAGCCAATCATCCATCGCAAATTTGTGAAGGAAATCTTTTTTCTGGATCCCAATTAAAACCCTTTTCATCAGCATAACCAGATAACAACGCCAAACACAAAAAATCAGCTAATTTTTTCTAAAGGAAAAATAAAAAGCAAAAGAAACCCAGATATCCCAAGACTTCACCCCTTTTTCCCATCTTTATACCAAATCAATCAATTTTAATAACAAATGTTAATAAACAGATACATATAAGCAGAAGGAGACATGAACATATACTAAAATATTCAAACAAATAAAATTTCCAAAAGATATTTATAACCACCATTGATGTTTGAAAGCTAAAAGACATTCATAACCAAATATGCATTATATAAAAATCAGGTTTAAGATAACCATTGTTAGCTACTAGATCACTAAAGTGAATATCTTAGGTTCTACCACGGTTGAAAACTACCTAAGAATGTTAAGGAAATTCTTGAACAATAATTTCAGGAGGCAACTGAAATTAAATTATGGAAAAAAAGATAGCACAAGGTAATATGAAAAACTAATTAAGGAAGCCATTGTAATTCTATAAACCACAGAGATACCTTTGTAATTATGTTAAAAATTACTGTTTTATTTGTAAGATGTGGTCTAAATAGGAGCAGAAACAAGTATGTTTAATGATAAATGTTGACATGGGCAAGAAATGTTAAAAAAATTGTGCAGTTTTTATTTTAATCACATTGTCTATAGGTGAAATCATGAACAAGTTAAAACAAAATTTTTATCATTACACAATACCTTCTGGCCGAGAGAGGTAATGAATCTACAATTAAAAAAAGGTTAACTAGCAATGATTAGTTAACTAGGCAGCTAAGCTAACTGGGTACAACAACCAAAGACTTGCATGCCTGCCAAAAGCTTCGGATGGAAAACTTTTGGTTAAATGAACTTCACTGTTTTCATGCTTGGGTACTCCTTTCAAACAACTGCCAAATAATGTTTGGATCTCAGATGCTATCCAAATGCTCAGAGAAAAGGAGCATTATTTGACGAACTAAAATCAGCTTCTGACTTCAACCATAATAGATACATTTGACAGTTCGTTTTGGCTAAATATTGTTTTCATAATATTAATTTCATAACAACTCAACTCAATAGTATCAGTAGTAAATTATCTATTCGTTTTTTAGTAAATTAATTTGTTATTCAAAAAAAAAATTAAATAATAACAAATACAAATCCTCTATCCATTTCTCCCAATCCCTTCACTTCAGGATGGCCTCTACTCCGCCACCCCACTGCACCTTGATCACCTCTAAACCCTACCAAAACCACCACCGCCACTGGCTTCAACATCACCACCACTATTCTTACTGCCAAAAATAATTTAGAAAAACCCTAATTTCTCAAAAATTGAATCAGCAACTATAACAATCCTTAATCTCAATCCACATTCTCCAATTTCCATCATTTTAACAACCAATAGAGATTTTAAAAAGAAAAAGAAAATTCCAGAAAAAATACAAACTCACCCTTGAGTGGAGGCTCGAAGGGCGATGGTTGAAGGAAGTGTGGGCACCTTTTAGGGCTTTGGCAGTGATCTCACTTCTCAGAAGCTTCACCATCGATGGAGGTCTTCGCAACTCTCTCTCCCTCCGATCTCTCTCCACTGCTTGAGCTTTCCTTTCTTTTTCCTTAGTCTTTGCGTTCTCGTTTTAAGACAAAGCACGCGTTAAACGCGTGCTTTCTTTAAAATGAAAATAACTTCATTAATTTAAGAGGGTAAGTTATTTTCCACCCTCTCATGTAAAATAATTTACCTAAGAAAATATTTTACTGGCATAAATAGAAACCAAACACTTGAAATTTTGGAAAATATTTTTCAGAAAATATTTTCAGTCCAAACAAACGCACCAGTGGTGTTAGTTTTCAAATATGCCTAAAATGTACTTTTGTGCGATAATGATACACTTAAATGGGATTAGGTATTGGTTGGTGAAAAACTCATGGAATATTAAATGGGGTGAAAATGGTTATATTAGAATACAAGGAGACATTGATAATGTGGAATGCCTTTGTGAGATTGCCATGAAAGCCTCTTAGCCTATTGCCTAGGTTTTTCTTAGAGTGGTATACGTGACATTTGTTTTTATATTTAGTTATACTGGTATTTGTTTTTATATTTAGTTGTACATGTTGCATTTGTTTTTATATTTAGATTGATAGTAACGAATTGCATTTGGCACTTAATTTTAGTCTAGAATAATGTACTCAAATTACATATTATTAATAAAATTAATTGTTTAACCATATACAAGAATAAAAACAAGTTTAACCATTGGAGATATAAAAGAATAAATGAAAAACATACATTTAACTATTTGCTTATGTTATGTAATTTGTTTGTACAAAATTGACAAACATGTTTCTTTAAATTAAATGATAGCGAAAGATAGATCATTCATACCGTTATAGTAAATGAAGAAAATAAGACGCTGTAGTAATAATTATGAAAGATAGCTTTGATCATTTGGGCCAATATTTGCCTACTATTATCTTTATGTAAAATTTAGTTATTTAGTGAAATTATTTTATTGTAATATTTTAAAGCTCTTACTGCATAATGTTTCATTAGCTATAAAGTTGAAGAATGTAAAATTGGTACCTAATTAGGTTACTAAAACAAGTACTATTAACTATTTTAACACATAATCACAATCAATTAGCAAAGGGTCAGATTGCCTAATTTTGGACAAGTCATCTTATCCTTCTATATTTTGTTAATTTAAAGTAATATAAAATCTTCAAACAATTTGAACATGAATAGCTCACATCATCATATATATATTTAATTTAAATTTACAAACATGGAGTATTTAATCATTGAAAAATGCTTTTAATAAAATATTAAATATAAAAATATTTATATTAACCCAAAAATATGTATGTAAATCCTGACAAATTCCTTGAATTAATAAAGATAACATGTAAATCTTGACAAATTTCATGAATTAGTAAAAATAACAACAACGTCAAATATTCAACATGCATACAAAGGATATGGTGAAACCAATATCAATAAAAGCACACTAAAAACCAATTAAAGAACCAAAAATAAAGTTAAAACTATGGAATTGAAGATTAATTCCCAATCATAAACTTCAAAAGTAGGAAAAAGATATTACAAGACCAAAGCAATAGAGTGAAACTAATATATATACTTAGAAATGTACCAATGAAAATGACAACTCAAGAAAATCTAACTACACTATAGGAGTATGATTTAATTTTTTATTTTTTTTTACATAGAATGTCATAATTTCTCTTTCCAATAAATTCTAATGACTTCTACTTATGTATCTAAAATAACATGCTTCTTAAAATATACAAGAAAACACCACAAAGCTCCTTATCAAAGTGCAAATGCACGTGACATGTTACTAGCTCTATCTTTAAAAGTATGATGAATCTTAGTAGGTTTAGAGTCTTTGCACTTTGTGGTGGTAGTTTTAAATATGCCTAAAATACCCTTTTGTGCTATAATGAAATTGATTAAATTGTAATTAAGTGCTTTTGTACTATAATGAAATTGATTGTATTGTAATTGAGTGTTATAATGAAATTTTTGTGCTATAATGAAATTGATTGTATTGTAATTGAGGTAGAGTTATAAAACTCTTTAATTTACATTATGCTGGTAATTAAAATAAATCAATTTTTTATACAATACCATTTAACTATCCTTCCACTTAACCCTCAATTATATCAATCTCTTACTAATGCCAACAACAAAAATTGCATCTGCTTCATTTCAATTGCCATCAAATAGTTTGAAAGGTATCTACAATGGTGGAGGAAAAGTAGACAAAAAAGGTTTAGAACACCCTCTCAATTTATACTATACATTAATATATGATATACTTAAGTACAACTTTGTATGCCTTTTAATTTTCATAGCATAGTACTTAAATAGGTACAATTACTAAGTTTGAGATACTTTATTGGAGATCAAGGTTGACATGTTTTGCATAAAAATTTGGAATCATGCAATACAGTTGCAACATGAGGATTGGGGTTAAAATATTTCATAAATATACATTTTGACATTGATAATTAATCTATAAGAGTAAAAAATCTCATGCAAATGTTCTCCACAAAAATAACTTAAGTACTTTAAACAAATATTGTAGATTAGTCTTTTCATAAACTATTCTGAATTAGAAAGGATTAATGGTTCAAATAATTATGTAACTTAGATATATTAGAATATGGAGTCCATAAAGTTTAAGTATTGACATGCTAAAACTAGGTATTTAGCTAATTTTTTTTTAAGAAATATCGAGATCATAGAGTTTTGATCAAATTATAAATTTATGTATTCTAGATATATGGCTAATTTTGTACAAGGGATTGATCGAACATTTAGTTAACCAAAAACATCAAATATAAAGTAACTCAACATACGATCAATTCCAATAAGTAAGTTATTTAGCCGAACAAGATAACAATTAAGAAAAAAGACAAGCAGGGGCAAAAATTTGACGTTTTGGATTAAGCCAAGAGGTAATATAATTAATTATCAAATTTAATTTTATCTATAGAAAGCTCTTTTTTGTGGTTAATTTGAGATTAACAAAACCAAGGACAAAGCAAATTTCTGGAGTAAAATTAGATAGTTGTGCAACATATTAATTTATATTGCAATTTTCTTATATGAAATATACCAAATTCCCCATTAGTATATCTTTATGATATGAAAAATTAATGTGCGATTAACTAATCTTTAGAAAAAGCCAAGCATGCAAGTCCATGCAATCGGCATGCACTAAGGGGAGACTAGCTCACATGAATAAGGTGATTAGGACTAGGGGTGGCAATTTCTGACACGACCCGAAAACCCGACACGAACCTAACACGAAAATAGCAGGTTTGGGTTGGGGGTTTTTGGGTTCGCGGGTTGGCGGGTCGGACCCGACTGACCTGATAAAAAAACAGGTCGGGTTCGGGTCGACCTGAGTCGGGTTCGGGTCGACCCGCGAACCAAGAAAAAAAAAAAACTCTAACATTTTGTAGCTTTGTTTCATCCATTCACATTCAAACATAACAAATTTCACTCATTGGATAATTAATCAAGTAAATTGTAAGAAAAAGTAAGAATTTTACCTAGATTTATGAAAAGTAAATTGTAAGAGGAGTTAAGTGTATGTTAATAAGTATCTTTAATATTCATGTGTGCAAAAAATGTGTTTGATCATTTTTTTTGTATGTGTTTTAATCTCTTTTCTTTGCTCTTTTCTTCTTATTCTTCTTCCTCTTTTTTTTTTTTTCGAGTCGGCGGGTCGACCCACCAACCCGATTCGGGTCGTGTTTGGGTTGGCTATTTTCGGGTTGGCGGGTCGGGTTCGGGTTGGCAGGTTGGCTGTTATATTTGGGTCTCAACTCGACCCGCCAACCCGACCCGTTGCCACCCCTAATTAGGACCAACTTCACTAAAGTCCATTTTGTTCTAATGTTGTTATGCTTATTATTGTGCTATCTAAATGCGCTGAAACTCATTTGAAGTTTTTCCAATCATACCAAAGATCTAACACTCATTATAATTGAAAACTTATTATGTTGAACACCCTAATAGAATGAGCACTTGCATTCTAAAAAGAACAAACACTTTTCATACTTATAGTTGTATAGCTAAACAAATAACTATTTTAGTATCCATGATTGAATTATGTTAAACAAAATTTTTTTCTTCACTGTGTCAATAATTAGTATTAAGATATGTGTTGAACAAAGTTTTTTTTTTCATACTAATAATTACCATGAAGATTTTTGAGACATTAAATATTTTTTAAAAAGTAAGCTTTAAAGTGTGTAAACTTTAACTTGACTATCAATATTTGTAGAAGCAGAAAAATTACAATATTTTAACAACATTAATTTATAAATAATTGTGATCTTTATTATTTAAGTGCAATGATAGTTGAATACATGATAAGTTCAATGTTTATGTCATAATGCAAACTCTACACTTTCTATAGAGTTTTAAAAAAAATAATTCAAAAATTCTGATATTATGACTTCAAATTCAAATTATTTTTTTAACAACAATTATTACAAGTAAAAGAGAGCATATAATCATTTTGGTATTGTATTTAGAATTAAAAATTTTCAAAAAATTTAGCATCTAAAAGATGTTACATTTTGAAAAAAAATCACGTGCAAAGCACGAGTTATTACTAGTGTTTTATGAAAATGACAAGACAGACCAGATGAAGATAACCGACTTAATCAGGCAAGGATTTATCGGTTCTTTGCTCATGCTGGGACCTCCGAATTAAGCCCATATAGTGAAATGCTAAGCTTGATAGGGAATAAAAATGAACATGGAATGCTGGTACTGGATTCATGCTCTGTTTCAGATAGTGGGTTACATAACAAAAGAATCCATTTCACAGCTGCCGAAGATGAAATTCCTGAGCAGAAAGTGCTTCCGCAACTATTCTAATTGAACGAGTTAATCAAATGCTTGCTGCATATGGCTGAAAAGGTCGCAGAGCTTCAGATAAAACTAGACAGCCTAAGAAGACATAAATGACAGCTTTTCCATGAAAAATTTTGAGGACTACAAGGAAACATACCAAACATGAGAGACAGATTGAAATTATTACAAACATGACAATGTTTTGAAGCAAGAGAAAGGGCGTCGCTTCACACCGTCTATCATAGCTTCAAATTTATAAATGATTTAGTTGTAGAGTCCCAATGGAACTTCCCTTTTTCCCCTTCACAGCACAATGGTATCAGGAATGTCATCACGTCCTGTGCCTTTGGTGGCGTCACTTATAACATGTATAAAATGCTTGACTTGTTCATTTGATACATTCAAATGATACAGGGAAACTAAAAACAAATTGATAAGAGAACTATAAATCTTAATAATAATATGTATGACATATAATAACATCATACATATATGTCACAAAGTTCGAATTTCCATAACATTTTATTAAACATAGCCTGCAAAGATACGCAAGTAAAACTAATTTTTTTTTTTCGATTGAAAACTTCAAGATTAACCATGTCATCTCCATAACAAGTCAGCAAAAATGCATGGTAAGGTGTCTATTTTCAAACCAAGTACCGAGAAAGGTAACTGCAAAATTGGCCAACATGCCTGAAAATGAAAAAGTCTTTCAAGATGTGGCCAAGATACAATATTACAAAAAGTACAGCTGAATGGTTGATTCATTCTAACTTAATGAATAACAATGAAATGCAGATGGAACAGTTCATGCCATGTTAAAGAATACAACTTCTCAGTATAAGTACTGCATTGGGATAAAGAGTTGAAAAATTATGACACAGGAATATCTAGTTTGGGGCAGTCCCTGATAATGGGCTCCTGCAAAGGTGGCAATGTAGCGCCAATGCTGACCAGTTTTGGTAAACCCCACAGCTGAAACGTATGTAATCTTGGCAATATGCAGTTTTCAGATGTGACGCCCACAAACAAGGTTTCCAAGTTGTCACAGAATCTGACCTTGACGATGTCCAGGCTCTCTGGCACATGACTTGAAGATAGTACGTGTCCGAGCCTGGGACACTCACCTACTTCCAAAAGCTGTAAAGATGGCATTGTGCACCTAATGCTTTTGAGTTGTGGCAGTTCCCACAAACGCAATGTTCGCAAGTTTGGCAGCTTGTGCTCTTCTGCATCATTTCCAAACAAAGCCTTCAAATTCTCACAAAATCTGACATCAAGAATTTCAAGTTTTTGTAGCAAGTGGGATGAAAAGACAACCATTGAGAGCTTTGGGCAACAATCTAGATACAAGCGCTTCAGATACTGAAAGCCTCCCAACTGCAGGTTCTCACTGTATATACTCCTTAAACTCGAAGCATTTGAAATCCATAAAATCTCAAGTGGTATCCCCAGTTCGCAACTGTCTTCCGAGTCATTCGTCTTGATTGCAAACTCCATATTTTCACATCTCTCTATCCAACAGCCTTTCAGCATCTTGATGTTGCCATCACCCAGATCAGACAATGATTTCAGAAAAGAATTGTGATACAAGAATACATACTCAACACTAGAAAGTACAGCCTCAATACCAATCGGAAAAGTTCTAAGACAAAGAATCTCCATTAATATCCCTTGTGATTTAGAGAAATGCCTAGATAAGGAATAGACATCTCTGAAAATCAATTTGTCTTTGTGGAAAAGCAAGCCTCCTTCATTTTGCAACTCAGTATGACGAATAGAGAGATGGAAATGATTTGAGGCTGTGTTCAATAGAGAAGGATTGCTCTGCAGAAATTCAAGAAATAGTGAACTATCACGAGACATTAAAGATCTGCTAGCACTTGATACCATTCCATCCTCAATGAAGAAGCACCAATGTGACTCACTCGGCTTTTGCTGGCAGCTAATCACCTTGTCGCTGTCAGCTGCTTGAATATTTTTCTTCACACTAGGTAAAGAAAGGTGTTGCAGCTGAGTCAATCCCGATATTCCACAAGGGAGATTTTCAAATCCAGATATGTCAAGCATCTTGTTGTTTTCAAAGTCTTTCAAGTTTGAACAGCCTCTAAGCAAAAGTGTATGTAGGTTGCTCAAATTTCCCATGAACGGCAGATTGCTTAATGCTGTTTGAGAAAGATCAAGGGTCTCAAGCTTATGAAGTTCTTCTAATGGTGGTATAGTCTCCATCTCTCCGCAGCCCCTTAAAAGCAGACATTAAGGCTTTTGAGATTCGATAAGGAGGGTAGCCGTTTAAGCAAGGTGTCAGAGAGGTTTAGATCCTGAAGTTTGACCATATTCTCGATGAAATCAACTTCCATGAGTGATTTTACACTGTTCAAATTTAGCTCCTCAAGGTTTGAGAGGGAGTTGAGTTCTGGTAGCCGTTCAATCTTGGTCTTGTATAGGATAAGTCGCCGAAGACAGGGTAGATGCTCAAAATGTTCATCTTCTATCCTGGTCAAAGCCTTGCATTCAGATAGATCAAGCTCTTCTAGTTTCATCGAAGAACTCAAGCTCGGCAGCTTCTCCAGATTTACACAACAACAAAGTAATAGTTGGCGGAGGTTATTAAGAGAAGAAAAGGATGGCAGGTCTTTAACTTTTGTTTTTGACAGGTTGAGAACTCGAAGATTTCCTAAACATTCAAAGAATTTTCCTTCAATTTTAACTAGATTACAGGCACCGGAAAAATCAAGTATCTCTAGGTCTTTGGGAGATTCAGCACATCTCACGTATTGAATCTCAGAACAGCCTTTCAAATAAAACTCACGAGGTTTACTGATATTATAAGGTAATGCTTCTGAAGGAAATGCAGTTTTAGATAAGTCAAGGATCTTGAGACTGCTGTTATTTTGAAGTGACTTGTCGTGGAACTCCTTTATGGCTGACGATGAAACATCAAGAATTTGCAGATTGGTTAGGGAGCGAAGGCTGGGTAGTCTCTCCATGTTGAGACAACCACTCACTAAGAGATGAGTAAGCTCTCCAGTTTCATGAAGAATAGGCACAGATTTGATCTTACTTTTTGAAAAATTTAAAGTCTGAAGCTTGGGCAATGATTTCAAGTTCTTTTCAGGAAAAGTTGACAAGGAGGCTGTCACGACCCGAATCTAAAAGTCATGACCGGCACGTAGTTCGAGAAGGAATAAACCGCCTCAAACCACGTAAGCCTAACTTTCCTCTAGATTCTACCAAAATTTCGGCAACATCTCCTCTATATTTGGACCTTTCCCAAAAATTTTAAAATACCTGCACAAGATTTCAGCCAACCCAAACATTTCCAATACATTCACAATACATTATATCATCTCATTCACAAGTCATTAATCATTAATTTTCACCAAATATATATATATATATGCCATAAGAATTTCATCTATTTCTATGTAAACATCCCAAAATTCATAATTTACAACCAATGGAGCAACTATGCCAAAAATAATATTTACAATACCAAACTAGTCGTATACCATATTGCCATAATTTCAAAATAATAATCTTGTCTTATACCCAGGTAAACAAAAATAACCGGGTGGTACCTTCCAATTGTGTGGCTATGCAATTCTCTCTTCTGATCCTACTCCTGCACTTTCTACAAAATGCTGAAAAATATTGAGGGATGAGTTTTCACACTCAGTAAGCATAATACATATTATAACCATTTTAAACAATTTACTTAAATCACCATTTTTAACACCATAACAAAAACTATTAACTCTAAATAATACCAAGAAATCATTTTCTCCAAATTTTCTAAAATTTCCTAAACTCTAAAATTCCATCTACTCAATTTCTACTCCATGCATGCTATCAATTCTACCAAAAATATCATATACTTCATCATAATTTATTTAATAAACAAGATTATGCATAAAAATTTACCTTATTTAGCTAAATCCAAATTTTCCTCTTTTTTTTCTCTTCTTCCTTTCTCTCTCTCTCTCTCTCTCTTCCCTGCTGGCCGGACTTCTCTCTCTCTTTCTCCCTTTTCTTCTTCTTCTTCTCTCTTTCCTTTCTTTCTTTCTTCTCTCTTTTCTTTTCTTTCTTCCTTCTCGCAGCTTCTTTCTTTCTTTTCTGCAGAAAATTCTGCTTGCTTCTCTTTTGGAAAGATCCCACCGACTGCCATCTTCTTTTTTTTTTTTTAGGGCCAAATGACCATTTTGCCCTTTACTAATGTTGGGTATTACAGAGGCAGCACCAGAGAGATCAACAACCACAAGTTTTCCACAATTTCTCAGACTCTGCAACTTTGTTAAATGAGAACATCCTTTTAGAACTAACCAGCGGAGTTCTGCAAGGTCATAAAAAGTTTTAGGCAAGACTTCAATCTGAAGGTCAGAGAAGTGGAGGCTACGAAGTTGAGTCAGTCGCTGAAAAAAGTCTTCTGGTATACTTTTCACCAAGCAAGAACCAGATACTTCAAGTACAGTTAATGTGATTAGTTCTCTAATGTCATCAATCTTTTCTAAGAAATCGCAATCCCTGAGCACAAGGACATTCAACTTTTCCAAGTGGGAGAAGGAATGAGGCAATGATGCAATTCTGAGACCGAAAAGACCCAGAATTTGCAGGTCCTGATTAGTTTGTAAGAGATCATTTGGGTCTTCCCTACTGAGACAGTTTGCATCCAGTAAAAGTGTTATTAATTGCTGCTCTTTTCCATAACTGCCAATGGTTCTGATCGTACCATCCAGCTTCATAACTTTTCCAAGACCATGCCAATCATTACTATCCACAAGCACATTAACCAGCCCCAGATTAGCTGTTCCACAATATCCATGACGATGACAATCAATAATATTTACTATGCCTCTTACCATGTGGACGAAATTATCATTCACTTCCTTCAGCATTTGACAGTCCATAAGCTGCATCAGAACATGGTGTCCCTCCTCATAAGCCTTCTCAAGACTATTAACAGGACCAAGATATCCTTCCAGTATCCAGTATGATATTAACTCACCATAGTGAACGGATCCACAGTCACGGAAAAGATGGCTGCCCTGCCAAGGAAAGTCAACTGAAACACCATATGACACCTTTCCATATCTACTTGAGAGCAACTGGGCGTAAATGTAGTTATCAACACCATATGCTTCTTTCAAAGCATGTTCCACATCCTGCACTTTGGAATCGTATTGATGGTAACTTAGTAGCTTTGCTAGCAAGGCTACTTCACCAGGGGTGAAAACTTTTTGTTTATTGATGAAATCTTTAACTGAAATTTCTACTTCATCTGAAATATCAAATAGTTTTGCCGCAGCTCCTTGTTTTAACAAAGAAATTGACATTTCTAGAGTCAAAGGCATCATCTCAATCACTTTCTTATGCCCCTCAGTTTTGTGCCTGTCACCTTCATTAACAGAAGTTATCAGCACCTTAAGTTTTTGCTGTCCATCTCCATTAGCTATCGTTGCTGAGTGCTTGTAGGAGTTCTGCTGGATAAACTGAAGGACTTCTTGCAAGTCTGTATCCCATTCTTTCATTTTGTTTTCTTCATCATCCAAAATTACCAGAATACTTTGAAAACCATCATCAGCTGAAAGTCTTTCATGTATCTTTTTTTCCAAATCATCCAAGGTTTCCTTCTTGCTGACATTATCCTCTACTTCCTGAATATCATCATTATCCATCTCCATGGAAGAGGAAAGTAGGGACAACTGGTGAGCAATATGTTCGTACAGAGACATCTTATCATGCCTAACACTTAAAGAAATCCACAGGGTAAAGCCAAATTTTTTTTGTTTGACTGCCTGCCGAGCAACTTTTCTTGCCATCCACGTTTTCCCAGTTCCTGATTTCCCAGAAAGAACAATGGTTGACCCATTTCCTCCCTCAAAAAGATCAAGAATTCCTGTTACATTCAGTTCCTCATTATTCTGGGCCATAGCTGTCCCAAGATTCCTGTTATATTTTATAAATGATCAAATATTCTAGCAAGAAGGAGACCAATTGTAAATCTGCTAGAAATAACAACAAACTTTAACATGAACATGCAATCTGCTCAGGAATGAAACAAAATATTATCACAATGCAATCTGGTAACTGATCAATTGGTACACGTAATTTAACCAACAAACAACTGTAGGCATGCTAAAGTTTATGTGCACATTGACTTGTGTGACTGTGTGCATGAACAAAAATTAAATGTGAATTTTTTTTTCCTTATGCACATGTGGATTTCTGTTAAGCCATTGTTCTGTTATGTATCCTATCCCCACCATCAATTCCTTACCCAACTCGTTGGCCTTGCCCCTAATCCATCACAATGAGGTCCTGGCTTCCTAAACTTAGTCCATAGAAATAAAAAGTGCACAATGTCACTGTTTTGAATGAACGTTAAATCTCTATCTGTTAGCCATACCTACTGGAAAATAACAAAATTTCTTCTTTTGATACCTGTCCTTTCTACTCCTAAGAAAAAAGTTATTGGTTGAGAAAAGAAAGCACAGTTGTGACAAAAATATCAACTGCTGAAACAAAGGAAGGGTAAAATATAAATGCCAAAACTAGTGATGAAAGCAATGTGCAGAAAACTTTTCCACTAGCTCATAGATTCCAGAAAAAATTGTCAGCATATATAAAATAAGTACTTCATGGCTTCAAAGGAAAGTAATGCAAGAAGATATAAGATAGTAGCACAAAAAAAGAAGACTAAATCTTGTGTCAAAAAACTGCTTGGTTAATACAGAATCCTTCACTCCCATCACGTTGAATGGTACTGTATATTCACGGTTCATAATTTTGCCATATCCCTTGGTTAATACATTCTGCATGCTTTTTCATTCTGGGAAACAGAAAACAATATGCTATTGAGAATTGATATATTCAGCAATCTTTACTAGTTTCTTCTTATACTGCCTTCAGGGACCATGAAGCAGCCTTTGGAAATTTTGCTGAACCAGCGTCCTAGTATGAAGCAAACTAGAGGAGCCTGATGCTACAGATGAAATTCCCACCACTAACAACTAGCCATGATCCCACATTCTAATAAGCACTATGTTTATTCCAGATAGATTCAAATGATCACTACCATTGACAACGCCTTAACCAATGCATTGAAATATAGATTAGAAAAAGATTTAGATGAGTAACGATCATTTCTTCATACTGTCAACAGACAAATGTTCCAGCTAAAATTTCCTTGGATTAAATCTTTCCTATTGTTCATAAGTTCCATAGGATTTTGTTAACCAAATTATCTTCCCACCCAGTTTTCGATTTAACGGCATTCTCAAATACAGGGCTTTCACTTTTCCAACTAAACATTAACTTCTTCAACTCAAAATTCATACCTTTAATAATCAAATCTCCGGGTTAATTATATCTGATCAAAATCCATAATGACTATTCACTGTCAAAAGATCCCTTTTTTCTTTTTTTTTTTCTTGGTTTGACACTTCTATCCAACAATTGTATGACAATATTGCTACATTTGATCCAGAGAATAGTTTACACTGCACAAAAGCTATAAACTTTCTGCAAAAGGGTATGCATACAACAGCTTAATTTAACAGTCTGAACTGATATGAGAGTGAAAGGTAAAATAAAATTAAGAAAAATGGTAAGACAAGCCAGGAAAATGTCGAGTGAGTATTGCGTGCACCACGCGCGCCACGTGGCGTGCCACGTGGTGTACTAAACCAATCACACATCGCCAAATAATACAAAGTATGACCCACCATTACCACATGACGATAAATTATTGGTTCTAATACACCACGTGACAATGCACGTGGTGTATTGTATACTTTTCCGAAAATGTCTCTCTTGAGTCTTTTGTTGATTATCTACTACTGTTGCTGCTTCTTCCGTATGTTTGTTCGAAAGTCTGAGAGACTGAAATAGAGCTTCTATCTTACCATTTATCTTGGGTCATGATTGTTTTGAATAGTCAAAATTTTTTTTTAGTGAATTGATAACTTAAAAGCAAAAGTTTCAAAAAAAAATTTTAGTGAATTGACAACTTAAAAGCAAAAGTTTCAAAAAAATTTTTTAGTGAATTGACAACTTAAAAGCAAAAGTTTCAAAAAATTTTTTTAGTGAATTGACAACTTAAAAGCAAAAGTTTTTCTCTTTTTTGTAAGTGTGAGAGAAGCCTGTTTTTAATAGTTTTTTTATACTTGATTTTTGTTTTTAATTTTTTAAAAAAATTATTTATGTTATTATCAATTTGTTTTACTATGTTTTTAAATTTTAAGTTAAAATCATAAGTAATTAATTTTTTCAAATTTAATTTTTATAAAAAATTAGAAGTTATCGAGAACCAACCATATGAACTGAAAGTCTACTTCAACAGCATAATCGGATTTGAGGAAAATGCCTGAATATTTATAGACAATAAATGATTAACAGAGTTAATTAAATTTATTTAATAAAGGGGCAAGAACACGGCAAATTTGTTAAAATATTGCCCCAAAAAAAGAAAATTCGGCATTTATAGGTGTCAGAAAAAATTTTTTGGCATCTAAAGGTGCCGCGTTTGAGAAACGCGGCGCTGAAATTTTTTTTTTAATTTGTCATGCACCGCGTTTCCCAAATGCGGCGCATGAACAGTAGCCGCGTTTGGGAAACGCGGCGGGTACTGTTCACGTACTTTTTTACTGTTCTTTTTTTTTTTAAAGAATAGGTAAGTGTTTAAGGTTTTTTGAATTATTGTTTAAGTAGATTTATAGGATTTAAGTAAAAGTAATCGAGGTAGTTCAATATTTGAATTGAAGAATTTTAGATTTAAAAATAATAAAGCTATAAATACCAAATTTTGATATACCACTAAATTTTCTAATATCTTGTGGGTCATTTTTTATTTTTCGAATGCAAAATCTAGTTTTTAGAGAAAGTGTGCAAAAGCCTTCTGGTAAAATTGTAATTTCAGCACGTAAATACCTTTTTGGTCAATTTTTTATTTTTAAATTCATATTTTATACCCTTGTACAAATTTCTAAACTTTGTAATTTTTTTAGATGAACTACTATTTTTTTGTGTACCACGTCAATTCAAGGGCAAAATAATTATTTTCAATTTTTTTTTAGAATCTTAAATTCATATTTCATAATTTTAAGCACAATTTATATTTGTGATAATTTTTCAGGTACAAAAAAAATAACGATTTTGCCTCAGGTATGTATGCATTATAGAAAAAATAGTTTTTGAACCCGAAAAATTATCACAAATTTAGAATAGATGTAAAAGTATGAAATATGAGTTTGGGATTCAAAAATAGCCAAAAAAAGGTATTCAAAAATTGAAATGATTATTTTGTCGTTAAATTGATGTAATACCTAGAAAAATAGTGATTCATCTAGAAAATTTTCAAAATTTAGAAATTTGTACGATGGTATAAATATGAATTTAAAAATAAAAAATTGACAAAAAATATATTTACGTGCTGAAATTACAATTTTCCGGAAGACTTTTGCATACTTTCTTTGAAAACCAAATTTCACATTCTGAAAAATAAAAAATGGCTCACAAGTTATTAGAAAATTTAGTGGTATATCAAAATTTGGTGTTTATAGCTTTATTATTTTTAAATCTAAAATTTTTCAATTCAAATATTGAATTACCTTGATTATTTTTACTTAAATCCTATAAATCTATCTAAACAATAATACAAAAAATCTTAAACACTTACCTATTCTGTAAAAAAAAAAAAAAAAAGTGATCAGTAAAAAAGTACGTGAACAGTAACCGCGGCGTTTCCCAAACGCGGCGCCTTTAGATGCCAAAAATTTTTTTCTAACACCTATAAATGTCGAATTTTCTTTTTTTGGGGCAATATTTCAACAAATTTGCCCCTCAAAAATGAAGATTATTGAGGCATACGGAATATGAATTTGGGACGATATTAAAAGCCTCAATATAAATAGGCTTATTGATCAGAATATACGCGAAAAATAAATTGTTTCAAATTGTATATCTGATACACTCCACGTGGTACAATATATACTCGACGTGCTTCTGAAGCACGTCGAGCTATTTTTTTTTATTTTTAAAAACTCGACGTGCTCGGCGAGCACGTCGAGCTTGATGTGCTCGCCGAGCACGTCGTGGTCAAGCCGGTCAGCCTGACCAGCTGACCCGCCTGACCAACTGACAAAAGTTAGTCAGGCAGGTC
Source organism: Mitragyna speciosa (assembly GCA_024721245.1). Classification (NCBI taxonomy): domain Eukaryota; kingdom Viridiplantae; phylum Streptophyta; class Magnoliopsida; order Gentianales; family Rubiaceae; genus Mitragyna; species Mitragyna speciosa. Next base: position 26,080,424 of record CM045557.1, read on the forward strand.
AGCAGTCAGGCTGACTGGCCTGACCGTCTGGCACGACGTGCTTTCAAAGCACGTCGTGCCAGAAATTATTATTATTTTTTAAGTTTGAGTCGTTGATCAACGGCTATAAGGCCGTTGATCAACGGCTACCTGGCACGACGTGCCTTCGCAGCACGTCGTGCCAGGCAAACTTTTTTTTTTTAAAATCGCTCCACCTATAAAACCCCCCCAACTCTCCGTCTCTTTCACTCACTCTCACTCTCTCTCTCTTTCTCTCTCTCTCTCTCAAATTTTTGTCGGTGAAGAAGGCGTTGAAAATTTTGGTCGGAGAAATTTGGCAAGGCAGACGAATTTGGCAACGGAGAAGCAGAAATTGAGGGAAGAAGAAGCAGAAGCAATTTGGCAAAGCAAAAACAGAAGCAAATTTTTAGGACGGGAGGCTCATTTGTTACTGGGATGCACGTGCTAATTCAGTCGTTGTTGGAGATCCTATAGATACTTTCCAGCCGTCGAGTGATACTACCAGCGTACGATCCTTTATATCACCCCTCCTGTCCACCAGATTCGGCATGATGGGCTGTTAGGGGTTTTTGGACAGTTTCAGTACATAGTATAATTGTTATTCAGTAGTATAGCATTTTATTTAGTAAATCGTACTTCGAATATATATTTACTGATAAGGATTATTTATTTTTCCTAACAGATGAGCAGCATGTACAGGATAGGACAAGCGTCTCTGTCAGGTCTTAGTCACGATGACCCTACACAGAGTTTTCATCCCGATCTGACTATGATTCGAGACGAGGCGTTTGGATCCATGCAGTACTTACAGCGTTCTGAGTGTATGAGTCTTGGTCCGGATCCCCGACAGGATACTACCCAGCCTGGCCATTATTAGAGACCAGTTAGACACGTTCCTGGCCAGGCTGGCCCATCCACAACTCGAGGAGATAGACGTCGTCATGGATATAGACTTCGTGATGATGGCGGACAGGACGAGCAGGTTACCCCCGGCAGTTACCACGCACATACTGTCGGGTGTACACAGATTCCGACTTCGTCTAGTACATTCAGGGGTTACGATGCATACGCTTCCTCTGCTATGCACGCCAGTACTTCTACTGTTGGGCACCAGTCCCATACGCCTGCATTTTCTGATAGATCTGACCTTCATCCGATATTTCAGTTCCTGCATGGATCTGCCGGTGATTTTTCTGATTCATATGCCTCGACATTTTTTACACCGGGTCCTATTTCACACATCCCTATATCAGGCCCATCCACGTCTACCACTTTCCATCATCATTATCGAGATCCATTCCGTGCAGATTCATCATCTGATCCTACCGGCTCACACCACGGAGTTGATGATGACGACGACGACGGCGACGGCGACGGCGACGATGATGATGAGACTGACGTAGCTGAGCCGTCAGCTGACCAAGTAGTTCGAGGACGACGTGAGGTACGAAGACCTAGGAGATTTTGCTGCTCGTCGACCCCTCGAGACCCAGATCGGGGTCGACATCGACGACGACATTGATTTTATTTATAAAATGTATACTTGATTAATTTTTTTAAACAAATTTTTAAATTCTGTAATTTTATACTTCAACATTTTATCTATTAGTTTAATTTACTATTTTATGTCTATAATTGCTAATTTTGTTATTTTCACTTACGAACTATAATTATAGTTAATATTTTTGTTTTTAGGATTAAGGGTTCAAGTAAATAGGTTAACCCTAAACCCTAAATTTGGTTTAAGGGCTTAGGATTAAGAATTTTGATTTTTAGGTTTAGGGTTTTCAGAGAGGGTTTGTATATTCGATTATTTAAACCCTAAATCTCAAATCCTAAACACTAAATTTAAAGCCCTAAAGTTCAAAATTCTTAAAATCGTTTATAAAATATTCAACGATCTTAAGTAATGGAGGATATAAAACCTAAACCCTAAATACTAAATTTGAACTCTTCAAGTAAAATAGGTTAACCCTAAACCCTAAATTTGGTTTAAGGTCTTAGGATTAAGAATTTTAGTTTTAGGTTTAAGGTTTTCAGGGAAGGGTTTGCATATTCGATTATTTAAACCTAAATCTCAAATCCTAAACACTAAATTTAAACCCTAAAGTTCAAAATTCTTAAAATCGTTTATAAAATATTCAACGATCTTAATTAATGGAGGATATAAAACCTAAACCCTAAATACTAAATTTGAACTCTTCAAGTAAAATAGGTTAACCCTAAACCCTAAATTTGGTTTAAGGGCTTAGGATTAAGAATTTTAGTTTTTAGGTTTAGGGTTTGCAGGAAGGGTTTGTATATTCGATTATTTAAATCCTAAATCTCAAATCCTAAACACTAAATTTAAACCCTAAAGTTCAAAATTCTTAAAATCGTTTAAATATTCAACGATCTTAATTAATCGAATATAAAAAAATCACCGATCTTAATTAATCAAACATATAAATATGTTAACCCTACATACTAAATTTAAACTCTAAAAACTAAATATGTTAACCCTAAACTTTAAATTTATTTTAAAGGTTTATGATTAAGATTTTTTATTTTAAAGAGGATTTATACGTTTGATTAGTTAGATCTATATCCCAAATTCTAATTCTTAAAACCTAAACTCTAAATTTAAACCCTAAACCCTAAACTCAAATTTTAACCATAAACCCTTAAACCCTTAGAAAAATTCATCCAATTTCTATTAAAACAAAAAAATATTCTTGACTTTTAAATTAAAAAAAAAAGGCTTCCGGTCAGTTGGTCAGCTGGCCAACTGACCGGCCCCACCTCGACCTGCTCGGTGAGCACGTCGAGTAGGCAAAAAAAAAAAAAAAAAAATCGTTGCTCGACGTGCTTCAGAAGCACGTCGAGCATAGATTCGAACACGATCCGTGTATCAGATATACAATTTGAAACGTTTTTTTTCTCGCGTATATTCTGATCAATAAGCCATGGAAAGGAGATACTGAATATCTAAAACCAGGGATTGAAGTAAATAAGAAACATAGTGAAATTTGTTGATTCCAGAGATGAGTTGAGCACAATTTGTAAGGATCAGAACATTCAAAAAACCCAGGGTAGCAGATTTTTTTGGAGCATATAAGCAAGCTGTTGCTTCCGCTTGTAATCCTGAGAAGTCACTAATCACGGAGGCATAAGAGAGTATTGGAATTCCTTCTGGATTCTTAAAAACAAGACCAATTGCTGTTGTTGTAGGGTTGATCTTAAACGATCCATCTTTTTGGATTGTGACAATTCCGTCCTTTGCAGGCCCTGATTGAAACTGATATGGTGGCTTACTCCTGCTTGTAGAAGAATTGTTTTTTTGGAAAGAAAGTGAGGAATCATCCATATAAACATATTCGTAACAAGGAGACTAGAGTTATATTTGCGTACTTAAAGTATTACATTTTCAATATTGATGTCATTTATGAGAATCATGTAAGAGTTTCGTTTTCTTTGCACATCCCAATACTTCCACAACAATTTTCCCCAACTTTTTCTAAAACCCACTTTACTATATATTTTCATTTTTTCCGGCAAATTTAAAAAAGAAAGAGAAAGCTATGAGGAAAAAATAAAAAATTTAAAATTAAAATACTTTAAAACCCAATAACCAATCCCACAAAGACCATAATTAGGCCTATCAATCAAGCCTTATAAATTGGCTTTAACAAGCTAGGTTTGACTCATATAATTAATAACACTTTCAAATTTCAGGCAATGAACTTAAGGTTTATAAACATGAAACTCATATTTAACTCACAAAATCATTCAGGTTACGAGCTTAAAGTCCAAAACTAATATTACTATAAATTATTCATTCTAAAATTCGAAATAAAAAAGAAAAAGAATAGAGACAACCTACAATTTATTTGCTAAAAAAAATTAATCAGTTACCATGCCGAAAGGTTCAAAGAAAAGAAAAATTGAAGGAAAAAAAGAGCAAGAAACTAATTAGTCAACATAAAAAATAGCCACCATCATATCAACAAAAACAATTCACTGAACCAAAAAGAAATATAAAGCTTAAGTTATGAATTACCTATATTAGCCATCAATAAAACAATGGACTTGTTAATTTTAATTTATATACATACATTTGTGTGTGTATGTATATTGAATTGGGCCTATAATGAGCTCGAATCTAATGAGACCCGAACTCGATTTAAAATATTTTAGACCTAATATTTAAGTCTAAGTTCAAATCGTCGTGATGAAAAATTAGGCTCATTGGGCTCTTTTTTTTTTTTTTCCTCGGTGAGGTGGCTGAGTTCATGCTAATTGGACTCTATTTATAGTCCTAACTAGAATCAATACTAGGAAATACTTAAATGGATCCAAAAGTCCATAGACCCATAGACCCAACGACTGATATTAAGTCACAAGGGTTCGAGACTCGAACCCTTGTAGTTTAATCTCAGCTGTTGGGTCCACAAGTAAGACTTACGAACCCGATCTACCTAAATATTTTTCAATCAATACTCTACCTAGGTGGCTCCACCTTTGACATTATCTGATGTAGTAAAATTAGTTGCCTCAATAATTAGTTATAGAAGAAAAGTAACATTGCCTCAATAATTGCTCAGGTTTATCTCTCAAGATTACAAAAAAAAAAAAAAAAATCCTCCACAATCACACTACTTCGGTGATCCCCCCCCTCTGTGACAACCCTTCTCTCGCTAGAAGAAACCCATCCACCTCCCAGAAAGGGCCAAAACCAAACTTTTTCCAGGATTTCAGCAGAAGTTTTTTTGAAGAACAAAGGGAGTGTCAAAACCCCCCTAAAAAAAAAGAAAAAAAGAAAAAATCACTTCTTTAAAAGAAAAAGAACCTATTTTTCTCGTCTATTTTTGTAAAATATTATGGCCCTGCATTTAGCTTTAGTTGTTTTTTATATCTTTGTCATTACTCCTATTTGCTGGAAGAGTTTTCTTCGCGTCTGTGCTAATCTTTTTGTTTTTCTAAAAAAAAAAAAAAATACTTGCCAGAGTTTTTGCTAGATACTGCAAGAAATTCTTAAATGTAAAGCATTCTAGATAAAGAACAGATTACTGGCAAAAATCTTGAAAGAACCAACCACTAACATCAAATGGATCAATGCATTGAGCTTTGTCATCATGGGGTTAAATGGTTATTAGAATTTGAGCTCTTGAACTCCTAAATTATGAAAAAGAAATTTAATCACTGGGTAGTTGAGTTCTTTTATGGATGAAAATTGGCTAATTAATTGAAAAAGACCTATATGTCTTGACTCATTCGTTCACATTAGATGCATGATAAAATGATTTTCCTTTTTTCCTTGAAATTAATATGTTTTAGACTTGGACTCACTCCTATAACACTTGTGTAGGCTTAGAAGAGATTTTCAAGAATTTTCCAAAAAAAAAAAAAGGAAGAAATTTTCCAAAGCACTGAAGAAACTTTGGAAATAAATAAGCAGTAAAAAAATTTTTACCTACTCCTAATAGAGAGCACCAGCACCCACCACCATTTGTAAATCTCGTAAGCATATTTGTACCAACAATTTTTGTACATAAAGTATTATATTATCAAGATGATGTCATTTACAAGAATCCATGTAAGAATTTCATCTTCTTTACCCATTACAAAACTTCCACCACAACTTTACCTAACTTTGTAAACACCAACTTGACCTTATATTTTCATTCTTTTTCTTCAAATTAATTTAAGAAAGAAAAAGCTATTATTTAAAAAAAAAGAAAAAAGAAAAAGCTATGAGTAAAAAAATAAAATATAGAAAACGAAATACAGTACAACCAACAACCAGTGTTTTTAAACCTGGACTGGACCGGCCGGTTCGACCGGTTGAACCACGAACAGGCCATGTGTCCGGTCCGGTCCTATAAAAAGTACTGTATATTTGACGAACCGTTCAGAACCAGTTGAACCGTGCGAACCGGATCGAACCGTTGAACGGTTGGTTTTAACCATTTTGACTTTTCAAAATTTTTTTTTCCTCCCGCAAGAATTGAACCTTGAACCTCTCTTTTGTCTTTACTGCACGTGAACCAACAAGCCAGGCACGCGTTTGTTGTTTTAGTATTAGGAATCTTTTTATTTGTTCTTTCTTTAGTTTTTTTACTTTAATCATTTTAATAAACTTAATTGATTATTACATTTTTAGTTTCTTTATTTTCTTTAATCATGTTTAAAGAATTTAATTGATTCTTACTTTTTTAATTTATTTGTTTCTTTTATTAATTATATTTAATGAAATTAATTGATTCTTACCTTTTTATCTTGGCATTCAAATTCATTATATTAAAGATATCTTGGATTTATTTTTACCAAAATCTCTCCTACTAAGATTATTCTTTTAATCTAAATTGCTTAATTATTCATTTATGCCTAAAACATTCTCCTAATTAAAAGTTTAAATTGGCTATTTTTGTAAAGCATTTGTGTAAATTTTTAAATTATGGTTAATCATTATTCAATAATAAGCACCTATGATATCTTGAAAGTAAGTGGATTGAAAGTTATGTCCTTTATTAAAAAAATTAAAAATCAATTCAGATTATTAAAATCATATTTTTTTATGCAATATATTGATTCCAATATTATATCATCACATATTCACCTTTTCTTGACATACTAAAAGAAAATGTGTAAATTAAACATAATTGATTAAATTAAAAACTACTAAGCAAATAGATTTACTTGTTAGTTTTATTTTTAAGACTTATTGTACAAAGTCAAATTGACTCGCTCAATAGTCCGATACGTCAAAAATAAAATTTCTTTTGGAGAGAATACGTCTAAAGTTAAGCCTGAGAACCGATTTTAAATAAAGTTTAAACTCTTTTAAGAAATTCTTGATTGGTACAAGACTGTTAGAAATTACTCTCATTAGATGTTGTAACAAAAAACGTAAAAAATTAAAAATTTTAAAACTAAATAGATCTAAACTAATAGTAAGATAATCAAATTGAAATTTGAAAATCATTTGATATGCAAACCTACCTTAAAAAATAGGGCAAAATAATTTTTTTTATTTTAAAAAATTACATTTACTCGAACAGCCCTATATACAAATTGTATTATTTGGTATTAGAAATAAATTTGAATTTTATATTGAAAAATAAGTCTTGATGATATTAAAAAAGTAAATAATGTAAAAGCAAGCAACAAATATGATTTAATAATTTAAAATGTTCAAGATTGTAATTTAAGATATTTAAAAATATAATAACATACTTTAATGGTAAATTTTATAGTTAATATGAATTTGAACAGAATAAATTCATTAATTTGTATAGTTGAATATATTTAAACAATTAATAGGTTGACTAGTTCAATAGAGTGGTATATATCTAGTATTTATTTTATATTATACATTAAATTAAATTAAAATAAAAAAAATCATTGAACCCTGATCCGACCAGTTGAACGTTGAACCCCTACTCCTTCGGGTTCATTGATCGATTCGATTTTTAAAACATTGCCAACAACCAATCCCCAAGGACAATTGTCAATACTCTACCTAAGATTTTCTTTTTTATTTTTTTTGAAAGCACCTAAGATTTTCTTATATTCCAATTGGTTACCCTCTCTTGGTGGCCCCGCCTCTGACAATAATCATCCGCTAAAATTAATTGTAGAAGAAAAGTAACATGGCGTTAATAATTGATCTGTTTTATCTGCCAATCGTCCAAATATCCTCCACAGTACTACTCCGGTGACCTCCCCTCTCCGATAACCCTCTTCACGCCGGAGAAAACCCAACAAAACCCATCTCCCAGGAAAGGCCAAAACCGAACTTTTTCCAGGATTTCTGCAAAAGTTTTTGGAAGAACAAAAGGGGTGTCAAAACCCCCCTCAAAAAAAGAACAAAAATCATATCTTTAGAAGGAAAAGGACATATTTTTCTTGTTTATTTTTGGAAAATATTATGGCCCAGTGTTTAGCTTCTGTTGTTTCTTACACTTTCATCATCACTATTGCCTTGTATACGATCCCACTATCTTCGTCTATCCCTTTTATCGTACTTCATGGTACTTATTATTTACATACCTCTGCAATTCTTTCTACTTTTAACGTTTTTTGTTGTACAAAATTTGATCTCTGCTGGGTTCTGGAAATTTTGTTAGCTTATGAAAAATGTACGTGATGACAGGAATTGGAGATCAGTGCTCAAATAAAGGAATGAAACACTTCACAGAGTTGCTGAGTGAGTGGTCCGGTTCTACTGGATATTGCATGTATGCAAAGTTTAATGTTTCACTAAAAATTTCATATTTTTGTTTGGGAGTTGGCAGCTTTTTATTTCATTGAAAGTACTAAAGATTTCGTAATTACTTGGTGATTACTTAGTTTACTGATCAGGATTTTACTTGGTTATCTATTGTGAAATTTTATTAATCAGTCTTGTCTCTTTTGGTAATAAAGTTAATTTAGCTTGTAGATTAAAAGAAGTTACGTGTATCTGTGATGTGATGACATAAGTTAGACTACTTGCCACAAAAATGAGGTATCATGCGATAATTAGAGAAGAGGAAAAGCACTGGAGAAGTATTAGAGATGGGAAGGGCTAAGTCTAAACAGCCTTAACTATGATAATCTGACTGGTGGAACTTTCCGGGAGATGGTCTTAGCACTTTTTTTATTCTTATCTTCATTGTTGTTCACAACATTGTAATCTTGTTTGGTCTATTTGTAAAGTTTGAACTTGTTTCGGTTCAATAATTGTTGCCCATTACTGGTATGCGTGACTCTACTTGTGAAGTGTTATAAATAGAGGGCTGGACGTGATTGTAACTGATGTACCATTGCCATAATTCTTAACTCATTCTTTATTCGGTCTTCTGATTATGGTTTTCTCAAAATATTACAGCATTTTTGCATCTCTCAATTTGTAGGTTGGTCAATTTTTCATCTTAATTCTATGTATCAGTTTTTGATTTGATTTGAAGATTTCGGATCTTCCATTTCTTGAGGCCTGCTGATTCCGTACTTTTCCAAACATGAGCAAGATCCAGAAAAAAGCCCTAACCAAGATCACGTACTAAGTATCAAGAAGGGGTCAACAAAATTTGTGGAGTTCTTTTTTCTTTACATTGGCAACCAAAGTTGTCTTCGCATAGTTTAAAACCAGATCAAAGAATTTTTATCAGCCAAATGCTGCCAATATGTTGTCATCAATTCCATTTCTCTATCTGCATATAGAATTTTCAGTTATGCTGAGCTTGAGCAATTTCCTCTAGCAAGATGACCATGTTGTTTTTTCGGTTTAATCCTGTAGAGAAATTGGAGATGGGTCATGGGACTCCTGGTTTATGCCCTTAGAGGAACAGGTAATTGACGAGACATCAAAATACTAAATACTCACTTCCATTATGCAATGCTTAAAATCCTCATTGTAACATCATCCTAACGCTGGCTTTCTTTGTTTGTGCAGACTGAAGTGGTTTGTAATAAGGTAATGCTTTCTGGGTTCTTTATTTTGGTTGGTGTATTCATTTATGAAGGTCTGATTATCAACTGGTAAGCTTCAAAAACTTATTTACAGGTGAAGGAAATGAAAGAGCTCCAAAAGGGTTACAATTTTGTTGGTCTATCCCAGGTAATAATTAGATAATGTACCTTTTATAGTTAACATTGTAATTACATTGTGGCAGACAATTTAGAAAGCATTTCTTTACTCTTTGCATGAAACCTTGTGAGTCATGTTCAATTTTTCTTAAAAAAACTATAGCGTGCTTTTCATGAATAAATAATATAGGTTCAAATGCTAATAAAAATATTTTTGTTGCATGTGTAGCATTTCTTTCTTTCGTGAAATTTGTTTTAGAGTATCAGAATTCACCCATTCATTTGAGTATATGATACACATTTTGATGTTGTTGCACAAACCTGAATTATAGTAGGATGCTATTCTATATGGATGATTCCTAAAATCGACACTAGTCAGAGTTTGTATGAAATTTAAATTAATGCAAAGAACTGAAGGAGTGATAAGCTTCTCAAAAGTTCATGCCATGAACAATTATTACAATAATAGCAGAAGTATTTGAGAGGCAACGTTGGAGAAGGATGTGATAGAACAATCCAAAATCAAGACTAATTATGGTAGCAATTGGCAAAGGTCATGAACAATTATTACGATAATAGCGGAAGTAGTTGAGAGACAACGTTGGAGAACGATGTGATAGAACAATCCAAAATCAAGACTAATTATGGTAGCAATTGGCAAAGGGTTTTAAGGTCATTTCAGTATTATATAAGCTTATTTGTAATTTCCCCGGAATAGCGAAGCACACATGTTAGAAAAAAGGCGGTTAATGTTTTCTCAACCTCATTATGACGGACAATATGTAACCCCTTGTTCTCAAGTTATGAGGCCATCACTTTCTTCTATCGGTATGTACAAGAAAAGAATGATATACTGAGTTGATAGTTCTTCGCTGTGACTTACTAACTATTTTGAGAAGATATCATTCCTTTTTCTACATTCATTGCTGTTTTCAAGATTTTAAGGTTTTATTTATTTAATGTTTGTGCTATTACGTTGCAGGGTAACTTAATAGGCCGAGGTGTGGTAGAATTCTGTGATGGTGGCCCACCTGTAAGAAAAATATGTTAGAAAAATTGTTCTTTCATTTTCCCTTACTGTTTCATTTCTTCCAAATACACATGTTTCTGTAGCATACTTCAGAAAGTATGGTTGAATGTCATAACATCTACGTGACTGTTTTATTTCGTCAACAGAGTCATTCTGTTTGAAATCCTGTAGACTTTCCATAGAATAAATATCACCAGGTCTTCTCCTTTTCATCAATGTATCTTTGACTCACAGAGTCATTATTCACATTTTGAAGATTAGCAAATCTGAACCAATACGTCAATACATGACAGATCATTCCCCATAACTATTCTTGCACGCGTAAAAGGCGTTAAAATTTTCATATCAGGTGCTATGGGCTTCATCTTGCGGAAAATACTTTCGGGACTGATGGTGCTAAAGATGTTTTGTCTACTTGCAGTTTTGTGTATTGCTACACTCTTTATGAGTGCTTTATGTCATCCACGGAGTCATTCTGTTTGAACTCCTATATACTTAAAATAAGGAACAAATGTCACCAAATCTTCTCCTTTTTGTTGATGTTATTTTTGATGCACAGAGTCAGTGTTCACATTTTAAGATTAGCCAATCTGATCCGATAAGTCAGTATGTGCCAGATCTGTGCTCCATAACTATTCTTGCACTTGTAAAGGGCATGAAAGTTTTCATATCAAGTGCTAGGTGCTTTATCTTGTGGAAATTAGTTTAGCGTTTCATCGCTGCTATGTTTGTGCTACTTGCTGTTTTTGTATACTGCTACACTTTTTATGTTTGTATATTGTGTTTTCATGAACTAATTAAGTTTGTGACAGCTTTCATTTCTTTGATTGACGTAATAGGTTAAGAACTTTGTTTCATTGGGAGGGCCTCATGCCGGTATAGCTTCAGTCCCTCTCTGTGGTGTAAGTGATCTCATAGCTTGCTTATTGTCAGTCAAATCGTAGTTTCAATTCTTAGCAAATATGCTTGCTCATGGGAGTGCGCCGTCTTCCTATTACCTGATTATTTCTAGCATGTTCCTTTTGTAGGGAGTAAAACTCAAGGGGATTGTATATACCTTTAGTTGGATCAGTCGAGGGTCAACTGTCAAACTATTGGCAATGACATACTTTCACAACTTTAGTGTTTGTTTTAAATTAGGATCCACTATAGTATCTAAAGTGCTAAGCATACTGGGCGCAAACTCTGCACTAAGTACATGTCCAAGATATGGAAATAGAAATGAAAAAGGAATAATTGGAAGGCATAAGCCTAAAGATGAAAAATGCCTACTGATAGAGGACAAGTGGAAGATGAAACGTTCTCCTGCTATAGGCAATTGGAAGAATCAAATGTCATGATCATTTAAGACTTTTTAAGGCTGAAACTGTTGGTAAAACTATGGATTTAAGAGGTTACATTTTAAGCAGGTTGGAAATGAGTGATACAAAGAAGTAAGTGGGAGCTTTGAACCATTTCGTGCCTTGTAAATTGTAACAGGGTGATGTAATACAGATTGTTCTGCATTATAAACTCGTGATTTGGAGGATTAGCAGATTGTTTGAAGTGAAAAATCATCTGATTGCTATTTATTATAAGTTAACTCTCGATGAGACACCTCATATCATATTGAATAGAGAGACTAATGTATTAATAAAATAAACTTCAAGAAGATTTGTATTTATTATTAGTTATTACTCATCATCTGTATGCTACAGTAAATGTTATAGTCCTTAACCATATATTTTTGGGCACATCTGTATATGTTGCATCTTGTTGGTTTACTAGCTGCATCTACTGTAACAGATGCTATTTGTAATTTTCTGATTTGGTGAACAGAGGCCTAGACGCACTAACACAATCATCAATGGTTCCTGTTAAACTATCTTTTGAGCATATTACAAGTCTTGACAGAATCCAGATGATAGAGTAGTCTTCCAATAATTCTTTTTTTTTTTAGGTAGTTTTTTCAATAATTCTACAGAATAGGAAAAATGATCTTTTAATCTACAAGTTCTTACCTTGATACTAAGGCGTGTATGCTAAACCAAGAAAACATTCCTTGAGAATCGTAATGCCTCAGCAAACCACCCGAGGAAATACATACTTTCTTCCGTGGATTTTAGGCTTCTAGGAAGGCCACTAGCCCAAGATGCAAAAGAATGTAGGTCCGCTTTCAAATTAAACTCCATAACCAGGAAATCACCTTTATTTATAGAGATTCTCTGTGCCCAAATTCACCCTTATCAATGGCTGTATATAGGCTTTGTCTGTAACATCATTTATCTGATAAGTTTCTTCAATTATCTCTGCCTGATAGGTTTTTTCAGTGGTCTTTACTCAGCCATATTGTTCTAATCATTTGCTAAGGAAAGAAACTTGTCCCAGATGGGGAGGAATATGTACTAAATAACCTTATACTTTCCCTGGCAATGCCAGAGATATTCCACGACAAAACTCCTGTACTTGATCAATAGCCTCAGCAAGCATTTTGGACCAAGGCTATATGTGTCCCTGGTTTATGTTCTGCTTCGACTTTTTTGCCTCAGAAGATGAAATTGATCTCATAACAGTGAATTGACATTTTTTTTTTATATCTTTCTTCTTGCAGTCTGGCATCATGTGCATTATAGCTGACAGCCTAATCAAAACAGAGATCTACTCTGACTATATTCAGGCATGCATCTCTCTCTCTCTCTCTCTCTCTCTCTCTCTCTCTCTCTCTCTCTGTTTGTCTGTCTGTCTGTGATACAACTGTAATACAGTTTTGTAATTCTGTTCTTCCTTGTATTGATTAATGAATTGCAGGAACACTTGGCTCCTAGTGGCTACCTTAAACTACCAAACGTGAGTTAATAAACTTGCAGCTGAGAGATTCGAAATAGTTTTGTCTGTCGTTATGTTTAGGGTACTTGCCAGTATTGGAGATAGATCAATCGTTTCTTTCCAATGGGTGTTTCAGTTTGAAGTCAATAGAATCTCAATTGTATCAAAAGGAAATAAAAGATGATGGTAATGAATTCTATAAAACAAAAGGTGACAGTTAATGGATTAAATTTTACTCTCACAAGCAGATGATCATTTGTTGTGTATATTGGAAAATATTGTAGTCATATGCGATTCATAAGGTTTGATTATCTGTGGCTGATATATTTTTTCCTATTAAAAAATAAAAACAGAATATGGCTGGTTATTTGGAGAAATGTAGGTTTCTCCCAAAGCTTAACAATGAAATCCCTGGTGAGAGAAATTCCACTTACAAGGAAAGGTTCAGTAGCTTGCAAAATCTTGTCCTTATCATGGTATGTTGGGATCCCATTTGTCCTTTTAGTCCCTTCCATTTACTTTCAGTAGAACGATTGTGTGTTTTTCATGTGACATTTTTATTCTTTGCATAAAACAGTTTGAACATGATACAGTTTTGGTACCAAAGGAAACTTCCTGGTTTGGATATTATCCGGATGGGGCCTTCAAACCAGTCTTGGCCCCGACAGCAGGTATGCCTTCTGTTTTCATGAGTGTACTCGGCTTTTATATCTCAATTATTCGTGGTTGCCAGATTTTATAGACCTAATACATCCTTTACAAAAATAGATCACAACATATTGGCAAAATAAGCTTGGTGGGGCAATACTAGATTTTTAATTCATCTTCTAGACTAAAAATTAAAATAGAATTACTGCTTTGAGCCTAGGCCTCAAGAAAATACACTAATTGTCCTGTACTGATTAACAGTGGCCAAAAATTAGTCAGTGTGTTACTATCATGTAAGAAAACACCATTCACTAATGCCAAACCCTTGTTACCACAAATTAATTGCTCGTAAGCTAAGGGAAAGCAAGAAGCAGAAAGGAAAAAACAACTAAGCTGACTAGCTTTACAACTACCTTTCGTACTGTTGTTATTGGTCCTTAGTGCTACCAATTTGAGACCTTCTTGCCCTTACCACGGGAATAAACCCCATATCTTATTGCTGCATGACTACTATGACCGTCTCTCTTTTACTTCTTAAAGTTCACAGCGAAAGGAGATTCAGCTAATATTGCCACTAGCAAACTCCCGGAACATTAGTCGTATTTATTCAAGGCTCTCCAGACAATCATCTACACAGATCTCTCTCTCTCTCTCTCTCACACACAAAACACCCCCGGTGCGTATGTGCGTATTTCTCGCCCTCTAATTTGATCAAATGCTCCAAATTCTTCCTGCAAAACTGGAAAAGGACCCAACTTCATGCATGCAAGTAGCGAAAAATGAGGACAAAAGTATATGCTGTCCTTAAAACATCATGCTTGTGAATATATACATATAAATTCTGCTTTGAGCATTTTAAAATTCAAAGCTTCGATTGCATCTTTCTTGCAGACCGAAGCTGTATATCGAGGACTGGATTAGATTGAAAACTCTAGATGATGCCGGGAGGGTAATGTATATTACGGTATCAGGGAATCACCTTGGAATTTCCAAACCTGATATGAAAAAGTATGTCGTTCCATACTTAAAAGATGATACATCCAAAAAGTACAGCACCAAGACTAAACTTGGACGCTTTGCAAGCATCGGTAACAAAAGGGATATGCAAACCTTGCAGAGAGCACAGGATGCGACATCAGCAGAGATCGATTACTGCAGGTTCATCATCTTATAGCTTTCCATCATCCATCAAGAGCTTCTTTGAAGAATTACTTGGCATCACACAGGACGAAGCCATTATTTTGATCTCGAATTTAGTTCATTTGGTTTGTTAAACCGCGCTTGATCTGAGTAGATGTTGGCTTTGGTTGTGATCATGGTCCTGATTATTAGCCTTGTATGTGCCACGTCAATTGCACAGACAAAATCATTTGTAATACTGCCGGATGACATTTATGAACACATATACAACACGTAAGACATCTTTCTGTAGTATTCAGATTCCAAAGGAGAGAATAAGCAACTACAGTGAATTTGGACAGCTCTTAATTTTATTTTTACTTTAAATTCACAAGTATCACTAGTGTAAGACTACCTCTTACAGATTCGAATTAGGACGAATTACGTCCAGATTTTATATATTAAGATGAATTTTGTTCTTGTATGCTACAATACTTATGATTTATTATTGCCATTGATCGTCTTTTTTCTTTTTTTAGTATACAACAAGATTAATGGTTACTACTTTACTAAATTTATATGTTTGTTATGTCTTTTTATGTTACAAGATTAATGACATTTTAATTAACATTAGTAGATCAACCAACTAATTTGGATCGTTTAATCCAACTCGGATTTCAAATTTTAAATAAGGGATAACAATCAAGAAAAAAATCACAAAAATTTTTTTTTGGTTAAGTTTTTATAAACATGTTTTACGAAACTTCAAACAGATTTACTAACTTGTTATTGTACATACATATTTACTGAGAAAGATATCTAAAATTACATAAGTATACTGTCTAAAATTAAAATTGCCATTTTACCTCTAGTGTTTAGAATTAAAAATTTATGTGCAAATTTTCAAACTCGACCTCGTAAAAATGTAAAAAAAGCCCCATAAATAAAGGAAATTAAAATGATGGGTTAAAATTTGGTGTCTACATTCACGTTTTTAAACATCTCTTAGAGTTTTAGGATTAACCTTTTGTTTTATTATTTATAAATTAAATGTTCAAAATAAAAATCTTAGCCCACTTACCAACTGAATCAAATTGGTCAGTATAATGCAATTAGTACATGATAAATCCTGCATTGAATTAAAAACAAAGTAAATAATTAACATGCGAAGGATGGTAATAAAATTGATATCTTTACATTTACATGTAAGAAAAAAAGGAAACAAATATAATGAAAATTTATTCACTAGAAATATTACCTTCCTCTAATACCCTTATTAAGGTATAAATAAAAGTAACTCTCTAACTCATGGTATTTGGTAACAAAAGTAATAGGGAAAAATATTTCTCTTTTTTTTTTTGGGTAAAAATAGGATGGTAGTATCATTTTTAGCTACAACTAGTTTTTAACCCAACGGATGGGTTACTTTCATAAATTAAGATTAAAATTTTTTAAACGTTGATAATCATAAAAATTAAACACCATTTTTATATGATAGTGGATTTTAAAAGAAAATCGAACTTCAACTTATGTTACCAAATTTTGGTTCCACAAAAAAACAGAGAAAATTTTTCTTACAATAATTAAGGTAAATTTGAAAGTATGAATCCTTAAATAATATAAAAGGAAATCAAAAAGTTTTATAGGATAATTTTAGGTGAAATAAGAGTTATGTTAGGAATTAAAATTTATATTACTTACCAATTAGTAAGATTCTAATAATCAATAATTTGGCTTATAATAATTTGGCTTATAATAATCAATTAGTAAGATGATACCATTAATCGATTAAAAATGTATATAAAGTCCTGACTGAAAGTAATCAATAGGGGATGCCTTTCAAAGGCAACTTAACATAGAAATTATAGGAAAATATAAAGATATACGTAAGTTTATTAATATAGATATTTTTTAAAAAACCAAAAAGGTAAATCAAGGAAAAAAAATCAAAGTCAACGCCTTGTCCTCTCTCTCTCTCTCTCTATGTATCGCTTCACAATATTTTTAATTTTTGACCCTAAATTTTGCTAAATTATGAGAATAAAAGCTGAAATTTGCTGCTGACAACATTCATGCATGTGTTTGCCCATAAGTGTTTTGCATTCTTATCATTAGTCTCTGTGTGTGTGTGTGTGAGTATGTGTATATATTGTGTTCCATACAATCCCAAGTTCCAAAATTAAGCCCTTTTTCTTTTAAACAGGAAACAAAGAAGTTAAAGATTCAATGGCTAGCTACTTATCATTCATAATCTTTAACATTTATGCTTTTTCTATAGTCTCGTTCTGTTCTTCCATCCCTTTCATTTTACTCCATGGTAATGTACTTTTTTTTTTTTAAACAACATTGCATATAGGTGCCTTTTCTTCTTCAAGTCTTGTGATTTAAATTGAGATTTTTTTTTGGTTACTGTAGGACTTGGCGATTCTTGCCCCTGCCCTGGACCTTTGCACTTCACACAGCTACTTGTATCTATATCAGGATCTCCTGGATTTTGCTTGTATGACAATTTCCATCAAGTCTTTTGGTCTTTTTTTTAATTTTTTAAATTTTTTAAACTTGTTTTTGGAACTTTGGAGATTGTTTTTAATTAATTCAAGTCGAGAGTTTTTTCATCATTACATTGCTTTTGGATACCTTTTAGGACTCGTGTTTAGAATGTACTTGATTAATTATCACTCGTTTACCAAAGTTAATCTAGATAGAGAATTTAAGAGTATTCTTTTATTGATTTTAGAACGAAATTCTAAATTCTCAACATGCATCGGTCCTTTCCTCAATGTATTCTATCGTTATTATTTTTTATGGAAAAGTAAAACAAATACAAGTATAATCTCATGATCTTTGAAGGTCTCAACAACATTCACCTTTAGGAAGGAATAAGGGATTAAGCGATTAGAGTTTTGTGATTTTACTCCAAAAGTCGAGAGTTCGAATCCCACTACCGTCAATTCCTCTTTCCTATTATAATATTGTAGGTTTGATAAAAAAAAAATCCAGCTTCAAGTTATTCAAACTTCAGATATCAATTTGGAAAACTACAAAAATGCACAAATTAATGGCTAATTACCCTTTTCAAATCTTCATCAAGGAATTAATATTTTTAGCCTAAATTTGGCTCTCGTGTTCAGTAGTTTAATTCTAATAATATAGTAAATGAATATATTTAATTCTAAATTCACCTGTATAACGTTTTAATGCTAATACAATTTAATCCTAAATTCACTTGTTGTATAACGTTTCAATGCTAATACAAGAAAGAAGTCAAGGGATGATCCAACCAAATAAAATGCTGAGTCTCTTCTCGTAGTACTTTGCATGTAAAATACAAACTAGACACACAGAAATTCTATCCTATTATAATATATTGAGGGAATTTCATTTTTTTTGTACGTCTTAATTGCGTTCTCTCTTCTACAGGGAAGTTGGAAATGGAGCTGTTACATCCTGGATTACGCCCCTGGAGGAACAGGTAACTCATTAATTACTTGTATTTTACTAGATATTAGCTAGTATTAATATCTAGTATTGATTAAACCTTCGTATACTTTATAGCAACTCGACAAAATGACAAGTAAGACATTTCATTTGAGACCTATAGGTCTCGGATAACCTTTTTTTTTTTTTTTTTAAACACATGTAACAATTGTTTGCCTTAAGTCGTCACCTTAAATTTTCTTCTTTAATTTGCAGGTCGAAGAAGTTTGTAGAAAGGTGAAGGCAATACCGGAGCTCCAAAATGGTTATAACATTGTTGGTCAATCCCAGGTGATCAATTCATCTCCATGTCATATTCTCTTTTTCTTTCATATGCACATCTGTTTTTAGTATAAAATCTTTTTTTTTTTTTGGAGTATTTTTTTTCTAGTTAAATTTGACATTAACATCCACAAGAAAGCCACCAAAATTTTCAAGCTTTTGACTATTTAGATTCTTGGTAAAAGAACGGACATTTTCTAAATGGGCCTTCCATAAAACTTCCAATTGCATCAGTAATTTAATATTCTCATTGCTACAACATTTAAAAAAAAAAAATTGTTTTGCAGGGTAACATAGTTGGCCGAGGTCTAGTGGAGTTATGCGACGATGCACCACCAGTAAGAAGCAGCTACTCTGATAATTATTTCTTTATTTTTTTTTTTTGGACAAATGGACTCTGATAATTAGTTCCTTCATATTCTGATATGTGGTCTTGAATATTTCTATGCTTCAAGACCAAATATCAGAATATGAAGCTTGCTTTGGATATCTATATAAATACTTTGCTATTATCAATTAAGGGTATAATATGTTTTAAGTGGACTGGACATGAGAACAACAGAACCTAATTATTTCCTTAATGCATGATCTTGGAATTCATGGCATTCACCTTGTTTAATTTGAGACTACAATTGAACTCCAATGTTAATTTCATTTCAAGAAAGTATAAGAAAGCTTCAGAAAGTGATAGAGGGGTGAGCAAAAATGCTTCTGCAATTTTTATTTTCAGGTTTTAGATGCATTAATTTTGCTGGTCTTTTTAAGTGTATTTTTTAAGTGTCGAATTCTACATGTGTCAAATTGTTCCCGTCCAATATTCTTGCTACTATCATTGTTCACAATGGGTAGTAGTCTTATGAATAATAAGAATAACAAGAAAGTTGCATATGTACAATTTAACACGTGTCAAATATGTACAATTTAACACGTGTCAAATTTAAATCTAAGAAAAACCCGGATTGTGTCCTAATCATTATTTTTCCACATCATGTTTTTTCCTTCACACTCATGTTATAAATTATAGCCTCCTCCTTCTATATTGATAAAACAGGTAAACAACTTTGTCTCATTGGGAGGACCTAACGCTGGTGTTGCACTTATTCCTCCTTGTTTACCAGTAAGCACTAGTCTCATAACCTTGTCATTAATCTCTTTCTGCTATATGCTCCTCTTCTTTTCTGTTTGTTACATTTGGATGAGAGGCCAATGTGTACTTGGAACAATTTGTTAGACTATAATCAGGGACATGCTTTAGTGCCATAATTTCTGCAAAGTGATTGCGACCAGGAACATATGAAGCTAATGTGAGCAAATATCCACAGCAAACAGCACATATTAGCTATTACCAAGGACAACTTATTGCTACGGATGATTTAAAACAAAACCATTCTAGATAGGTTTTGTGTTTGGGACTTCAAAAATGTGTTCGCTTCTGTCTTTTCGCACAATGTTGAGCGCTGCAATTGATCTTCTCTGCATTTGCAGTTTGATGCCCTCTGCAATAAATATGCTGCGCTGGTCGACAGGGGAGTATACACAGATTATGTTCAAGTATATTGAAGTTTCCCTTATTTCTTCGACTCTTCCAATTCGCGTTGATATGTTTCATTGAAAACTTGCTTTTGATTTGTGAATTGCAGGCTCATTTGGCCCCAAGTGGCTACTATCAAAGAACCAAATGTCAGTAAAGTTAATTTTGGCTACGCATTACTTATAGTTTTAATAATCATTTTTTTTTTTTTGGTCCATTTGGCCCCAAGTTGCTTCTTTTGCTTGTTTATAGATTCACTATTTTGTTAATGGTGACCAACAAGATGAAAAGTCGTTAAAACTAAAACACTTGGACACTTACATTTATCTGCTTCAATTCAGGATTATTCGGGCTATTTATCTAAATGTAGTTTTCTTCCCGAAGCTTAACAATGAACTTCCGCAAAAAAATTCAACATACAAGCAAAGGATTACTAGCTTAAAGAACCCTTGTACTTATCATTGTATGATGAAACCTCTTTCATTTCAGTTTGTGATCATTTTGTTTCATTTGATTGAAAATTCATGATGATGCCCAAGTTCATGCTTTTGTCCTCCTAAATTTTAATGAAACAGTTTCTTGAAGACGGTATTGTGCACCCAAAAGAAAGCTCCTTATTTGGATACTACCCTGATGGCAAACCTGGATTAGTTCTACCCCTGCAGGAGGTAAACTAATGAGTAGAGCCATTTCTTAGTACATCTCTCTTATACTAAATAATTTTTCTACTCCTCAACTTCCACATGCTGACACTCAAAACTGTATTGGGAAAAAATGGAATGACTTGTAATATGCAGATATTGCTTGTTTATACGAAATGTAGCCAACGAAAAGTTAAAAAGGATGGTCAGTGACACTGAACTCCAAAACCCAAAAGTAATAAGACACTGGTGGAATTGAATGACTTTTGCGTTGAAAAGAAGTGTAGGGAAATTATGGCTAACTTAATGACATGCATTTTGTGTGCAGACACGGCTTTACACCGAGGATTGGATTGGTTTAAGAACCTTGGATGAAACAGGAAGGCTCAAGCTCACAAGTGTGCCAGGATTTCACCTTTTAATCTCCCTATCAGATACAATACAATATGTGGTTCCATACTTGAGAGATTAGTGTGCCATTGTGAGGCACCTGCTGCTAATAACGAAAGTGCTACAGTAAACAGGTAGAAAACACACAGCATACATCAACTAGACAAGCCAGATGACAGCTGAAGCAGAATCATCTCAGAGGAGATCAATGACCTATTAGTCTAGATACATATATTGTTAAAAGACTTGGCACCTATAATTCATTGTTAGCATTATCTTTTGCTATTTAAATGAGAATACACATATAATCCTTCAGTTAATTTCTTGAAGTATTAGAATCATTACTGCATCATATCTTCTAAAATCTGATATCATTTGCTGACTTCCCTTCATACTTACAACGAAAATCAATCATATTGGAATCCCTAATCTCTCAGATAGCATAAATGTTACTGACTTGGAAAAAATATGGTTGACATTTTGCTTGTACGTATTCTCCCAAGCCCCACACTCGTTCTTTCATCCTAAATAAATTCAATTTATCTGCATGAATTTGAATATACCCCTGACCCCTAGTGTTTAGATACTCTCTCAAAAGTTGAGGATTTGCTCCGTTGTTGTTAATTACTTTCCATCCATAAATTTGGGAGTTGTAAAAATCTTATCTAAATAAATTTAGGCAAGTTACTATCATATTGATCCATCTGATCTGTGTAATAGTGAGATCCAGATACATTTTTATCCGCAAATCTGTAAAATTTATAAAAATAAGGGAAATGTGTGGGATGTCGTGGGGTGGGGGGGGATGGGAGGGGACAGACATGGTAGGATTATTATTCTATAGCAAAAGAATATGGATTAGATACAATCCTGAAAGTATAAATATTTTTTTACTCAAGCAGATTTAGTTACATGCCACGTATATGAGAAAAATAATTTTATTTATCGTTAAATAAAACCTGCTTGAGTAAAATATTTTTTACACCGTCAGCGTATAAAAGATCAATCCAAAGAATATTGTATGCTCTCATTTATTCTACTCTCATAGCAAAGAATGAAAAAGATCTATTATATATCTTAAAATTGAAGTTGATTTAAAACTACATAAAAGATATAGTTCAGCTGTACAAATTAGAATTCCTGCATGTCTAACTTAAAGAATATTAACTAAGAACTGAATCTATCTGCAGTTCAAGTTTTCAAATTTAGAGTTTTAGGACTAACTTTTTGTCATATTTCTTACAAATTGAGTTTCTTCAAAGTAAAAATCTTCACCCCCTCACTAATGAATCAAATTTGCCATTATAATGCAATGAATAAATGATAAATCAGGCAAAGAATTAAGAACAAAGGGAAGAATTTAATACGCGAAAGATGGCAACAAATGAAAACTTTCCATTCACCTAGAGGAAAAGAAATGAAGCATATAATATGAAAATATATGTCCTAAAATATTTCCATTCACTAGAAAATATTGCCTTCCTCTAATACCGTTATTAACCATTTAGTTATTACCTCATCCATTGTGTCCGGATATATTTCACTTAAAAAATAACATAAATTTGAATATTCTTTAATTTTGAAAGGAATAATTTAATTGAAAAATCTTAATCCATTGGAGAAAATAACGTATGAAGAAAGGAAAAGAGCTTTGAAAAATGAACTAAGAGGTGAACAATACACACGTACAGAGACATATGAAGTTTCACCAGAGTTAAAAAAAAAAAGAATATTAAATTAATTAACAAAATAAGGAAAAAAGCATCATTTATTGATTGCTAAAATGATTGAAGATATACATTAATGAATGCGAATGTTTGATAATTTACCAATAGAATTTTTTATAATAATTGAAGATATATAGTAATGAATGCGAATGCTTGATGACTTGCCAATAAGACTTTCTACTTTATCTTCTTTATCTTAAATATAAATATAAGGAAAAGTAGAATAAATAAAGGATTGATTAAAAATGTGGAAGGATAAGGAAGCAAGAAAGGGATAAAGAGTTGTTAATGTGGAACTCGTCCATGTAAGCATGCACGTAAGCAACACAATAAAACCGTGATGAACAACACTTTTGTATATGATATGATTTTTAAAAGTTGCTCTCAATTTTCAAGGTAGGGAAATATTATTGTTTGGGGAAAAAATAATGAATATTTAAAAAGATTACAATCATAGTCCCAAATATCTTGGGACTGAAAAGGGGTGAGTAAAATGAGAATTTTTTAATTTTCCGTCCAAATTCGAAATGAATTCGGAAAATCAAATTTAGAAAAATGAAAAACGGAACAAAAGCGTAAAAATCCGAATTGAAAAAATGAATTATAACGGAATCAGGTATAAGGGATTTTGATTTTGGAATTTTCAACTTCAAATTAAAAAAGAAAACGAATTCAAAAATTCCTAATTTGATTTCGAATTCGTAATGCTATGTATATAATTATTAGTTTTATTATACATATTATAGATATAATAATTAACATTAATAATTTTATATATTATACTAACACAATTGGGTCATAACTAATAGACTAATAGTTAGTTATTAAACTCAAACCACATAAAATAACAAATAATCAAATAAACAAATAGTTTTATTATACATATTATATATATAATAATTAACATTAACAATTTAATATATTATATTAAAACAAATTAAGTCATAACTAATAGACGAATAATTAGTTATTAAACTCAAACCACATAAAATAACAAATAGTCAAATAAACTTATTCATGTCTTTAGTTAAGGTTGGATCTTTAAATGAGAGAGTATGGTATTAGGCTTTGTTTGTTTATAAAACTGTTAAATGGGCTCTCTTTGTATATTGGGTTTTGTTTATTTATTGGACTTTACTGAGTGATCAATTGAATTTAGAATTTTTGAATTCGATTGCGATTTTCTAATTTCGATTGAAATCGAATTCAAAATGCACAAAGGTGATTTTCAATTCGAAATCAGTCGAATAGAGCTTTTTCAATTTTTTGAATTATCCAATTTCAAGCTTTTGAATTTCTAAATTCAAATTCGTTGCACGCCATGAAAACATGTCTAGTTAAAAAATGAACGTAAAACTTTGGGTAGTAAAACACGGTAAAGTTATACAAAATATCATTAAAGATTCCATAAGATGCAAACTCAAAATTTAAGGCTTAATTTTTTGGTCTTTTATAACATTCATTTTTTTTCACATATGCATATTAAATATAAAACTAAATTCCAACATTGGATGGAATAAGGAGGGAAAAGCAATCAAACATCTAAGAATATTAAGATTTAATATTAAAAATTGTTTGGACAAACAACCTAGCGAAAAAAAAAAGAAATTGTTTGTATGGGCATATTTAGATAGAATGAAAAAGTTAATATATCTTAATCATGCTCTAAATATTTAAATTGATGACATACATAAAATAAAATTAAAATTTTGAGTTAAGCAAAATATTTTAGGGATAAATGAGTGATTGAAAATTTTAGATAAAATAACTAATCGTGATAGGAGAGATTTCGATAAAGTTAAGTCCCAGATTAAACTTAAAAGGTAAGAATCAATTAATATCTTTTTTGTTTTCATTTTTGTTGTGAGAGAGAGAGAGAGAGGGAGAGAGACAAAATAAAAGAAAGAGAAGAAAGAGAATTGAAATCAAACCTGGAGATCAATTTGGAAATCGCAAAAAATGAGTAAAAGAAAACAAAAAGGAAGAGATAATGAAAATAAATGGTAAATTGATTAAGGCACATATGAAATTAAATAATTAATTGAAATTTGAAGAAAGAGAAAAAAAGGAGGAGGAGAAGGAGGCGGCGGCGGCAGGGGGGGGAGATGTATTTTTCCGAAATGATTCGGATTCGCAGGTTTTACTTGTGGATCCAATAGTGAATAAATGAGCCACCAAGGTACGATGGACCCTACCGAGTCTTGGTAGCTCACATCTCAACTGGATCCACATGCCCATGATAGAATATCCTAGGGAGAGAAGGGGGGAGGGGGGGGGGGGGGAAGGGGGAGAGGAGAGTGTCACATAGCGTCATGTGAGTGTGTCAATTCAGCAAATTTACCAAAAGGAGAGGTGAACAGTCCTTTTATTGCATGTATATATGTTCTAGTATCCCATACAATTGTATGGTCCAAAATTAGCCCTGTCTACCATTCTTTCTTTTTAGAACGGAAACAAAGAACTTAAAGATTACATGGCTAGCTACTTATCATTCATCTTTATCATTTATGCTTCTTCTTTAGTCTCATTATGTTCTTCCATTCCTTTCATCTTACTCCATGGTACTCTACTACTATTTTTTTCCCATTTTAAGTGCACTGAATAGTATTTGCATTATTGTACATTTTCTTCTTTCAAGTCTTGTGGTTCAAATTGAGAATTTTTGTTACTGTAGGACTTGGCGATTCTTGCTCTTACCCTGGACCTTTGCAATTCACACAGCTACTTAGTTCTCTATCCGGGTCTCCTGGTTTTTGCTTGTATGACATTTTCCATCATTGTCTTTTGGTTTTTTTTTTTCCCCTTTCAAACTTGTTTTTGGAACTTTGAAGATTGTTTCTGATTGATTTCAAATCGAGAAGTAGTTACATTTTTAAAGTAACCTCTGTACCATTTTTTGACTTGCATTTGTGTATGTATGTATGCTACATACATATACATCTACATATATGTATGTATGTATGTATGTATGTCATGCATACATACATACATACATACATACATGTTAATGTATATATATGTATACATATACATATACATACATACATATATTTATTTTATGTATATTTATGTACGTATGTGTGTGTATTTCATATTTATTTTTAGCGTGTCTCTTTATTGAAATCCGTCTCTTTCAGGGAAGTTGGAAATGGAGCTGTTACATCCTGGGTTATGCCTCTAGAGGAACAGGTAATTTATTGATTACTTGTATCTTACTAGATATTGTCTAGTATTGATTAGAAGTTCATATAACTTGTAACAATTTGACAACAAAGCGGGTGAGACATTTCCTTGTGATCTATCGGTTTTGGATAACTTAATTGTTGATTTTTTTTTAATGTGATAACTAATATGTCCTAAATTGTTACCTTAACTTTTCTTCTTCTAACTTGCAGGTCCAAGAAGTTTGTAGAAAGTTGAAGTCAATACCGGAGCTCCAAAGTGGCTATAACATTGTTGGTCAATCCCAGGTAATTAATTCATGTCCATGTTATTTTCTGTTCCTTTCAAATGGATATATAACCCTTTTTCTGTTTTAGGGGTTTGTTTGTTTCTTTTTTTTTTTTTTCCCTAGTTGAACTTCGCATTAACATTGATAAGAAAGCAACCAAAAATCTCATGCTTTTGATATCTCAGATTCTTAATGAAAGAATGGGTATTTTTTAAGTTCTTGTTTCAATAAAACAGTTTCCAAAGGATAGCAGATTGGTGAAGATCTGAAAATGGATAATCTTGTTCTTTTGTGTTCCTTTTATTTAAAATGAAAATGGTAAGTGGGTCTTTTTTTTTTTCAGATTTCTTCAGAAAACTCTAGATGAAACTTTTAGTTTTAATATATTCATGACCAAAAGTGAAGTGAAATACTCTTTTTTTTTTTTTTTTTGGTCTATATGGTTTCTAGATACGTTTATTCACTTATTGCACAAGCACTTTGTAACTGTTGTAAAGGGCAGTGCAAAACTGGCCTTGAAGATAATTTTTGGCCTTAGAGAGTATTGACTATTTTCACTGCTAAAACTTTTCCAAAATTGCATCACTAATTGACTATTCTCATTGCTAAAACATTTCCCAAAAAAAAAAAAAAAAAAAAATTGTCTTGCAGGGTAACATAATCGGCCGAGGTCTAGTGGAGTTATGCGACGATGCACCACCTGTAAGAAGCAGCTAGGACTCCGATAATTAGTTGCTGCATATATTCTGATATTTCTTCCTAAATCTTTCGTTAAATATCTATATTGTTGTCCTGGCGGAAACAGGTAATTCCCGGCATACACCTTGTTTGATTTGCAACTACAATGGAACTCCGATTTCAATTTTCATTTCAAGAAAGTACAGGAAAGCTTCAGAAAGTGATATAGGAGATCATGCATAAATATTTTCATTTCCAGTTTTTATTGTATGCATTGATTTTCAGGCGTTCTCAAGGTCATTCTTATACATCGAATTTAGCACGTGTCGAATCTCTTACAAACTATCTTGTTTGTAATACTAGTACTAAAAAAATAAGAAAAATTTAATGGGATTGTAATATTGTTATGAATAATAATAGTAGCAAGAAATTTAAATTGGTACAATTTGACGTGTGCCAAATTTAGTACCTCAGAAAAGCCTTTGTTCTTAACAGTGTTTTAATCATTATTTTTCTGTACCATGTATTTTTACTCTGTGTTGTTGATTATGCTCTCCTTCTATGTTGATGAAACAGGTAAACAATTTTATCTCATTAGGAGGACCTAACGCTGGTGTTGCATTGAGTCCTCCTTGTTTACCAGTAAGCACTACTCTCATAAAAACCTAGTCATTCGTCTCGTCCTGTTATATGCTCCTCTTCTTTTCTATATGTAATATTTGCATGAGAGGCCAATATGCACTTGCAAAAACTTTGTTAAACTAATGGACTTGCTAGTTAGAGACATTCATTATTGTCATAATCTCTGCATTTTGATTGCTGCCAGGAAAGAATGAAGCTATTGTTAGCAAATATCCGCAGCAAATGACACATATTAGCTAATACCAAGGACAACTTACTGCTACACATGATTTAAAACAAAATCATTCTAGATAGTTTGTGTGTTTGGGGACTTGTCCATTCTCTTCAGTCTTTACCTCAGAGTGTTGAGCACTGCAATTGATTTTCTCTGCATTTTGCAGTTTGACGCCCTCTGCAATCAATATAAAGGACTGTTCGGCTGGGGAGTATACACAGATTATGTCCAAGTATATTAAAGTTTCCTTTATTTCTATGATTCTGCCAATTCACATCTCATATGTTTCTTGAAACTTGCTTTTGATTTGTGATTGCAGGCTCATTTGGCCCCAAGTGGCTATACCAAAGAACCAAATGTCAGTAAACAAACTTTTGGCAACTCATAGATCATTCTCATAGTTTTGATAATCATCTTATAGTTACAGGAAATTTGTTAACAAGATGACACTAGATGGATGCTTCTTTTAAATTGTTTATAATTTCATTATTTTTTTGGACTTATTAATAACTAACAAGATAAGAAGCTGTCAAAACTAATAATTTGGAGATGCCTAAAGTTTTTTTAAATACATGAACTTACATTTTTCTGCCTCAATTCCAGAATTATTCAGCCTATTTAGCCAAGTGTAGTTTTCTCCCAAAGCTTAATAATGAGCTTCAGGCCAAAAATTCAACATACAAAGAAAGGATTACTAGCTTAAAGAACCTAGTGCTTATCATGGTACGGTGGAACCTCTCTCATTTAATTTGTGATTCATTTGCTCAAAAATTCATGATGTTGCCCCAGTTGATGCTTGTGTCTTTTGGTCCTCGTAAATTTCAATGAAACAGTTCCTACAAGATGGTATTGTGGAACCAAAGGAAAGTTCCTTATTTGGATACTACCCTGAAGGCAAACCTGGACCGGTTTTACCCCTGCAGGAGGTAATTATATCTCTTAAAAAGATTTTATTCGAACGTCTCTTGAGAATACTAGATCAGTCCTGTAATCCTCAATAATTTGCATATTGACTACTTAAAACATTATTGGGGAAAATGGAATGACTCGTAAATATGTAGATATTTCTTGTTTCCACAAACTGTAGCCAATGAAAAGTAAGAGGGACAGACTATGCCATTTCAAATCTAGTGAGCTTCAAAACCAATGAATAATAGAGGAACTAAGTATAAGTGGTATGAATGGATTTTGTGTATATGGCATCACAGTGGTAGGGAGTGTGGGAAAATAGTAGCTAACTTTATGATATATGCAATTGCCGTGCAGACTCAGCTTTATACAGAGGATTGGATTGGTTTAAGAACCTTGGATGAAACAGGAAGGCTCAAGCTCATTAGCGTGCCAGGATTTCACCTTTTAATCTCCCTGTCAGATACAATAAAATATGTGGTTCCATACTTGAGAAATTAGTGAGCCATTTTCTGCTGCTAAAACACATGGCACACATCCACTAGACAAGCCAGATTACAACTGAAGCAGAATCATCTCGGAGGAGGTCAATCACCTAGTTGTCTAGACTAGATATATATTGTGGAAAAACTTTGTAGCCATGACAATGTTAGCAACATATTTTGCTATTTAAACGATCATACACAAATAATGCTTTCAGTTAATTTCTTGAAGCACTGCAATACTACATCATCTCTTCTAAAATCTGATCTCGTTTGCTGATAGCATTAATCTGAAGCACTTTCAACTATTATCAAACATCGTAATCCCTTAATCTTGCAGGTAGCATTAATTTTACCGACTTGGAAAAACTATGGTTGACATTTAGTTTTGTACGTATTCTCCCAACGCCCCTCTGGTTCTTTCAGCCATAATAATAATAGCATCCACGTTAGGGGATTCACCTGGTAATCAACCAAACACTTGAATATTGATCATTTGGCACTTGGCAATTGGTAGTTTCTTTTCAGGAAAGACTTGGGAAAGTTGGTAATCACAGAAATGGTAGCCACTTGGAAAGTACAAAGTTATTGACTAGAGAAGAATGTTCTTTTATGATACTTGGTTACAGGAATTAAAAGTAAGTCAAATTATCGTTTTGTACTATTGTTTCAATTTGATTTAAAATAAAATGAGATAATAATGAAAGCTCTAAGTTACGAAATGTTTTGACTTTATAGAATGAAAATGTGCTTAATTCAAAACAAAAATCACGATAACACTCCACTTCCCAAGTGCATTTAAGTGGCTAAATTATTGTATGGAATGATTCACGTTGGCTTCGCTAGTGCTTTGACAAATGTCGATTTCTTTGGACTTGGTCAGGAACGATTGTATTTTGGTGCGCTTGTATTCGGTTGACTCTTTTATTATCAAATTTAGTGTATACTTGCATAAACTGTTAGTCTCGTTTAGAGAATTGATATATACATAAAATTCATATTCTTAAATACCAAAAAAATTGAGCACTTGAACATCACTTTAATTCTAGATTACGGTAGACAATAGTTCTACTTTGCATAATTGTCTTACCATTGCTCAAGAATTGACATTTAGTTTTGCAATTCAAGAATTTGTACTTAATTGGTATTAGGAGCTAATTGGTAGATTATAAAGGTTTTGGTACTGAGTTATCATGAATAGAAGTTGAAGTTGTAATTTGTCAATAGGGTGCCAGTGGATATTAGTATTAGTTAGTATATTGGGTGGTTTTAAGCTCTTTTATGCACAATAATAATAATAATAATAATAATAATTCTGTTACAAGTTAATACAGTGAACGTTTCTCAGCATAATAATTGGTTTGGAACATATTGCTAAGGTTCTCTTACATAATACGTACTTCGTCATGAAGTCTGACCTTGTCCTCGTTCACTGTTGCAAGACACTAGTGGATGGATACTGAAAAGTGCGCTTCCCTATCAAGAGCCGTAAAGGGCTTCGAGTTCACTCTGCTAGTGCTTCCCTCTTTCCCAAAG
This sequence comes from Mitragyna speciosa, assembly GCA_024721245.1. Lineage (NCBI taxonomy): Eukaryota > Viridiplantae > Streptophyta > Magnoliopsida > Gentianales > Rubiaceae > Mitragyna > Mitragyna speciosa. The sequence goes on from CM045557.1 coordinate 26,111,535, forward strand.
CCAGTTTCAATCTTTCTTTCACCACTAAGAGCCATCTTAAAGAAGGATTATTTACTAAATAGGCAAAAGCCGGTACTGTTCATTCATAGACAAATGTGAATACCAAATATTATTTCTCCGGTTTTGTTCACAGACAAATGTGCTGAGGATACTGTACAACAAATTAAGTACTTGACCACTCAACTGAAACCCTGTCTCCACTAATCATGTAAGGCTTAATCATAGACTTCTTCATCAGTCAATGCATCGCAACAAAATTTGGACATCAATGTGTCTTAGACATCGAACTTCCTCAGCCAATTTTGGACATTAATGTGGCTTAGACATCACCAAATTTCCCTATAAATGGTCGACAGGCACGAAAGGCAGGCATGCAGTACTAAGTAGCTATCCCTTCTTTGCTGCATGTAGCCTGTGAATTATATTTCTATCCACTTACAGTAAGTTTTAGCGATCTCCTTCTATAAATTGTGTGTTCACTACAAATAAATATATCATTAGGCCCAATGGCACGAACTGCTACAACAAATTTCTTCCTTTACTTCTGTAGAAGTTTCAATATTATTACTGCACATTTCCAGGAAACTGGTATCGATACTACCACTGTGAGATACTTCAACTTCCCACAATATCAGGACTCCAAAATCTCCTCTCGCCAAGCCATTTTTGCCTTCATTATGGGAGTGTTGCCTAACTTTCTTCAGGTAAAGTACCATGGAAAAGATAAATCTCCATTTGAAACACATCCCAAAACCATGTTGGTGACTATTACAAGTTTGCTGGTGTACTGTTTCTCATATGATGCCAAGTTAAGAATTCCTGAAAACAATTATAAATACTACAAGTATTTTCTTAGAAGCATCATGGCATTGTCTGGTCCCTTGTCATTGGCATCTATATTATCCATCCTTTTCCCTGAGTCTCTTTCCCCATTACTGTTTACACTATCCATTTTGTTCTCTCTCTGTCAATTAACAACATCTCAAACTAAAACAATATGGAACTGGGTAATAAGAGCAGCCATCAATATCATGTATAAATTCAGTCAGCGGCCACATCAGCATGGAGGAAGAAGAAGAGGAGCCCAAGTAGAATTCGACCAACTACCTTGGTTCCCTGCAGCAGAACATGGCATTGTGAACCAAGTGGACATACTTCCAATCTAGGAAGACAATGAATATGATTATTAGCTATTCGAGGTGCAATGTAAGCTTACCCGACAAGTTCAAAAGGTAACTAAAACGATGACAACTTCTCAATGTTTTCTTATGTTTATGCAGTAACATGTAATAGCTAGGATGTGTTTGCTAACGTCTCCAAATAAAGAAAGAACAATATCTAAACTCAAAGGAGTACTTTGATTCTTATATCAATTGAACTGTCTTCCAAAAGTAAATAACATGATCTTTGCATTTATTAATTCCTTGTTCTTTTAAACAGTCTGAAAGAGAGGTGCCAGGTGATTCAGGGTAAATATCTCTTCTTATTATTCACAATGTCCTCACAAAGGCCTTTCTCCATTCTCTTCCCAGGAAAATTTTCGTAGTTTTGGGAATGAAACAATTAAACCACACCGATCCAAGCTGTGTGCAAATTTGTACAATGCCCCAGAATCCCTGTGGTTTTAATTCACAATCCCCACATAGTTCAAGAGAAGACAGATTTAGATTTCACAGACTCAATTAACAAATTTACATCATCGCAATAGTCGGATATATGCAATTTAACAGACACTGGGGGCAAAACATAGCCCAGGATGAAAGCAAAGCAGAGTTAAACACGTATTTTATATAAAAATTAAAATATGTAAACACAGTATGATTAAACTATGAAGAGTAGACGTGGATGTCTACACTAAAATCTCCCACTTGTTTTGCTCCAAGCAAGCAGCTGCTCTCGCCTGCGAACTCCTCACCTGAACCTTTCTGTCGAGTGTGACATCGAAGCCACAAGCAAGAAAGTTTTGTCAAAGCTGTCTCACCAGCCACTCTAACTCTGTATATGAAACTAAAGTCTGCCCAAATCTCATTTCCTACACAACCAGGCTCTTGGCTTGGATCATATCCATCAAGATCTGCTTTGGTTATTACAACTACAGAACCATCGTCAAATGCCAAAAGACCTTGGCCAGTAAACAACTTGGGGTTTTTTAACACCAGATATGTCGGGGGGCTTGAGGCACAAGTCTTCCTGACCTGGAGATGGTAAAATTTCTGAACAGCCTGCAATCAGCAGCCAACAAAGTCAACCAGACTAAAAAATGGATAACTAATCTGTAATTAGGATTGTAATCTTATTGTAAACCCACCTGCCATTGGGAGGAGGCTAATAGTACCCTTGGCCGTATTGACTTCACATAATCATATGCAACATCAGGCGTCATCTGCTTGTACTTGACCTAAAATGTAAAATAACAAGCATAATTGGGAACACCAGTAAGCATATATCTAACTGAGCAATGACAAAAAACCAACCACATATATATATTAAATTTCCAGGTTTTTTTTCACTCACCAGATAACATATAACAACAGTTGTGCTGCGACCCCGCCCAGCCTTACAATGGACGTAAGTACTTTGTCCACATGATGCATTTTCTTGACCGATAACAAAAAGAAATTTAATAAGAAGGATTAGATAATAATATCTTGGCATGAAGAAAGCATAGTTATGTCTCATAATAAGGACAGAAGTAATGTAAAATAGGAAAGTGTTACTTCCAAAGAATAAGTTTGTTTTGTTTTACACCTTCTCTTAATCTATCTCCACAACCAGTTGCTAGAAAAGATATTTGTGAGAGAGAGAGAGAGAGTGAGAGAGAGAGAGAGAATTAAAATTAAACCCTATGAGCAACAACATACATTCAAATTAAGGATGGACTATGTAAACCAGTATATTACTTCTGATGCTGGCAGGTAACCAAAAAGTTTAATTCAGAGAGAGAATTAAATCCTATGAGCAACAACATACATTCAAATTAAGGATGGACTATGTTTACTGGTATATTACTTCTGATGCTGGCAGGTAACCAAAAAGTTTAATTCAGAGAGAGAATTAAACCCTATGAGCAACAACATACATTCAAATTAAGGATGGACTATGTTTACTGGTATATTACTTCTGATGCTGGCAGGTAACCAAAAAGTTTAATTCAACTGGTTCACGCTAATAAAATGCTGAGGAAGATGAAATAACTTGATGCAAAGAAACTACATTTAAATGGTTACAATTTATGCACACACCACAGGTGTCAACTACTTGAAATGGAGCTATCTGGTGGTGAGCCGCCCATTGCTGTTCAGCCAATTCAGGTGCAACGCCCACAATTTACACACAAAATAGGAATAAACCCATATAACTGTACAAGGACCACCAGGGAAAAAAATAGATTGTTTCATAATGTGAAAACACACAATCTCCACATACAATCTGGATTCAAGATGAAACCAAAGCATGCACTTAAAAGATTTAGGGAAGTTTGATTACCTTTAGTTGAAGAGGCATTCAATTACAAGAAAAAACTTACCGTGAATGAAGTCTACAGCTTGGCAAATATCATCCAATGATGGTGCAAAGAGGTAATCTCTCGTAGGAAGAACCAAGTGATGAATTCCATAAGCCTACAAGATATATAATCATGAACAGAACTAATGAGAACAAAGATGCTTCCAGAAATAATGCATAACGCACCCACGAAAAAATACAACCAGTCATTCGAGAAAATTAACAGAATCAATAATACTCAAAAGAACTTGGAAGGTACGAAAAATGGTACAGACGAGGGGAAGAAGCCAAGAGCATCAAATATTTATTTAATTGTAAATGCAATAGTTAGCCAAATCTAATTAGCCAAATCTAATTAGCAGGGAGAATAGAATGGGTATAGGAACATGAATTTTATATTGCTGAAAAAAAAAAAGGACACTTCAATTCTTAGAACCATGAAATTAGTTTCCAAATAGTTTCACCAACAGTATTCAATTCTTCAAAGTAATTAAAGAATCAATACTCTATCAACTAGAAACTGTGATCCGATATAATTCCAAATTCAGTAACATAACATTGGAAGTCTAGAACAGGACAAAGTCAAAAGCATCAGACCAAGTACAGACAGTGAATTACTAGTAAGCCCAAAATCACTTGTCGAACATGTCAAAGTCCAAAAGCACAATGAATCTGCAAAGGATAAGTCTAGCGAACAAAAAAATAAAAAAAAGGTCTGCTTGGACTAATTGTTATACTTCCTAACTAATCAATTGAAATGAAAACAAAGTCAAGAGACGCATACTGTATCTATGAAGTCTATAAAGAACATACCTGATATAGAGATGTTGGGACCAGAGTTTCATATGGCTCGTTAAGAGTGATAACTGCAGCAACACCTAGATCCTTTAGCTGACTGACATCAGATCTGAATGGGACTGCACCTAACAAGACAAACTGAAATAAAAGGACTTCAGCTGACAAAAACAGAAATTATACTTGTTACAATATTAATCAAAGGGCATCCGACTATTGTGTCCAGTCTTTGTCAAATTAACATGAAATTAATACCTATAATTGCTTGGTTGGAGAAATTTTAATTCTTTAACTCAGAGACAATGATCACCAAACCAATTCCCACAATCTTAAAGAGTCATCACAAGCAGATGATCAAAACGAAGTATTAATAGAACAGTACATCATATTAACACAAATATTCAATACAAACGGATTTCCCAGCTTTATATAAAATTTGTCTGCAACAAAGGAAAGGAAACTCAGTCATCATAAAATCTCCACATTCCTTTTATCAATCGCAGTTCAAATGCGTGTAAAGTTATACCAAAAAAAACATGTAAACTTTCCCATGTCTCACTATTATTCCACTTTTTTCTGTTCATCCATACATTATAAGAAGCAAAACAAACTGTAACCCTAAATTATAAAAAGAGCCAATGCTAAAGTACCAGTTTGGACAAACCAATGACAAGATCCTTCGAAGTAAGCGAAGAAGACAATAAAAAAAAATCTAAAAAGAATTGCATATATTGTACCTCATCAATCCAATCCCACCAGCGAAATTCGGCCTCAACTTTATTCCTAACAACATTATACAGCAAGGTCGGATAAAACAAAGCCCGTGCCCCCGCTCCGACCAAAACCCTCTTCGTATTCCACACCACAATGCCTCCTCCGCCGCCACCAGCAGCAGGTGATTTCTGGGCCTCTGCTTCCTCCGGCCTCGCCTCAGTCCCCGAACCCTCTTCTTCCCCCATTTCTTCTATACGCATATTTAACAATATATCTACAAATCGATAATCGCCTAAAAAAACTTCGAACTTTACAATAATACCCTGAAAAATTCAATTGAACTTTCGAGATTACATCACCTGAACAAGATTATATCCTACAAGTTGAATTACTTCAATTCATATGTACACCAAAAAAGAAGCATCAAAATTTCAGTGTTTCTTGTGAAAATTTGGGGAAATTGGATTAGAGAAGATGACGGAAGAAGTATTGAAATTTGGGTGAATTAAGAAAATTAGGGATTTGGATTTGCTATCGTATTTTTGGTGAAGGGGAATTCCTTTTCCTTCTTATTCACGGATATATTTTGGAAATTTATCCTCTGCCCCCACATGTTTTGGGTATAAAGTCAAACCGCCCCCTCCTAAACATTGACAATTGGCTACGTTTTGAGAGATTATTTTTTTTGCTATTGTAAAAAAACATCTAAAGCCGTTATAAATGCAGAACTATACTCTAAAAACAACTAAGTTATTTGCCTCTAACCAGGGCTTCATATTATTCGGGGGGACGGGGATGAGAGTGATGGTCAACTGGTTACTGACATTAATTTTTACTTAAATATTATTACATGAATTTTTCTCACATTAAAATAACTCAACGCCCATTCTCAATTTTAATTCAATAACTTGTTTTTTTAATCATATTTACTGCTTTTTATTACTAAAATACCTTTTATTTTGTTTTTGCCTTTTGATTTCTTATCTCCCTTCCTCGTTTGTTTTTTCTCTAATTTCCAATGAAAATAATGCCTATGCCTATTGCGTTGTTACAAATCTACTATGGTTTGTGGCAATAACATCATTTTAGTAACAAATTAGATGATGGTCAGACTAGCTCCAATAATAAACTTGAATTGTTTTTGTTAAATATTCATTCACGAATTTCTATCTGCATCCAAAAAAAAAAAAACTATATTAACTAATCATGCCTCAGTAAACTACCAAGTCTTCCAAATGGGATTCCTATGGGTTGGTTATGAACTAATTGCCTCACGAGATGTATGCTCAAATCTACCTCCAAATGCTTGATTTTAATTCCCAAGCAAGTTGTTAATCTTTCCCATAGTGCCCAAAGCTTTATACTAACCGATGTTAATCTTAATTGATACAACCATACAAAGTCATTCGTCCACCAATTTTAAGCATGGTTTGCTACGCTTAATGATAGACAAAAGAATAATCTGGCCATTTGAAAAGAAAAACAAAAAAGCAAAAATTTAAATTATGTAACCTTCATTTATCATTTAAAAGCTCAGGAAGCAAAATGGAATAAGCAATATTAAATTCTTGAAAATAAATTTCTTCTTCAACATTTGTGTCAAAGTATTATAAAAATTTTTGTCCTAAATTCTTTTTATTCCCAATTTTAGAACTATAATTTTTTAACTATTTGTGGTCAAAAACCAATAGTTCAACAATTACGGGGGGTTTCAAGATTAGTGAAGTCGTGTTAGTCATCACGTGGGACGTGTTGCGTTTTCAACAGGTCGTGTTTGAGTGCAGATTGGATGACTTTGCTGTTGTACTTGCCGCAGGAATGGGAAAGACTTCATTCCATTCCACGTGTATAAAGTTGACAAAGAATTTCCTTTTTCCCATAAAATATCCTCTTCTTCTTGCATGTATTAGATTTCCATTTTTCTTCTTTTTCTTTCATATTCACAAATGGTAACATTAAGTCATAGAAGCCAAAATTATGAACTCCATTGAGCTACAAATGTTCATCAACTCAAAATATCCAAAAAAAGGAAGAAAAAAAAATCCCTTTTCCAAAAAAAGGAAGAAAAAAAATTCCCTTTTAATTGGAAAATGAAATACAGTTCCATCTGGAAAGTCAAGTACTACTAAAATGTAGTATTCTAAAAAGGGATTTAAGCTAGCATTCTTCTAATGAGAAGAATCTCTTTTTGGCATTCCTAGTGTGAAGAATCCGCTTCCTCCATCAATCTCTGCTGTCATAACCAAATACATTTTCCAATTCCAACTACACAAAAGGAAATCTTGTTTACCAAGGCAAATGTGTGCAAACAAGCTTGCCCAAAAAATGTGTGCACAAACAGAATCAGAACGAAGACGTCTCCATATTGGATGGTTTCCTGAGGTTAATATCATCAATGCTGACTCCAGAAAAAATGCCAGATACAACTGCAAATGCTCTTGCAATACTATAAACTAATCTATCAACACTGCCAGTTCCTTTCAGTTGCAGATACAATTCTTAACACAGCCATGGGATTTTCAGCTGGGTCGGGCAGTGGGTGGGTTGCATTAAGCTCCAACTAAAAAGGGAAAAATTTTAAAAATTAAAAAATTAAAAAAATGTTACCCTTCATGAATTGTCCCTCTATTCACAGCGTCCCAGGAAGGAATTAACCTGTGAATTTTGAAACAGCAAAACGTTATACTAGTCTGCTTCAACTAATCAGCAGATATCAAGATACGATAATAAGCACAGCAACAAGGAGAAGCACTAATTACGATTTAAGAGAAGCATTCAATGCCAAAAACTGGGGAGCAAGAATTTAGCATGTCAGAGCTGCAACTTAGCACACAATTTCTAAGGGATATTAGCATATAGTTCACCAAAAGTTCGACCGAACTCAAAATGCTCAAAGCTGCACGATTCTCTAATTTTGAAAACGATGGGCTAAATCAAGGAAACCACAAGAATTTCCAATAAACAAAATTATAGCCAAATTTGACAAGTATGAACCCGAAGATTGGGTGAAAAGATCAACACATTTGGAGACCATTGAGCAGTATTTATCCATAGATATTAGATTCATCCATTTGGGTAGACATCCAATAAACATGCCATACTCAATTAACTACTAAGGTATCTGACGCCAGAAAAGTATTGCAGCAAACTGGAAGTTGTGCGCGTTTGCAATTTCCTCTTCTTTTTTTCTATTTATTTTTTGGCAAAGCAAGTAGAGAACTTACGCCATAATCTGGATCAAACATGGTTATAAACTAGTTCTTCTTTTATGTTTCCCTGTACACAATGGCTATCCAAGAGGGAAGTTCACAGGAGGGTTGGGGGGAGGGGGGGGAGGTGGGAGTGGGAAACTTTTAAAACTAAATCAACAGAGAGGTCCAAAGTACCATATCAGGGAAGAAAAATAGAGTGGTTTAACAAGCACAGGTTAACACTTTAATTGCCACGCATGAAGACCCATTACTCTCAGTTGGTACTAAACAATCAATCATGACGCAATGTAGAAAAATAAATTGACCATCTCTTCATGACAATGTATATTGCATCTGAACATAATGCCGTCAAGTTCAAAAGGCAAACCGTACATCAGCTACAATGACAACTAATAGCCAAGTTCCAAGCATTCCACAGCCAGCCAATTTCTTATTCAAATATCGATGCTAGGAGGAAACTTCAATCTCTTTGGCAGAAACAGATGAAAAACAGTTTAGGTTCTTCATCAACTACTGATCCTAGCGATTTCCGAAATCAATTCTTGCAGCTTCCACCAAATATTTTTCTTGACAAAGTTCAACCAAAGGAATTGGATAAATGTCAGTCTCAACGGAAACCTTTCTGGACTTCTCAATCCCTTCATACAAGTGAAACGCGTCAAGCCACTGACCCACCAAACAAAATTGCCTCAAGACAGTACTTGAAGCCGCACCATCAGGCCTCAGTCCTCGAGCCAAATTCATCCTAAAAACCATCTCTACCTCCTCGAGTTTTCCAATCTGCCAGAGCGACAACACAAGAGAACTATAGCATTCATCATAAGAAACACTCTCTCCAGCAACTTTGTCAATGACCTTATAAGCCTTTCTGCGCAAAGCCTCTTAATCAAAATATCCGTTGTGATTCTATTTGGTATACATCCAATATCCCTCATTTGATCTAAAATCCTCTGCTTCTATAGACTGACCCCCCTCACAAAATCTCTTAATCACAGCCGTATAAGTAACCAAATTCAGCTTACCATCCCCATTTTCTTTCTCCATTTCTGCCAACAACTCCATTGCCCTCTCTAAACTCCCAAACCTACAAATTCCGTCAAGAAGTGCTGAATACACAACTGCATTAGAAACACAACCATGCGCTTTTGCAACCATAACAAGTCGGCAAGCATCCTCCAGCCTCCCAACATCACATAAACCCTAAAGCACCCTAACATACCCGATCATATGCGGATAAAGATCAATCAAACCCATCTCTCCCGTCAACTTCATCACCTCATCAACCACCCTCTTCTCACAAAACATAGTAATAACCAGATTATACGCAAAGTATCCGGCCACCAATTAAACTCCTTTATCTTCCTCAAAACCCACAATCCCAAGTTTGCATCTTTAGCTCTCTACACAAATGCAACAACACCTTAAACATAGTAACATTAACAGCACAATTTTCCACCCTAGAGGCATCAATAACATCACTAATAATATGTGGGTTTTGCTTAATCTCCAGCAATTTGCAAGCTTGGCTATACATATATGCAAAGTGCCTAGAGGAGGGTTGAAGACTAGCCCAAATGAAGAATCCAAGACCCATTTGGGGTTTATCTACAGAGCATCTCCGCAGGACTTCATCTATAAAAGCTGTGCTGAGTTTGATTTTGACATTGTTAAAGGATTTTTCGATGTTGGATCTGGTTTTCTGCATATGAGCCATGAGTTTTTCCACCGATAATGCATATGTGGTGAAAAGAACGAATTTTGAAAGAGAAAATCGGGTCCTTTTGGCGGAAATTTTTACGAGAAGGAACGAGAAAGAAGAAACATTGATTCTTTTTGTAAAAGAATTTAAAGAAAAAAAAAAGAAAAAGAATGAAACCACCGAAAAGGGAAAAATAAAAATTCTTAACAGCTCTGGATAGAACTTTTCAAGAATATGAAAATGATTGGCGACGAGTTACGAAGTTGAAGGTCTTGACTAATAAAAGAGTGCGCGTAATTAAACAAGGGAAAACCCCGGCCCTTAATCCCTAACATGCTTGTAAAAGTTAAATATATTTTGATAAATTATATTTAATCACTTGATTATTATTAGCAAAAAAATATTACGGTAGTTCTGACTATAAAATTTTCTTTATATTTACTATTATAATAATTCGATTTAATATCTAATATTCAAAAATAATGTAATAAATCCATTATATTTTGGTTTTATCTTGCTTAACCTTCTTGTTAATACTTATACACATTTGTTAGTCCCTTGAGCTTTTGAATTAATTCTGTTTGAGAAAATTAACCCTATAACAGGATGTTTTGTGAAAGAGACCAAATTGTTGGAGTTAGAACACGAGGGACTAACACGAATGAATACGAATGATAATAGATGGAAAGTGTAAAACCTGAAATATAAAGCACTCAAGTTACACTTGCCCAAAAGTTAAGGTACTGAAAAAACATTAAAAAGCCTTGTTACCAATAATGCTAGATTGTCAAAGCAAAAACAAACTTTCTTGTCATTCAATTAACCAAAATCAGTTTATTATTACACGAAGGAAATTATACATTCCTGCGACTTTAATTGGCTGGTAGAATCAGGTATATAAAGAACACAGCAACGCGTGAAACACTTATTGGAAGTTTCCAAACATGCCTGAACTACGTCAGGCACAAAGAACTGTAATTAAAAAAGAAAGAAAAGGAAAAATCAAATCACATTAATCCGAAGGTCCATCATGCTTGATGCCTAAGAGAAGGCTATAACCCCACAGCTCGGAAAATTGCAGCAACTGGGCTTCTGACCATATGCTTGGATGAAATCCAGGTAAGAGATCCTTGAGACACGTTAATGTTAGTAGCCGATCGTTGAGGGCTAAATGTAACTTCATATGTCAACTTCTGGTTCACCTCTGTGAATTTGAGTAACATCGGGTTGACTGTCACATTAACACCTGCTGGAGGAACAATCTCAACAGTATAAACTGAATTAGCCTCGCCAACGTTAGTGACTGTCCTTGTATACTTCTGAACAGCTGATCCAACTACGATAGAAAATGAAGGATAGTTCAGCTGTGCTTCGGGTATGCTGGATACTTCTGTGCAATTTACCTTTCGTTGTAAGATCATGGCAACCTGCCTGTCTGTGTAGTTCAAACCGCACAAGTAAGGAATGTAATCTTTTGGTTCAATGTCATAAATCAGCCCTGGATTGTTTGCTCTTGCTGGATTGACATGGCCAGCACCTGTGGCTAAAATGTCAGCTGGAAGTTGCCTTTGATCTTCAATGGGATTCTTGGCAAGATTCACAAGGTCAGAAGTGGTCATCATGGCAGACTTAATGGCAGCTGGAGACCAGTCAGGATGAGCACTTTTCAGCAATGCAGCCACACCACTCAGGTGAGGACAGGACATTGAAGTGCCAGAGATTACATTGAAATTGGATTTTGTGTTGGTGTTGTTCTCGATGGAACGATACCATGCAGCTAGGATGTTTACACCAGGGCCAATTATATCCGGTTTAAGGATTCCAAGACTTGCTTGGCTTGGACCTCTAGAAGAAAAAGAAGCAACTGCAGGAGCATGATCGTCTCCAATTATTGTTCCCTTGAAAGAGATGGCAGCCACGGGTGAATTTGCTGAATTTATGTAGTCCATCAGTTTAAGGCGATCAGCATAAGTCAAATGTGTAGCTGGAAGGACATGAGCATCGGCTCGTGTGGTGTATCCAGATTGCTCAGGGTTAATGATGATCATGCCAACACCACCAGCAGCCTTAACATTTATTCCTTTATTGAGTATGGGAATTGCTCCAACTTCACAAACTGCTATTTTTCCTTTTATGTCTGTTTTGTTCAGTAACGCTGGAGTGCAGAATCGATCTGCATTAGGATCACTCTGGTTGGCACCTGGAAAATATATAGGAAACAGTGTTGAAGGAAAATTCTTTGGTTGATAAAGGGTCTCCCCCTCAAGTTCCTCCTTGTTTCCAAGCACAGCAGTTGCCCTGATTTTCCTGTCAATGGTGCTTGCACCAACAGTGAGAATCCATGGTGCCTCATTTGATAATGTGCTACTAGTAGGACCGCTGTTCCCAGCTGAGCAGCTCACAAAAATGCCCTTTTCCATTGCACCATAGGCACCAAGTGCAATATTGTCAGCATAAAATGGTTCTGAACTTCCACCAAGGGATAAGGAAAGAATATCAACCCCATCATCAATAGCCACATCCATAGCAGCCAATATATCACTCTCAGAGCAACCAATGGTGCATACTTTGTATATTGCCAAGTGAGCACGAGGAGCGATACCGACTGCTGTTCCATTAGCATTTCCAAACACATTGGCACCCTTGACATAGTTTCCAGCAGCTGTACCTGCCGTGTGAGTGCCGTGGCCATTCGCATCAATTGGAGAACCATTTCCATTGCGGAAAAATCTTGCTCCAATCAACTTGTTATTGCACAGTGAGGTATTGAACTCACACTTTCCTTTCCATTTAGCAGGTGGTGGAGGCATTCCATCATCACCAAATGAAGGATGATCCGGTATGATTCCAGTGTCCAGGACACCGATAATTACACCCTTGCCATAATTTGATTCATTCCAAAATCCCATATTTTGATGTAACCCCAAAAAATTTGGAGTATGAGTAGTGTGCAAAGACAGCACCTTCTGGGGTCGAGCTGATACAAAACCAGGTTTCTTCTCCATTGCTTTGACATCCTCAGCTGATAATTTGGCAGCAAATCCTTTAAAAACATTGTGATATGGATAAACCATTCGGGGTGCATCACTGGAGCTTGCGGTGCTTGTTGGCAGAAATGAATTATACCAACGATCAAGATCTTCATTTGGGATTGAAGAACTTGCAGTGGAGAGTTGAGGATCAGACTCAGGCAACTCAACATGAACAATATATGTCTCTAAATTACTCTGCTCTTGAAAATCAATTGCAGAGATTGCCAATGAATGGAAACTCAGTACACAAAAGATAGTGAGAATCTGCATCAAACCCATGTTTGACAGCATATGATTAATTCTCTTCAAGAATTTCTATTAGTCACTCACCAAATATATTCAGTGATCTGTATATAGTTTTTGCTGAAAGATGTTAAGACTAATTATGGAGAATACACAGAAAGAATGTTTTTAGCTAACTAGGAAGCAAGAACTGATATAATTTGTTTGTGGAGCTTAACTGAGAAGCTGCAAGTATATATAGCCATAGAAGCCACAGTACAACAATTGCAGTCTTGTATTATTCTCGGAAGCTACCCAAAAGACTTCGCCAGCTTCTTCAAGAAAACATAACTGAGTCTTTCATTGGTTAAATAATATATATATATATATATATTACAATGTCGTACGTGATCATTTACGCGATACACGCCAAATCAACTAAATTATCCAGTCAATAAATAATCAAAGAACATGTCTCGAAGCAAGGTTTGTTGATTTTAATTGGCATGTATACCTTTCCTAATCATGTGATTAATTAGTAAATTATGCAATATGGATAGAAAATGGAGTATGCTGATTGTAGAGCACTAGTACTTCTTATTTTTGCTACAGAACAAAATATGGCATACCCATCTTTAAGAATTTATTGATTTGCAGGGATCTAACTTTCCATTATATTTTGATGCACTTTCTAAATGCCATCATAAATTGTTCAAAAAATATAGGCTTCCCCCTAGATTAAGAAAATTAATTTTTAGGCACTAGATTTAATATATTTGAAAACTTATTCTTGAAAATTAGAATTTGCCCCCACCACAAACTTTTAGATTATTTCATTACATTTCAAAATGGCTTATTAACCAGACTCCAAATGTTTCCCACAATTTCTTGAAACAATCTTACTTACAATCAATTTGAAGTGGACAAAGTTGTAGGGGGTGACATGGGATCTGCCTTGTGATTGATTAATTAGATGGAAAAAAATATTTGAATGTGAATGGCCCAACTTGTCTGACTTTGACATGGCCGTCATGCTAGGCTTCTCAAGTTGCTGTCTGACTAAGCTAACCGAAAAGTTCCTAGCCACTTACCATTTCTTCGTGTTGTTCCATTGCTAATTATTTGTGCTAATTATTTGAACTTTCCTAGCGGTGGTGATTCTAGAAATCAAGAATTGCAGTTGAAAATTGAAATGGCTATTTCTAATATACTTTCAAGAGATTATAAGAATTGAGGAAGATATTTAACGTGAGAACACTTTTCATTAGTGCATTATTGAGTCCAACTTTTAGAACATATATTTCTATTTATTTGTTTATTTATTTTTGTAATTTGTTGTTGATATTGTAGTTTATTGTTCTTTTTTTTTTTTGAATAAAAAATTAAAAAAATAATTGCCCAAGGGTCAATATTGCTTATTTTAAAAATTTGAGGTTGAGAGAGTTTTCCTTTTTTTTTCTCTTTTGTTGTTTTTTGGGTTTTTTTTTTTTTTTTTTGTCGCCGGGAGAGGGGGGGGGGGGGGGGGGGATTGTCAGATTCTGTTTTCAGGTTTGACGGATGATGACCTCTGTTTCATACATGAAATTAATCAACTTTTGCTGCTCCACCTCAATAATCTAGTTCTTTTGACTATTCCATTGAATCCATTGTTAAACTCCACAATGATTGGAAAATTTCAGCCGTGAAAGTCTCAAAGATTTGAGGTCTGACCCCTTCTTTGAAAAGTTAGACTATTGTGAAAAAGAAATTGCAGTGCTTAAATATTAAATTCGTTCCGATCGCTTAAACAAAAGAGAGAGAGAATTTGGCATTTTGTTAATACAGGAAAATTTTACACTTACAAAACTGTATGGTACCATAAAGTAACAGGAAAAATTCTCAGTTGAGCATATTTATTCACTTATTTTTGAATAATTCTAACATTATTAGTTAGACTTTTTTATTGTACCCTAACTATAATATTGAATCTCCGTCAATTGAGGGTTTTGTAATTCATTTTTGCACAAATCTTAACATAATTTGATATTCAAAAACTAATAATTGTACATTAGTATTTTTAATATGTTGTAACAAAACCCAATTGTGGAACATCTGAATCATGACGTAAGGGTAACAGTGTGGCGTCCTAGTTTTGCAACTTTCATTTTTTTTTATTATTGGAAAATTATATTTTTTTTCTAAGATAAAGTTTGCAAAAGTTAGAAATTGTCCAGATAATTTATTTTCAAATAAAACATTATCTTCCCGAATTTTATGCATAAATCCATTTATTTGGTTTGGTTTTTAAGAAATATATTTTTTAAAAATATCATGCACATTTTTTAATTAAAATTTTCATTTCAAAAACACATTTATCAAAAAAAATCTATAAAATTGTTACAGCAATATTTTCTAAAAAACACTTCAAAAAATAACTATCAAGATGGAACAAATTTTTTCCACTTCCAGACCTCACGAGTCAACTACGGGCCATTGTGTGTTTTGTACTTGCACAAATCCAGGTACAAAGAATTACAATTGAAAAGCAAAAAAGGACAAAATTTAGGAAAATTTCACCGTTCAATTACGCTATGATACCGTGACAGACAAATTTTTTACTTGAATTTCTATTTACTCTCTATTTTTACCACTCTAATATTAATATTAGTCAAAAACTTCCCACTGAAATTTATAGTCACAACTAATGTACAAAAGTCTTTAAGTGAGTTTATATTTGCCCCTATTATTTAGTCACTCAAATATTATTAATCACAACTAAGCAGTATTATACCGAAATGGTAGAATAGTTGATGCCTGGCATATATAAACGCTTAAATTTAAGATGGGACTCTCTCAACAAAAAAAAAAAAAAAAAATTAAGATGGGACATGCAAATAACTAATATAAAAGCTGGTTGTACTGCTAAGCTGGGAACAGAATTTTGAGGAACATAATATAAAATTAAAGTTAAACCTAAACCTGCTAATTAATTTCACAAATTTCTCCTCAAGTTTATCATAATTGCATGTAGCTCCCCTTATATTTGAAAAATAGCACATATCTCCCTTGAACAGTAGTTTAGCTTTAATTTGAGTGATATCAAATAAACATCCTATAATGCCCTTGGATAGCATTTAACATGGATCTATTTTGTACCTTTAGAATGCAAGATAAAAGATGGACTCTAGCATCAGTTTGTTCGCAAAAGCGTATATTATTATTATTTTTCTTTGACAAGTATTTACGAGTCAAGGCATGAATAGTAATTGAGAGTTTGAATAATAGATTCGTCTTTCATTTTTGGTAGCAGGAGTTGTGGATTATGGATTTGGGGAGATGAGGATATTTATAGCCATAGCTGCTATAAGGCTGATAACCATTTGATTCACTGATATTTTTAGTGCAGTCTCTTTCATCATTTCATGTGTAGATGCAACTGTCTAAAGACTAGTCAACTTTCTTATGCATTCATAACTAAGTCATTTCTTTTCTTTTCTTTTCTGTTCTTTGGAGGGTATCCTAGAGTACCAAGTCTTAATTTTGAGGAGGGGACCTGAAAATTTTGTGAGTCCCAGTGACTGTTGGAGAATTAACTTGACCTTTGAATCCAGAGCTGCACTACCTATGGAACCAACCACAAGTTGTTCTGGTCAGGAAATACATAAATATATAAGTCGGCCATGATCATTTATGCCATTGTCCACACATTATATTTCCAATGCCTAGTCTGTAATTACAAAGAAGAAGCATGGAAGCGAGATGAGTAAATTCTGATAAAAATGGAGCAAACCATTCTGGTCTAAACGAGTAATAAATAAATTATGCAATGCCGGTATTCAATGATGAAGATTGGAATGTATACGAAAGACCGGATTTCCTCCCTAACATTCAGAAGATTAATAGATTATGAAATTGAGAAATGTGTTGAAAATTCAGTTTGAAAAACAAATATGGCCCTGCAAAATCAAGATTATGTCCTTTCTTCATAAAGTTGTTTTGTCCGAAAAGTCCCGAACAATGTCTGTTGCATTAGTCCATTTGTTTCATGTTTGTGATCCAATTGCTAAATAAGTTGTTGATGGATATTCATTTGAGAAGTAAATGCTAAGATTTTAATAAATAAGAAAGTAAATAACCCAATTTGTCTAACTTGGACATGACCGTACCGTGGGGGGTTCATTGCGGTGACCAATTCTGAAACTATCACTTGTCATCGTTCATTCATTTTAACACTCCAAAATCCAAAATTCTACTAAGTGGCAGTCCATTCTCTGTTGAAAAGCTGTAGCTTGTTCTTCCATTGAAGTTTATTTTCGGTTTCCAGATGAAAAAACAAACGTTCTTTCATTGGAGAAATTTCAGATGGAAATGGCAGAAGGCATCTCAAAAAAACCAGAAGCCATTATTTCAATTTCAAACGGTCCCAAAACATTTTACGCTTTTAGCTACGAGGATTATTTGGAAAATTTTGTGGACGTTTTTTTTTTTTTTACATATGAAAGTTGGCAAACAAAAGACGTTAAAACGGTAACAAAAGTCTACTGCTAATAAATATAATTCATCCAACAGTTGTAACGTGTTGTTGGGTTGTGACGAACGTTCTAAAGGCCCTACAATTAAGTGGGTCTCTTGTCTACATCTAAAAGGTAGAATAAAAGCATATCTAACGACTAAGCCTAGTAAATGGTAGCATGCTAACATATAAGAAAGCTCCAAAAGTCTAAGACAAAAGAGGTGCCCCAAAGCCCAAAAAAATCCATCATCTAATAGGAAATATCGGAAAAGTAATCGGGTTGTTTCTTTCTTCTGCATACCCCTGAATCTTCCGCAACGCTGAAATTGCTAAAGAATCATTACTAGTACGAGAGAAGAAGAGGTAAATCATAACAAGAAACAGGAATAGAAAGCAAATGAAGAAACTAAGTAGATCACTGAAAAACAACAATGCAGAAAAGAAGGGAAAAAAAAAAGTTTACAAGATTGTATTTTTCTCTCAGCTAATACTTGATAAATTCAAGACCCCTTTTCAAGAATGCCTAAAGATGATCAAATTCCAAGTCTGAGATTAATTCATTGCTCCAAAATTCAATTCAATGATACCTAACCATTAAACAATTAACAACAACCTAAAAAAAAATAAGAAAAAAAGAATCAATGACTGAACAAAAGCAGCAGTGAGCGGTACTGAAATCACTTCATCCTCCTGATCACAAGCAGTGATCAGTACTGAAACCACTTCATCCTCCTGATCACAATCTTCAATGTTGATCGAATGATCCATTACGGGTAACAGTACAACCACCTGCAGATATAGTGCTGCTTCCATTATTCAAGAATGCGTTCAGAATAGCACCCATGATGGCAAGATCGCCATGAACGGTAGGACGGCCGGCTGGTGAAAAGATCAGAACGGAAACTTTAGCACCGGTGAGGGATTGGAGCTGTTGGGCTTTCTTGAAGATACCTTTCTTACGCTTCGAGAAAGTCACCATTCTTGCTGATTCCTTCTCTATTTTCTTGATAGCAATCCTCTTTTTCCCACTTCCCATCCTTTTTGTTTCTTCAATTAATTCACTGTTTTTCTTTTCCTTTTCCTCTTCACTGAAATTGACGTTCGTAAATACGGTGATAAAAGCAGAATCCTGAACTTCTTATATAGGAGAGGACAGTTGCTATGCTAATCGAAATAAGGAAAGTTTGGAAACCAAATCTTAACTAGGAAATCAGTACAACGTTAGTTTCGTTCTTTCCCATCTCTTTCTTGGGTTGGGGGGCGGCAAATTCAAAGTAAAGGGTCCGTTAAAATATGGGTTTCGTCCTTTTTGGACCCATTTTAATAGTAACCAGATTTTAGCCCACTTAACGCCGCCCATGCAATATAGCTCGGGCTCGGGGAATCTTGACCATTTTCTTTTAAACTTAAAATAAATAATAAAAAAAAGAAACTGCTGCTTTGATTTTAGTCTCTGGGACTGGGGCTTTCTTTCGAAATTGTATCGATCTGCCCAAATAGCATTGTAGTTATTTAGAATTAAAAAAAATATTGTTGTTTTTATTTTCCTGCTTAAAATATAAGAACCGATTTTAAAATAGTCTCTTCGACAATTAACTCTTTTATATATCTACTTCAAAGTTGACCCTTCAAAAATCGATTTCACCTTCTTTCCAAATTTCTTCTTCTTGCCAAATCATTTACTCTTTTCTTACCTTCAAAACCTATCAACTTTAATTTGATCGAGAAAGAAGTGTCATAAAATCACATCTAAATTGGCGGAAAATTTTTATATGTGATGTGAATCTTGTAATCTAAGTAGAGCTATATAAATATAGTGATGTTTGCTGACGTGAGAAATTAATAGAAAGATGTTTATTTGTCACTTTTATAAACCATAATATCACATAATCTATAAGTGCATCCGTAAACCAAATCCACACAAGAATTTTCCGAAATTGACATTGCTCTTGCATGAAGGTTAAATCTTGAATGGTTTCCAATCCTGCCACGTCATTATCCACCTCATCCCCACATCCGTATCCCCGTCAGCCACCAAGTCATTGCATATGGTTCCACTTTCGCTGACTCAACTATCATGTCATTCGCCATGTGTATACCATTTGGCCTGATCTATCTGATCCGTTTCCCTGACATTTGGTTCAGTCTCATCTGGTTTGGTTAATTAAACCATTTATCTAGCCGATTTACTAATTTTCTGATCGGCCTAACCGGTTCAACATGATTCCCTACTATTTTCGACTGTTTGACTCTATTTGTAGCCTTGGATTCCAAACCGGCTTCTACACGTCGTTTCTTAGTTATATTGTATAGTTGTTTGTTGGATTTCTTCCTTGTATATATCCATTTTGTCAATGTTTATTATATCTAATCCTCGTATGGTTTCCAAGTCTCTGCGAGTCAAAGAGTACGAGAAAAAGTATAGCTAGAAAACCTTAGATATATCTTGTACCTAGAAACATGACCTTAAATGAATATAGAAGATATGGAAACTTAGGCATGTAAAGGCTCACTGTGGAATCAGATCCACCTCATGCAGATAATAATTACTATTCACTTTCGGCCACAAACAAAGATGAGGGGAAAAACAGAAAGATACCCTGGTGCACCATGGTAGTTTGCACTTGCTGGCCTGCTTTTTTCTAATGCACTTATCTGTATTATCTCTATCTCTTTGGGGATAACTTATCAGGTCATAGTAGCACATTTCCACGCATGTCTAACTCAAATTTAGCCACATTTCACGTGGGTTTTACTGTATTGGTTATGTCTTGAAAGATTCTAATGTTGTTCGAGCTATTATAAAAGTTACAAGATTATAATTAGACACACTGAAGTACATAAATTATTAGTGTTTATTTTTGGTTAATAATTGGTAAACATTTCTAAATGCTCGATATTGAACCCGGTGAGATGGTAAATATTTCCTTGGATTTTTAATGGTTGGAAATTTGCATTAGTATAGAACTTAAAAATGGTATAGCTCCTTTGATACTAACAGCTCGTTTAGGAAAAAGGAAATATAAAGAAAAGAAAGTAAAATGAAGGATTCCATTGTTTGAGAGTTGGAGTAGAAAAAAAAGAAAGGAATTGGGAAGAAAAAATCTTTCCCTCAAAGTTTAAAAATTTTCCGGCCAAACTTGGGCAGAAAAGAAAGGAAAGAAAGGTTTGTCTTCTCTTCTTTTCTAAAGCTTTCCCTTCTCTTCTTTTCCGTTCTATCTTGAACTCCCAAACTAAGCAAAAAACGGTAGTGCATATAAAGGATTGACTGTGTAAAATAATCAATTACCCTAGAACCACAAAATGTGCTGGATGATGTAATTTCATTTTTACCTCTTTTGGCATACAAATCGTTAATTAACTTTTTGACTTATTCAAGAAATAACTTGTGTCACACTGGAAATGAAAAAAAGAAACACCACCAGAAATTAAAACGAAATTTAAATCTAAAGTACTGTAATAGTTTGGCAGTGCTTCTGGAAAACCAATCTGCTCCAACATACTTGGGTCTTGAAAATGATGGTGGGATCAGCTTTTTGCTCTATTTTACTACGCGGAATGCGTTTGACAAATGACTTCCCGTCGGATAGAGAAGCCCTTATTTACATTTGATTAATCCTGGTCTAGAAGCCTGCGCCGAAACGAAAAAGAATTCAAGTTGACGTTATGCGCCTGTCAATGGTGGAATAATATATGCGAAAGGTTAGATTCTGATTCAGTGAATTTCTAGACTTCTTTGATCTTTAAACAGTTGAAAATGAGAAATTCCCAACAAGTATGAAAAATATGAACGCGTCGTATCTGAAAATATTGATTTTTCTTTTGTTAAGAAAAATTGAGTAGGAGATAAAGTTAACATATTTCAATAGAATAAGCTATTGATAGGTCAGAGTTTCTACATGTTGAATGTCTTGAATTTTGTAGTGCAACCCGATTTATGATCCAACCAGTATTTTGAGAGTTCGACGCGAAAATCGAATTTTTTGACTGCTCGTTTTATGAGTTATAAATATATAGTTATTGAATTTCACAATATACTTTGTATCAATTTTCTAAAGGAATAATAATTCTCTCTCTGCCCATGAGCGCAAGTTATGTTAGCCAAACTATGTAAATTCTTGTGTGCTTTATTTTTTTCTCATATTTTCTTGTTAATTTGCACAATACTACAGATTGCTCACATATGAAAAAAAAAAAAACCTTACTAAAGATTCGTGTACTTACTTATTCCAAACTATATTCTAAGACTAGTCATGCAAAGTATGTATAGTCATAATTATATTCTGGTTCCGCCATTCAACAGCACAATCTAGGACCATCAGCGGAGAAAGAAGCATTACTGTGCTTTCAAATCCATTCTTTTTTTTTTTTTTCAAATCCATTCTTTTTTTTTTTATCAACTTACACTATCCATTCTTTTTTATTTTATTTTTTTGATCAACTTATAATATTATAATGGGAGAAAAGAAATGATGTTAGTAGAATTCAAACTCCCAACCTCTGGGTGGAGTCGTAAAGCTCGAATAATCGTTCCAAAATCCATTATTGATCTCTTTTTTTTATTATTATCATTAAACCTACACGATTACATGGGAGAAGGGAAATTTGGTGTTAGTAGGATTCGAACTCCCGATCTTTAAAATAGAGTCATAGAGCT
The DNA here is from genome assembly GCA_024721245.1 of Mitragyna speciosa. Classification (NCBI taxonomy): domain Eukaryota; kingdom Viridiplantae; phylum Streptophyta; class Magnoliopsida; order Gentianales; family Rubiaceae; genus Mitragyna; species Mitragyna speciosa. The sequence goes on from CM045557.1 coordinate 26,133,862, forward strand.
CTAATTGCTTGATTCTCTATTCATTTCCATCTCTCTTGTTTACTCTTTCAAGAGAAAATACAGTCTCCAGTTGCTTGGGCAAGCTAACTTACACTTTGAGAACTTTTTATCGAGTTCTTCCTTCGTTATTTTTCGAGACTGATGACTCGAAAAAACATTTTCACTAGGCTAATGAATCAATCAAGGACATTTGAAGCTCAAAATAGCACTATTAAGGGTAAATTACGCCTGTAGTCCATAAACTATTTCAAATTTTTCATTTTATTCATTGAACTGATTTTCGTGTCAATATACCCATTAAACTTAAAAAAAAAAGTATTGTTTTAGGTATTCCATCAATTAGCTCTGTTATTTTAATTATGTATAGGGGTATTTTCATCATTCTATCCTAATTCACACTTCTAATATGCATTTAAAATTTTTATAAACTCAAAAAAAGAGAATAAGAGGAGGCTTTTGGTTTTGTTCTTTATTAAACAAGAATCCATCTTCACCCTCTTATTTTCAAAGTTTACAAAATTTTTAGAAAATATTGAAGGGTAAAATTAGGCAAAATGAAAAAAAAAAATCCCTTATATAGCTAAGATCACGAAGCTAACAGACAGAACAGTCAAAACGGTACATTTCAAGTTTAATAGGTAAATTGACATAAAAATGAATTTTGTAAACAAAATGAGACTTTTTGAAAATTCGGCACAAAGCCTACTGGGGGAAGGGAGAAGGAAACCTAAACCAATTTCATAATCCATTTCAAAATGTAATTGCTGACTTAAGGGATGAACTATGAGACTTAACAAAATGAGACTTTGAAAAGGTTTGATGCCCGAGGCCATACTTTGTCAAACTATTAATACTGTTGTAATTGCCCCCCTGAAGGTCTTGGATAAAATTTCTCTGCGGGAGTTTCAAAAAAAAAAAAAAATTTCTCTGCGGGACCCTTGTACTCTTCCTTTTGTTGTCTTTTCATTTTCTAAATCAGAATCTTGTCATGGAATCACGGCTTTAGTAGGCCGATGAGGCTATAGATGCACGTGCAGTAATAGGATCGAGTTATCACAATTTTTTCTGTCTTCATTTTTCGTAAGTTGAATGTGACGTAACTGTAGAGTATTTTTGTATAACTATCTAAAATTTTTGTATAACTTTTTAAAATTATGGTGTAATTATTTTTTACACGAAACGATGTTATTTTTTAAAGTCATTTTTTATATTACTAATTCAATCTCGTTCGTCCATTATTGCTTTTAATTTGAGCGATAAACTTACTACAACTGGAAATTGTGATCCTTATGGCCGTGTATAATACACAAGGCAGTGATGAGGGTGGTCCTAGTTGAAGAGAATCTCAAATGAACTCCAAGGTAGGTATTGAATAATGTGGTGGGAAGACAGAGGAAAGAAAAGCATATCCTCCAAAGTTGCAACCATACGAACATTTTTAATCCGATCCCATGAGAAAAGCTAGCGTACGCAGTCCAAAAGAAGAATCCCGACCGCATCCACGCAACCTATTTGCTGCCCTCAGTTTTTTGCAATTCCTAGAGTGCCCTGCATATATATTGTTTAATATTATTGGTTGTCTATATTTAGTATTTGTGAAGTCAATTTTGATTTGCTAAACACAGTTCACAAAAAACTTGATCACATTTTTAATTGTTATTTCCAACTTTATTTCCTAATTTGACACATGACGAGTTTTATGGAATTAATTTCAAAGAGAAGATTAGGGAAAGTAAGTATGATTGGCGGGACAAGCAAGCTAAGAAGATTAGTTAGGCGATGGTGAGATATTCATGGCAGCATGAAAAATAAAGGCTAGTGTTACAATGAAATTTCACATTGATACAATTTAATTTTATATTAAATATAATTTGATTATAAAAAAGAAAAAAGGTTGGTATGAGGTGAGATGAAAGTTAGATCACAAAAAGGAGAGGGCATCATTGTCAAAAAATTGAAAATGGTTAAAATAATTTAAAGCAAAGCTTGCAATTAGCTCACTTCTCCAAAAACTTTTTCCCACTACTCTTAATCATATCCATAACTTTTCCTTAGCCCCTATCCTCCTAAGCCTTCTGTTCTTCATCTTCCCATCTTCTTTTCACATTATTCTGCAACAAAATCAAGATCCAAAAACAAAATCTGTGTCCCCTTCAATGGAAGCTGGTGATTCTTGCATTGCCAAACCAAAAAAGTTAAGCTCTGAAGTCTCAGCAAACCATGCAAATCCAAGCAAGTATTTTCATCATTTTCTCTACAAAGCCATCATTGTTATAATCTTCTTAGTCATAGTTCCACTTCTTCCTCCACAAGCTCCTGAAATTGTTAACAAAAATCTATATTCAAGAAGTTGGGAGCTTCTTCAGCTTATCTTTGTAGGTATTGCTGTTTCTTATGGCCTTTTCAGCAAGAGAAATGATGAATCAGACAAGGAACATAATAGTAACTCTAAATTTGACAATGCACAGTCCTATTTAACTAGATTTTTTCAGGTTTCATCAGTTTTTGATGATGAGACGGATAGCACTTCTGTTTCTGATGAAAATAAGATTCAAACTTGGAATTCTCAGTACCAAAGGGAGGAACCAGTGGTTGTAGTGGCTAAAGAAAGACCCATTCTTGAAAAACAGAACGGTGCTAGTTCAAGAATTGATGAAAAGCCATTACTTTTGCCTGTTCGAAGCTTAAAATCTCTTGTTTCTGATCCTACTTTTGAGATGGAAACTACGCGAGAATCCAGTGTTAAGAGAGGTTATATTGGCAGGTCTAATTCAGATACAGGTTCAGAGAGATTTTCAAGCAGTTCGAGAAAATCAAAAAGTGGAGAATTTGCAGGACTAATCCCTGTAAATGCTGACGAAAATATGGAGGAAAATGTTGTCCTTCGTTCGCCAATTCCATGGCGATCAAGGTCAGGAAGGATGGTGATGAAGGAAGATGAGAAGGGTTCTGCTTCATACTCTCTGCCTCCTTCACTGGAGGATTCGGAGCTGAAAAAGTTCGAATCACGGTCTATAAGGTCTCAGTCATTTCGTTCATCTAGACCTGATTCATCTTGTCTTTCACCAAATAGGCCATCTCCTCCACAGACTCCACATTCGCCAAAAAATCTGTCTCCCTTACCTTCTTTATCATCTGAATCTCAAGCAAAGAGTGTTGAGGAAGTGGTAAGGAGAAAGATTCATGTCAAGTCCACACCTCCTGCAGCAGTTATTCGTAAATCTCCTTTAGTGAAATCAAATTCTAGTATCGTAAACGGTAATGATTCTCCTGAGAAGGAGCTGAGACGTAGTGCTAGGAGTATGCCAAATGACTCGTTTGAGACTGAAATAAACTGCCTATCAGGAAGAGCAAATTCAGGGCTAGAGTTGAGGGCCAGAACTCCTACAGATGTTTCATCAGCAGGGAAATCTGTTCGAACAATTAGACCTGGTGAACCGATCGCGAGGGCAGTGAAATACCGGGAATTTGATGAAGATTTCATCAATGGAAATGACAGGGAAGTTGAAGCAACCTTCAATGAGAGAAGAGGATTCACTGATCAACTGATGCATGAGGCAGTCCCTACTTTTAAGAGGCAGATTTTTACGGAGTCACCAAAGGCAGAGAAGAAAGAATGCATTGAAAAGGTACTTGTAGAAACTGATGAGAGCTCTGATACTGAAAGTGCAGATGATGATACTGAAGTAAGTGTGGGAAGTTCAGGCAATGAAGTGCCTGCAAATAACAATCCTACTGTTGTGGGGCCTGATGTGGATAAGAAGGCTGACGAGTTCATAGCCAAATTTAAAGAGCAAATAAGGCTTCAAAGAATAGAGTCAATCAGGAGATCGACCGAGAAGCATGCAAGAAAACAATCGTGGTAACTTGCTGGAGCCTGGAATTCTGTTGTTCAAAGGTTCCCCTTGTAGTCAATCAGCTTTTCATTTCACTTGGCATCCAAGTGTTTTTTTTTTTTTTTTTTTTTTTTGGTTTACCCATGAATATTTCTATTTCACCTGTGTTTATGGGGATCGATACAGAGAAATTCCAAGGACTTACCATTGAATGGTTCATCATGGCGATTATGAGCTTTTCAAGCTAAGAAATACATATGCACAATCACTTGCGTCATGCCTCTTCGTGTTGAATATCTATATTGAGAACATTCCTGTCATTATTCTCCAGCAAAATCAGTAACAACAATTTGCTTATGATGCAACTTCATTTTTCTGCAAATGGTGAAGATGTCTTTGTATATTTTGCATACACACGTTGTAGCCTGCTATTCTTCATAATTAATAACTTGCCATTTTACTTGTTTCTGTAATCTGAAATCCTTTCCTGAATGGAGAAAGACGTTTTTTGATCTCTTAAATTTGATGGTAAATGCCGGTAATGCATGTTCATTCGTTAATTCAAATGTTCTTGCCACTTCACATCTTTTTAAAGGTCAAAGTTTTAGGTGTTAGTTTGCCAGATTGTTGTTTCACGAAATTAATAGAACCTCAGTTGACTAATGCTATCATTACTTCTCCAATCCTGCTTTTTTTTCCTCCTAAAATTTTCAATCTTCTGGCTCTCTGAATAATCAATCACATATGCTCAAGAAAATTCCAGTATGTGGCGCAATTGGTTATTACTCCTTAAAACTAGTTACTACTAGCCCAAGTTTCAATTCATTGTTCTTTGCTCTCAAGTCATCCAGTCTTTTATGATTTATGGCACTTTACAACTTTTGAGTGTGTCAATGTTCTTCAAACAAGATTGGAATAGATGCTGTTTTCCATTTTCTTTCTAGTGGATTATTAGTTTCCTGCAACTTAAGCCCCCAGACAATATGCTGAGAGCGTAAGAAAGGGAGAATCAAAAATTGATGCTTTTCTTTAGCCTTTCTATTTTCGGTTCTTTGAATCAAAAGGATCTGAAGTCTGAACCTAACATTTGACAAAAAAACATCACGTTCAAAATAAGCCAAAATCTCATCCTGCCGCAGTTGTAGCATATGATTTCTTTTGCTTTGTCTAGGTATAATCTCTGCTCTTAAATAGTTCCATGCTTCTCATCACAATCTTTGACAAATTCTGACAATTTTGCAACTTGGAATATTACGTACATTCCGTTCTCATTATGATTCCCTGTCTCCTCCCAGTTTCTGATAGTAGCTTAAAGTTCACTTCATTTTGAATGTTGTCTACTCACAGCCAACAACGTTAATTCTTTTTCTTTTACATGTGTACAATTTTGGTATTCAAACTAAAATATATGTTCACAGCCAATATTAATGATTTTCCTTTTACGTGTACACAATTTTGGTAATCGAATTAAGGGAGAATTTTTGTATTATTATTGCAATTACACTAGCCAGAAGGAGATGAAAACCTAGAACAAGAAGTTGCTCGTAATCATCTGGATTGAGTTAAATACACCAGGACCGGGGGAAAAAACAAACTATCAATCTATAGATTCAGAAGGTGAAATTCACACTTTATTATCTCCATTCCAGTTTTTGCTAGTAGAAGCTACCCCAACACTGATCCAAGACTCTCCCCAAGCCCTCCAAGATCTTTAGCCATCAACTCTTGAATAGTTATCAGCCCTTTACTTGAAGAATTGAAGCAGGACACACCCTACAAGATTTTTTGGGTGAACTGAGTTCACGGGCTGGGTGGTGAATAATTCGAGTGAGGCGGTGGATAAATAAGTTACCCAGGTTAGATAAACCTCACGAAGCTTTGGTGGCTCAAACCTTTACCGTTGGATTCACAGGCCCGTGAACCCAATCACGCAAGAATGACTCCCCACGTGGACCCTAGGGAAAGGTGAGTAGTCCTTCCCATCAGAAAATGATATGCCATGAACAACCATCTAGACTCTCAACAATTTAGAAACAAAATTATTCGAGGTAGCCCTTTCAAATGGAATACCAACAAGCATAAGAACAAACTTTGTACATGAATTGCAATTCATTTTGGCTTTGGATGAGAGAATGATTAAAGGTTGCAATGCCAATTTATAGGCTAGAAGAGTAGTGAGAAACTTAGACTGCCTCCTGTTCTTATAATATACAGCAAGATTATGAGGTTATATATTTCCTTATTTGAAAAGATTTTTGCATTGCTTCTTACCCAAAAATTCTTTTACTTACCACGGAAAAAATATTCGCATTGACGGTGCATAGGCATTAATGGAAGATAATGGTTATATAATGACGTACTATATTATGCAAAATTATGCAATAATGAATTCTTGCCACGAAACTTTCTACAGTGTGAAGGAGGAAATAAAGCAATTTATGAATCAAAATAAGTTTCCAACTTGAATGGACGCAATTACAATTGAGACACCGGCAGAACTATTTAATACACATCCAGCTAGCATAAATGCAAGGCTTAAAGCGAAAAAGAAGATTTGACAAATTGTTGAAAGCTGATTCCTCTCTCTCTCTCAAAAATTTACACATAAGTCTCAAAAAAAATTTTATTTCATTCTTTTGGGCCCATGTATTCTGACTTCCATAGAGGAAATTGGACCCCATAGACTGCAACTTCATAGTATTCTCCCCTCCTCATGATGGAAATGATTTTCTATTGGTTACTTTTTAAGGGCTATTAAAAAGTGAGGAAAATTTTGTTTTAGCAAACAAATTATGAGTGACATTTGCCAGCAACTTTTCTTTTTTTCCTTTGGTGCTTGAGTACAAATGAAATGACAGATAGCCAATTGTGCTGACAGAAATGCCCATTTTTGGACAAAGATAAACATACGCACTAGTATTATGGAACTTTGACTAAAACCATGAGCTACATTATCTGGTAACTTTTGTAGTCATTTACCACCACAGAACAGAATCTACAAAAGCCTTGAAACAATAAAAATCACATTTAACAATTATTATGACTTAATATCCCCTAAAACCTTGATATTGTCGACTAACTTTTTTTAACGTCAACAATATAGATCCCATCGACTCCCTCCGTTTCACAAATATAGATTCATTCCCTTTTTGTGTCTATTTCAAATTATAAGTCTATTTTCTCTTTTAAAAAATAATTAAGTTATAATTTTATTAATATGTCCATATTTAATGTACATTGAAAACTAAAGTACTTAAAATTTCAAGAACAATATAGTAATATGTGTTTTTTATTTTAAATGAATGATATAATATTAATAAGGAGTATTTGAAAAAAGTATGAACAAAAAATTATTGGTGAAATCACATCAATTACATTTATTAATCTGTGAGGAAAAAGAAATAGGACTATTGTTATAGCACGTAGGGAGTATAATCTAACTAATAATTAGACAACATATAACCTACAAATTGAAGAGATCTGACCACTTGAGATCCTTCTTCCCCAAGGACTTTCCTGACCATTTTCGCCCTCTAAAAATTAACCTTTCTGTGTCAAAGCTTCGTGAAGGAGCTCCTAGATGCTTGTGCTAAAAATCAATGGGAGTATAGGCAATATTACGAAGACTTGATATGATATCCTGATAACTTGTGTATTTCTCATGCCAACTGCGAATGAAGGTTTCTGAGTAATCAACTTTTAACTTTCAATTGCTAGAATTCAGAACACAACTAGGAATAATCTGACAGCACTTTACATGATATCAAGTCCTCTCCCCAACCAATTATATTAAAATGGTGGAGAAGAATTAGTACTAATCTAGCAGTCAATAATTAATCAGGTCAAATGGGTCATCAAAACAAAACACATCAAGACCCACTTAAATCACTACTTCAACCACCATATCTTAACACATCCAAATACAACGACAAGCTACTATTACAATTCCCCTTTTTAAGTAAAAGCCCACAAGGGATTTCTAAGATATATGGTCAGAATCCAATGCCAACTGTTGAAATCTGCTCTTTGAACATCCACCATTGAGGAAATCATGACCGGGTGTGTAAAGCATCAAACGGCCTATGTGGGATGGGAGTGGTGGCCCATGGATTGAAGGGGATAGGCCGTGCGTGGGCCGGAACCACAGTATGGGGTCTCGGAGCAACAGGTGTCGAGATCGGGACGGTCGATGAGGAGGATGGCTGAGCCCCAACCCTCTCACAGGAAGGGCACATTGTGAGGGTGGTTGGAGGGGTCATTTGCATGTAGAATTGTGGTGATAATTTGAGTGCCCTAAGTTCTTGGACTTCTTTTTGTAATCTCCTATTTTCCTCTGTCAAGCTTTCACAACATCTTTTTAAGTACTCACAGTCTACTTCTGTTTGCTTCAACTTTGTTCTGTACAAATTGAATTGCAATTGTTGTTAATAAAAAAGGGATCAACCAATTTCAGAACTATGGAATAGAAGTAATTAATAACTAATTTGTAAATAGCAAAAATCCTTAGGTAAAACTCGGTTATTCCATTCTATATGGGTCGAAGAGAAAACTTTGTTATCATGCCCTGCGCCAATCTTGTTAATTTCCAAAGCATGCTTGGTGCAGGTAACACGGGCTAATCATGATGTCTAATAAAGACCAAACTACTATTGAAGACTGCAATTAACTAATCCTAGGTCCTACATTACTTTTGCTCTAATTGACATGAATTTATTCTTATCATCATTAGTAGTATGATAGTCGTACCATATGATTTTGCTGATGGACTAAGAACTAAATAGAGGAGTGATGAGATTAATTAATTTCAATAGCGCGTGGTCACACGCGCTTTTACTATCAACAAATGGTTTTTATCACCTGATGATCATGCAACGTTCAAGGTGGAGATAAGATTTGTCCCTAGTCAATTAATATCTCCAATTAAACATCCTCCACAGAAAATTGTCATAAGAATTACAGGTGACTACTTGGAGTGAAATACCAGAAATGCCATCAAGAAAGAAAAAAATATCCTCACCTTGCCCTTCTGTTCTGAAACCACACCTCCACCTGCCTAGGCCTCAGTCCCAATCTCTTGGCCAAAGCCAGCTTTTGCTTCTGCAGTAAATCAACAAAACAAACAAAAAAGACTCCATTTTCAGTAAATCCACTCCCAAAAAGGGGAAGAAAAGGAAAAGAGACATCATTCCTTCAGCAAAATACTTACAGGATTGAGAGTATTATGTTCTTTAAAGCTTTCTTCAAGAATGGCAGATTGATCTTTAGAAAGTCTGAGCTTTTTCCTAGAATTATCACCATCTTCTTCATCACTGATTCCTCTAGAAGAAGCCCTCTCCAGCTCATGATCTTCTCCATTAACCTCTCTCTCACTCCTTTTCCCACTCACACTAGATAGAGTGCTGTTTGGAGATGAAACTCCAGCCTCTTCTTCAGCATCAGCTGTGGCTGCAGGTACCCTATTCACATCTATCCCTTTTAAAAAAGTCCTGGTTTCTACCCTGCATGCATCCAATCCTCGATCTGCATCAAATTCCCCACATGAAAACTTTTCCATCAGATCAAAAATAAAAAATTTGAAATACCTAAAAGAAATAAAAAAAGGTTCCCTTTTTTCTTCTTTTTTTCCTTGGAAAGAAGGAAAAAGAGTAAATGGTAATAAAAAAAATGCAAAATTTTGATGGGATCTTAAAGATTAACAAACCTGAGGAAGGAAAAGCATCAGTCCAAGAAGTTTTTTGCTGAAGGAGATGACTAAAAGGTGATGAAGAAGCAGGCATGAGATTCAGCTGAAGTGAACTTGAACTAGAATTCATTGTTGTTGCGGTTGTCTTTTTTTCAGGAAAGCTTAAACTTAGACTTAAGCCCAAATCTTCTTTTTCCACCATCATTTTTTCCTGAAACTATTTGCTCCTGAGAAGTTGATCTTGATGATTTTGTCTCTTCTTCTCTTTTCACTTGCAAGATTCAAGCCTTTATCAACCAAGAAGTTGGTTAATCAGGCCTTAAGATGAGGATCCTGACTTTTTCAGAGAGCGCGCACAAGGAAATCTTTGACTCTCAAAAGAGAGAAAAAAACGAAGGCAAGAAAAAAGCAGCTTTACAGATTGGTTTGTTTGGTATGCAGTTGAAGGTGTTATATAGAAAGAATTGAATGTTTTTAAAATTTTTTTTTTAAGGAAGGGGTTTAAGAAATATCAAATAATATAAAATTGTTACCCTTTTAGTATTATTACTAGTATAAATGGTTCATTTTAATTATTTAGTGCGACTTTACATATTTTAGAGTATCATGACCATGAGAAATATTTTATTGGTGGATGTTGATAAAAAATTTTTACATGAGCTCAATTCATTATTTTATCTATAAAATTTGTTGCCTTAAAAAGATGTATATTGATATAAGAATCTAAAAATAATATGAACATGTAACATGATTATACTATAGTTATGTGATTATACTATAGTTACGTATACTGATTTTGATACAAAAATATTTATGTAAATATATTTTAGATTATAATAAACCGTATGAGGAGTATACTGGTATAGATGTGGGGGTGAGTCAATCATGACGAGGTGGTGTCAGGAGGAATACCAATTATCTCAATCATAGCTTTTGCCTCCCCCAAAATATTACCACACTCAAGTGGTTGTTTCTTTTGTCGTCTCTTTCATGCCTCTCTGTCATGTGCTTTGTCCAAGCATGTCATCTTTTGATTTTCATGGTAATCCATTAACCATGGTAAGAGAACGACTTTCTGGGATTTCTTGTCCTAAGGTCGTAATTGTATATCTGGTAGAAGGATATTTTGCTCCATTTTCCTGTTATGTTAGCATGTCAGGTTATGGCTTAGCTCAGCGGCTTGGAATCACACGAGTTAAGCTACTATCCTCGTTGCGCTATTAATGGTTGACCGTCCAATATCTTTCCTTAATTGAATTTTTTAACTTCATTTTCTTAATTACTAGGATTAGATGACAAATTTCTGAACAAATATTACTTGCAAATGATTATTTTTAAGCATATTCCGAAAGACAATAATAGAAAATTAAAAGTCGATGTTGAGAATCGCATTAAAAGAACGCCTAATATAACCAGTTTTAACAGATAATAAATAGTTGAAATAATAGTTTTCCCCCTTCTTGTGTTAACACCCTTTTAGTTTTGATGCAATAGTTCACATTTAACCTTCAAACCATGTCTTCTTATTCTAACTTCTTCATTTCATAATTGTGTAAATTACGGTTGTTAGACGTTTACAAATGGAGGAACAAAGATAAGCTCGGCAAATGTTTATGAATAGGAGCCAAGGAATGAATGCTACCTATATATTAGTATTATTCAACTGTTTGAAAATGACATATAATATCTTAACATTATCAAACAATTTTAGCTACAGAAAATATATTTCTAACTATTGATTAACAGTGGGATATTTGTTTATAAGAAGAAAATAAATGTGATTGCTATATTTGATTATTCTCCCCTATATATGTATATTTTTTGCAAGAATACAAAGTCTTGTGAAACTCTGTATCGACAGGACCTTGGAGAAGCAACGTCATGTGATCAAGTATGGTGGGATTACGGTGCAGCCAACTAGCCAAGCGGGACGCATCAACCATGAATCTCTCGAGTATCCAAGGCATGGACCACACCGCCATACTCGTAGCTACACCATGATAGATTTTTTTTTTTTTTGGCAAACATCATTCATATATTCATTATAGTCACAAAAAAACCATACAGCTAAACCAGCTGATCATTTCGTTTGGCAACTGCCAGTACACCATGATAGATCATTACGACTACAAGTCAAAAACTCATCAATCTGGGAAAATCCCCACCAAACATCCAATCAAGATTGTAAGAAGAAGACCAACCAATAATGCAGGTGGGTTCCAGTTTCCCCCAAACACATGTAAACTGCTCTGTAGGGGTCCCCCATACAACCACACAATCCTAGTTAGGCCTACACTTCCATCAAATCGTCACTGATGCCTACTATGATTGGAACGGACAGATCAACCATCGAAACACCATTGCCATTAATCAGACCCCACCCACATTCCCTCTTTCTCTCTAGTCTCTCAAAAATCCTCCATGCCATTAGCACGAGGGGAGTTTCAACAGACTTGTCTATCTTCCTTTTCAAATGTATTTTTCACTTGTCAATCAAGTGTGTTTTTCTTTGTTTCCCCCTGAAAAAAATGGGATAGATTTTTTCTTTTGGGTGAAAAGATGAGAAAGACGCACAACAGATTAAATCAATAATATTATAGTGACATGACGTTACGAGGCTATTTAACCCAACAACAACTAATTAAATTTGTTATAGTTAACGTATCGGGAGCAATTTTATTGTGACTAAGAAGATAAGGAAGTTTAATAAAGTTGTCGCTTTCTTTTTTTCCTCTCCAGCAACTCCTTTTTTCCCTTTCCTCATCAGAGCATGCATAATGCTTTTCTTGACAACTTAACCAACCAATTCACCACTCAGTACGTGAACATTATAAAGAGGTAATAAAGTAAGTGAAGGTCATTCTGAAAACACTTGCTCGGCCGTTTTCAGACCAGGAGCCTTAAAAGCTTTTGTCCCAACAGCATCTTCCGTTTCAAAAAGTAAACAAACAAATTTCTGATTGTGGAGCACTTTAGTTTTTCGTAGGAATGAAAATCCCACTTTATCTTTGTCAAAGAAAACAATTTCACGCATTGGAACCCAAATTATACACTAATTAATTAATAAGATTTGTGACCACTTCACTTTTTTTTTAACATAGTACTGGAGTTAAACTTTGAATTTTATTTTCACTCTTACACGTGATTCAATTCCTTTTTAACCCAATTCAGTTCTTGGACTCTCTTTTATCCACTCGTTTCGGTTCATGAACTCTTTTAAATTCGAGTCATGTGTGAGAACTAGTATTAATAAAAACAGTGTCATACATTGAAATTCAAAGAATAATAAACTAATTAATAAAGTTCATGAGCCACTCCACTCCTTGCCAATTAATTTTGAAATGAAAATCCATGTGGTTTAACAATCTTTATTCACAAAATCTAAACCAATATTCGGCAAATAATTTAGTTTTTTGAACTAATAAGTATTTTGAAGAATATGATATATTTTACTGTATGTTCTGAATTATTTTGGCCTAACCTTCCAAATAAGGAAGTAAACAAATATTGCTTTTACCATCAAAATTCTAGCTTGCATGATTACTGGCCTTTTAGTACATCATTCTTAGCATCGTTTTTCTTTCTTTATTTTCAAGTTACAAATGAGTCATTCATAAATCTCCCAGGTAAAAGAAAAATATAAATACTTGAGAATAAGCAAATGCCCAATAGAGTCAAATGCCAAATCCAATATCCTTTTGTTTTTCCCTTTTTATTGCAAAAAAAAAAAAAACTTTTGTTTTATATTTCTTTGTCCATACAAAAAGGGAACAGAAAGAAGTTATTCCCTGATCAAATGCTTCCTCTTTTTTTTTTTAATCTTTTTGTTGTCAAATTCTGTAAACTTTTGCCTTTCACCATCTTCATCATTGTCACGGCCGAAAACAAACCAATCCATGGAAGTGCTATTTGGACAGCAGCCATCAATAATTGTGCATACTACTTGAGGGGCAAATAGCAGCTATGGAGCCAAATGGTTGTTCCTAAAGTCTTTGTCACTAAAAGATAAGATTGGTGTTAGATTATTGTTTTCTCTAAAAATAGATTATGATCGAGCTATAGTTTAACTTCGTCAATCATCAAAATTTACCTTAAGGATGTGGATTAAGTAACAACACTTACATGAGTAAGTCAAAAGACTTATTTTTCCCCCCTAACCTTAATCGTTTTAGAATCCAAATTGGATTGCTATTGAAAGCAACTTTTTAATTTTTTTTAAACGTGCTTTTAGTTTTTTGAATAAGTTTTGAACATCAAGTTTTTTTTTTTTTTTTTTTTTTTGTTTCAAGAAGTTACTTGTAACTTTTTATAACATGTTGATAACAAACCCTTAGCAATGACTTTTCAATGACAGCTAGTTGCTATTTCATAAGAAACCAAATGTTATACAACCATAAAAAAAATAACCAACTCAAATCTACATACAATAAAAACCAAAATACAAAAATTTTCACGTACACAATCTATGAACTTATAAATTAATTTGGTACTGCACAATTAATAGCCCACTATATATTCTTTCTTTATAAAGAAACAAAAAAGAAATCAACAAATTATGTGTATAATTATTATATATAGGCCAGGGTGGAGCTGATCCGTTACGAGACCAGCTGAGCCGAGCCAAACAGAAGCCTAAGCTGATTGTATAGCAAAAAGGAGGATAGCTAAAGTGAAGGCATGAGAGGAATCAAAAATTTGGATTAGATTTTCTGTTTAATTTTTTTGTGTTCAACTGTATTTAATATAAAATTACGTTGTATCAATACTAAACTATGTCATATCACTAAATAGAATAACTTAATTTTATATAATTTTACATCAATACGGCATAATTTTATATTAGACAATATTGGACACATAAAAAAAATTAGACAGGAGATATGAATTGCCAAAAATAGAGTGACATAGAAGACATAAGGGAGTGGAGCTCACGTGAAAATAGGAGGAATGGAGGAGGAAAGCGTAGAAGTAAAACCTACTTCAATTGTTTTCTTTTTTTTTTTTTCCTTAATTTTCAACACGTATTCTCCAGAACTCACGTGGACCAAACATGTCTTGCTGGAAAACACGTGGTCTCAGAAACCTATGCAGCCCTTACAATATTTTATTATTGTTGTTATTAAAAACAACATAGTTATTTATTTATTTAATTAATAATTTATTGTTGTTATTTAATTAAAAACAACGTAATTCAAAAAAGACTGTTCCACTGAGCTGTGGCCACCCCACACCCCAGAAGCCGTGCGTGTCATCTTGTCTTGTCGCTTCCTTACCCGACACGGCCCCTCTCTACAATCATTTGAACTCAAACCCTCCTCGCCCTTGCTGCAGCTTCCCTCTCCCTCTTTTTCTCCACTCTCATTCCACTTGTGTGTAACATAAACCCCATTTTTTTCCGTTTCTTTTCCTTCATGATAAATACAGTCTTTGTAGTATTGAAAAATCCTTGCAAGCAATACGTTGTAGTAATTTTTAGGGTGACTTTGGCTCAGGGAATGGATATGAGTAGTAATGATATTTATTCTATTGCTAAATCAATCATATTACGGAGAATCATCAAAATCAATACTCATAATGGAATTCATGATAGTCATAGTGATAATGATTAAAGAATTTGAACCAAACGGCACTTAGTAGTTGATGAATTCCGTATCAGATGAATGCAAGAAGGAATTTGGGATATCGAATTATAATAGTGCCTTTTATGTTAATTATGGAGATAATGTAATATATCACGAGCTGTTAAAACATCAAGTCTAATATGGATAAAAATTGAACAAAAGTCTTGCTACAACAAAAGTGTAAAATGTTTTAGAGACGTTGGTTAAACAGTTAATGAAAACGTGAGAAGCAACATAAATTAGTATGATAATTGTGATATGGATTTTCTTTTTGTTGATTTCAAGACTATATGCTAAGGATATGGATATTGACAAATTTGCCGGCCTATTGAGAAAGTTCAATAGCCTTTGTTTTTTCAAAGTCAAGAGCAAAGTATGAGAAAAGTGCTTAATTAGAAAAGTTCTAATTACTTTTTTTATTTCATAGAAAACAATGCAAACTCATAGAGGAATGAATTTTTCCAATATTTTTTCTTTTCAAAGCAAGCTTTCTATACTCTCGATTACACACACAGATATATATATATGTGTGTGTGTGTGTGTGTGTGCAGGTTTATATATATTTAGGAAAATTATTCGTACACCTTTTTTAATTCATAAACTAAGTTTTTCTTTTTAAACCAAAAATATTCTGGATGAAGCATAGGATCCAAAAGTAAATTGTACAAATCATCACCCCTACAAAAATATACAAACTAAAAGCCGCCAATTGATTATTAGTTTCACATATCAATTATTTTTTCCAAAAAAAAATTCTTATATTCCGCAATTTTGCTCTGCCACACACTCGACCACTACTTTTCCAAACTCCATTGTATTATTTAAATGAAAAAACAGAAAAATATCCAAGTCTAGATAACCTCACGAGTCATGACATCTTTATGAAAGAGGAAGGCGGGATGGGGCAAAGAGGCAGGCGTAATTGGAGAATAAGGATGGTTCCACGACGTTTTATCAAGATGCTTTGTAAGCTTCTTATTGGAAAATGCTGGCTCAGCCGTGCATGATGCCAGTAGTGGGGATGCTTTTCTGCTATTTTCTGTATGGCTCAAAACCGCATTTCGCATGCAACTAATCCTTCCACGACTTTTGTGTTAAGTTAATTGCCGCTGAGTCCCCCACAAATAAAATGGTTTACAAAGTAGTATGAGAGTGGGGATGAGCTAATCATTAGATTCATTTGCAAAGTCAATTGTTTAATGTAGTAGAACCATAATTATTGTTAGTATTATTAATAGAATTAGAAATCACAAGTATATACTTCTACAGTTTACTTTGGCTTGAGGTCTTCTATTACACTTTATGAAAATTTAACGTACATGTTTTGCTTCTAATTTTGTTTTCTACATGCCAAAAACTTCGTGTAATTTTCCAGCATGTTCTGGCACTTCTTTACATTTTTCTGTCTAGCAAAGTTTGCTCCATTTTGTTTAAAAAAAAAAAAAAGCCAGGTAAAAAATTTCGTAATTACTGATAACTTCTTATTTACTTTTGGAGATGCTGAAATCATCACTTTTGTACGATAGAGTTTTGATGTATTGAGATAATTAAAGTTCTTATATCATTGTCCCAACTTACTTTCTTCTTTATTTGTGTTTGTACCTCTTCACTTTTCTCGTGTTTGTGCTCAAAAATAGTATGGACTATTGGGGCTAGTACGTAGAGCATTCATGCTATGGGCAACAAAACTCCAATCTTGTTAGCTAAAAGGGGAAACAAATCATGGCAATAGAAAGCAATTTTGGTCCTGTGACAAAAGAGTGTAGAATCTTCTAACTAGTGCTTCAATAATTGAACTAGTGCAAAATTGTTTTCCTCTTTGTGTAAGCATCTATAATTAATAATTCATATAAATAGAAATTTTATATTTTTGTGTGTACTTATAATATCAAGAGGACGAACGAGCAAGATTTGGACTTCTTGTGAGTTTGGAAAGAGCAATTTTTACGATTCACCAACTTACCATTATCTTGAATACAAATTTTTTGGATACCTCATTTTCCAATTATTTTAGAGTATAATGTCTCTAGTTGATATACATATGCTATCGAAGGAATATTCACTTGCATAGAAAGAACAACAATGTTGGAGTGAACAGCTATTCTAGTACATAAACAGGGAGGAAACTAAATGTTGCAAGTGACATGCCAATAATTCAACTTCACTTATTAAATGAACTTTAGATGTTTGGATAGTCCTTTTTACATTTTTCTAAATATTTTGTAAACCCTCACATTTTTATAATTTTAAACACCTTTTACAACTTGTCAAAAAAACAAAAACGTCTCACATCGACTAGTTGCTTGTTAGGGTTGTAGTACTTAAGCTCCTACGCCCCTCTAAAAGTTACCATGGCTTTTGGAGTGGGTTTGTGGGGTATAGGTTAGGTGCTCTTCCCATTCCTGCTTTCAGGTTAGGTTGAGTAAGGTAGATTCCCCTTCCCCTTTCTCCAACTTGTCAAAAAAAACACCTTTTACACTAACGCACACACACGACACACAGACTTAATTACAAATATTTTTTGCATGGGCCAAAAGTTTCTGGCGATTATGAGTGAAGTCCAGTTTGCTAATTTACTCTGAATGAAAGCTTCGAAGCCTGAGATCACCATGCTAATCAATTCCAATCTTATTCTGCAAGTCCTTACCGAATATGGGAGGGAGCCATGCATGAGGAAATGAGGTCCATAACATTTATAAGTTATAGCAAAAAAGTAGATGTTATCCATGTGATTTGCTTAAACATGTCAAATAAAAATGAAAAGACAAGTCTTTATGACTACTGCAACATTTAAGTGACAAAACATTTCTTGGCAGGTGACAACTATGGATACCTAATATTTCATCGTCACATTAATGATTCTGCACCTTCCAATTTGCTATGCTGCATATGAGTGGCATAGAAGTGAAAGAAACATGACTAAGTAGATGAATGTCACTAGCCTTATGTCCTCCCTATACGGGAAAATTACCAATAGTGGGAGCTTGTCACTTTGCACTATCTTTTACCCACAATATATCATGCCCACAACCTCAGCCTAATTCAGATTCTGAGTGTGACATTTTTAGTACCAAATTCAATGTTATTTATAAAAAATTGTTATATTGTATTTATACTTTAGTAATTATCTAATTTATTCTAAGTGTGATAAGTGCTGACGGGAAATGACAACTTTTCATTACTGACACTAAACTTGATACTGAAAAAATACCACTAATGATCTAAGCTGCAACTGCCCACGCATGCCCATCAACAACATGCATATAGATGCATGTAATATGAACTACATATATACAAATAATGTAATTATGGAAAACAACAGTGTAGTCACCCATTCATTATATGCATGAAAATCATCTTGTGTTGTTACTCTGAAAAGAAAAAACAATTGGTCTCTTCTGTCTTTTCATGTACAAAGTGAATGTTGAAAGAGTAATGCCTTAATTAACAACCAAAAATAATTATCAGTCACAAAATATGCAGAAAATCACTTAGTTTGAGCAATTGTCTTTCAAGATTTTAACATGAAAATTATGCTTTTATGAAATGACATAAGTTTCTAATTCAGTATTTTATCTCTCAACTAATCTATGGTTTTGTTTACAAAGACTCTAGCTAAATACTACTAACTTTCATTTAGAGTACTTCATATGTAGATATATAAGTTTATAAATTTGTACTTCATACATAAACTAATTTTAATAATTTCTTATTTATTACTTCTTTACATTTTACAACAAAATCCCAACTTTTTAAGTGCATGTCAAAAAAATTAATATAGCAATAAGCAAATACTTCTCTCACGAGGAAAAAAATATCTAAGTAAATTCATTTTCAACTATGCACAAAATATTGAATAGATTATATGTTAAGATGCAATCTTTGAAAGGGCACAAATACTTGATTTGATTGTGCAATTCATGATCTACAGCAAAACCATAGTCTACCAAATCTAAATCTGTTCTTTCCTACAAAATTGCATAAATATTAGGTCATCATAGAGAATCGCAAAATTCACAACTATTGCTCCATATTAACCAACCAATTGGAATCTAAACAAATCATACTATTGTTGGAAAAGATGACCAAATAAAGAAGACCATCATTCTAGTAAACTAAAATATAGTCAACCAAAAAACTTTTAAGATATCATAATCACATCGCAGAATAATCCAACTGCTTCAATCAAGTGCTCCAACTCATTCCCAAGATCTTAGATGATTGAATCAGATTTCAAGAATTATTAATATTTGAGAACGTGTGATTCGAGAATAATGAGGGTCATAATGCAGATGCAACATTTATTTATGGGTAATATGGGGACTTAAAAATTTATAATTGAACAAAGATGATCGTCTGTTGTGGGTGTTGTGGTCCGACAAGATGTCGGATGATAATATAGTGTCCCCACGCCGGCGCGTGATAGCTGTCCCACGTGTTCCCCAAACGCCAATTATGGATCTGCTTTCGCGTCCCGACAACAACATCCGGGGTCCGTACGAGGCTCCTGCCCATGTGCTTCACACGTGAACTCTGCCCCTCCCCCATATTGTGCGGGTCTTGCTCTTTCGCTTCTACTCCACAATCTTTATGATGAAAATGAAAGGTTTCTCGAAAGATTTTTGTAATTTGATGATGATGTGATTATCCCTCACCATTTTCTGCTTCTTCTATTTCTAATGTCAAGTTTATGCACAATGATGCATTAATTGTTATCAATTTGTAATGCCACGAATTTTCAAAAATTTTATAACGGGATTAAATTTCGACTGATATGATAATTTTGCGTGTTATCTTTAAGAGGTATGAAAAACTTGTGCATGTGAAAGCGAAAGAAATAAATGGTACAACAACTTACAACTTAAATACATGTTTCTAAATCTTTTTGTGTTTTTGAAATTTTATGCTAATGAAAAGGTAAATAAAAAAGTTCAAAATTTTTCCACCAAAGCCTCACTTTGTCAAATATTTCTTTTTCCAAAAAAAAAAAAAAAAAATTGGACTCCATATGCGTTGGTGTATCCAAAGTGTAATTTGTGTAATGCATAAAAGAAGGGAATGATGAAGATCTCTCATGCATTCTTTGCAACAAAATACAAGCAAGATTTGACGATTTTACGAATCTTCTTCGACCATAAATTCTCTTTTAATTCAAGATTGTACCAAAGTTTTATAATAATTTAGTCTAATTCTGGAGTACTGGTGCGCACAAAAGATGGGACCTGGTACCAAAGTTTGAATTTAGTGAAGCTCAATGGTTTTAGTTACATTGTCCATGCCGACAAAATTGTCGGGAGCAAGAAGAGCCCTTCTCTGCATGTTACATGTTCTTCGTTCCCGTGTCGGATAAATATAGAATATAAATTCTAGTTCACATATCTTAAGTCTGAGTATTGACGCAATTTGAAAACAATTAGCTTTATGCAACAGCAAAAGGAATTAATATTCACACAGTATTCAAGAAAATTTTGCGTCAAAATATACTGAAAAGTGTGTGAGAAGGGAAAAGATTGTCTGAATATCATTTTTGTTACATAAATAGTCCAAATTATTGCATTATTAAGTTAATGGTAGGAATTTATGAAACAATAAGTAATAATTAATTTCAACTTAGAGTCATGACTTTTTTGAGTTTAATAAGAGCAAGATAACAATGGTAATATGCCTTAATATGTTCATTTAAGTTCAAAACATGAGGCATATTCGGACGCATCTTTTTTTTTTTTTTTTCCCTTAACTGGATTTACATCTTTGTAATACTTTCAGTATCAATTTTCATCCAGAAAATTACTGTTAAGTTACAAGGGCTTAAGTTCAAAAATAAAAAAGAAAAAGATCAACTATAAAGCTACCATAATATATAGCACGGATAATACACACACGTATATATGTATACATATACATCCATCCATCCATACATACATATATACAGATCAAATTTAAGTAATTATTGTCTTCCTTCATACTAGACAAAAACATAAATACTTGGAGATATTTATGGCATCTCTGTTAGGTATGTTTGCAACGTGAGGATGATCATAAGCCCTCGATAGCATAAAAGAGGCAATTTTAAAGCTTATTGTGATGATGGAGTTTACCTAATTTTTATATCAACGAAATGAACCCAATGTGTTCACCACATGATTTGACAGAACATTTTTTGATTTCCCACTTTATTGCGGATTTTCATGTGCACTACATTATAACTACATTATTTGACACTTCTCTCATCATTCTCGAGTTGGCATGCAACTCTCAATTATATAGACACAATTCATCAACTTGGCTTAATCTTTTGCTAACACTATATCATTGTGGGAACCATCTAGGTTTCCTAAAGCAAAAGCATAAAAATATAAAGTACTATTAAGCAAATAAGAGGACAAACATTGAGCAGGGAAAGCCCTAATACAATCACAAGTAATATAACTACAATTGAAAAACCTAATAGTGATGAAGCTCACTTTTGAAAAAGAAATGCCAAAAAAATTAGTTACCATTATCGTAAGCCAAAAAAAATGGCGAATTAAAAATGGCAAACAGATCAGAATCGACATTAAGTCGATTATTAATGTTAATTTTCTCTCATTGTTTATAAAAAAAAGGTGTTAGACTTTCGTAACTTCCATTCTTTTCTTCCTTTGCATTGTATTTTTTATTTGTTCCCCCAAAAGTTCCTAAAGAATGGCCAAATAATTTAGATAAACTTGCTCCTAAATGATGCATGAAGAAGGATCAACCAACAATGTACTACAATTGTAGACTAACTCATAAGTATAAAATAAATTGATTTCAAAATTCTTTTGTGACTAGATTCTACAAGTTTATTAAGGGTTACTCATCTTATCCTTGAGTGCATGGAATGTTTCTTCGCAAGTTGCACAAGCATAATTCCCAACTCATGTGCATCCTATGTGGCACCCCAGCATTCCATAGCAAGAACAGCAAAGCACACATGATAGAGTACGTGTACCCACACGTGCACCCACGGTCAAAGCAACCTTTGTCTTTGTTGGATCTGGTCAACTGTGATCAAGTGGAGATAATCATTTCATCATTTGGTTGTCATTATTTTAATCAAATCATCACCAATTCTTTTTCTGACCTTCCTCCAAACTTCTGCTTCCAGTGGTTTGGTGGGCGAATGTGTCACGGGACTAATCAGGGCCGTTTATCCATAATTAAGTCAGGCAATTAACCGTTGATTAAGGGACACCCACACGTGCAATCTTGCATGTGCAACTATTACCAAGAAAGGGAAGGTTGGCGCCTGCTGCCGGTGCACTATAGGCCAGCTTTGCTTTGATATTCGTGTGATAATGTGAGCCCCACGTATCCGGCACATGTGACCAGCTTAATTAGCTGGTAATCATGTGATTAACCGTTAAGGGAATCATTTACTGCAAATCTCATGGCTTAATTTTCAGTTATTAATCAAGCCAATGATAACAAGCTTGGGAATGCTCGTGTGTTGTGTGGGGTGATTGTGTGTGCCACCAATACGTGCGCTCAATTTGTCTTTGTATGGACAAGTATACCCCTCATTAAATTAAATAAACTTAGTGAATTATGTGTTTTTTTAGAAAGATAATCATGTAATTTTAACAAGACAACGTTTGTCGGACTTGCTAATTATAAGAATTATTGTTTGGATTATTTATTTGATTAGGAATATAACAATGTAAGTACTATATTAGTTTGTGCATTGTGAATTGATGACTAGAATAATATGGATGATTATTAAGATGTCCTACGTAGCTAATCATTTCATTGCTGCAAATGATGAGGATCTATGTATATTCTGATTAGTAGCTAATTTTCTACTTGATTGTTTGTCAATGATTCTAGACAAAATTATTTGTTCTCAACATTGATACATTTGGTGGGCCAAATTATATCAAGTTCGAATTGGATCTAAGAATCATTTTAGAGGATTCGTTAGATACTTTCTTAATTGCTTCACCCATGCAAAGCCCAAATCAGAAAGTGCACCGTGTGGTACAAACTTTAGTTGCATTTATACAAACCAACAAACACTAATCAAGGTTTCCGTTAGAAAGAATCCTTTGGGTCATCATTTCAAGTCCAGCATGAAGAATACAACAACGTTGTTGACCATATCGGCATTGGGAATGATTCGTCCAATAGCTTTTGCTCCATATTCTAAATCCAGTAACTTTGTAGATTGCCCAAACAATTTCTATGAGAGATTTGGTTTTTTTAAGTGCTTCTGTAAAAGCATTATTAACAATAAAAGGCAACGAAGCTCGGCCCAATTTTCCTTGGGCTGTTTGTAGTAGATTGTTTTGAACCAATTGGTGAACGAGTTTTCAAATTAACAAGGCTCGAAACTTCGAAACCCAAATTTTGCCATTTCTGATTTATATACTCTATTTTTTAATGCATATACTCCCTTTCATATTTTTTATAAGATGAAAATAATAAAATACCTCCAAATTACAAATTTTTAATCTCATATTTATTCTATATAATAAGTTTTATTTAGTGTTTTTACATAACAAAAAAATAATAATAATGTATGAGCAAAAGAGTAGAGCGTACAAATTATTGTTCTTAATATTTATACAATTATATCAGTTATTTATTATTTATGCTTTACATGGTAGTTCCCTTCACAAACAGCTTTTCATGAGACATATAGGAGGTAAAAGAATTGTCCAAGAAACAATTATGTGAAGTGATAATAGATTCCAACACGAATCTAAGAATGAGACCACATGCGTTCTATCTTCCATTAGAAGAACATTATGGACATTCCCCTAATAACCTAATATAGAAAAGAATAACTTAAACATTATTTTCAACGTAATACAAATTAAATTGCGTATTCTTTTGATACAGAACTAGGGTATAAAAGAAAATCAATCTTGAACGTGCAATCACGTCGAGTTTCAAAAAAAAAAAAAAAAAAAAAAAGGACCAATCTCAATCGCAAGGCAAAGTTTGGGCTGAAAGACAAATTAAATTACTTAATAGTCAAATTATTTGAGATTTCAGTTTGAGAACAATTAATTTAAAATTAACACAATCAATTAATTAAATTAAATTCAAACAAATTTGTAATATTTTAAATTGGACATGAAAAATAACAAATTAATAGTAAAACCAAGCTACACAGGTCAAACTATATTTGGCTCTACAAAACGTGTAAAGTCTTGCCACAAAAAAATTAACCAAATCAAACTCGAACATAATTTAAAGTTCATCAATTTTTACTACCCAATAAAAAAAAACTAAAAATAAAAAAATGTATTCAACGCGCCGCCTTTAAATTCTTGACTCTAAGTAAACAGTTATTCAAACTGAATTAACAAATATAGCTCAACTAGACTCGTCAAATTTCGAATTCGACTTATTTTTATAATTATAATTATACGAACTAAGTTTGAACAAGAAATTAAACTCTTTTATTAAATAAACAAACACCAACCAACAAGAGAATTCGTGAGACCAAAAAAAGGATAGTATTGTCTTTCGACCCTAAATAGGCCCATCGTTTCTTTCTCTTGAGCGCCGTCCCATTCACCACCAAGCCACCAACGGCCGCAAAGCCGCCGCCGCCGCAACTTGTCATTCGCCACCATCAGCCACAAAGCCGCCGCCGCCGCCACCACCACCTGTCATTCACCACCATCAGCCACAAAGCCCCAGGCCACCACCACCACCACCACCTGAACGAATAAATTCGCAGGTCTACCACCACCGCCAGTCTGATACCGCGGTGACTCGTGAATCTGATATACTTCGCTCCTCCATTCACCACTAACAGCCACAAGCCCACAACTTCATCGGATTTACAGCTCTACAGGTTGCCCTCTTTTTACAATGTTATTCTTCTTCACCCCTTTTAAGGCTCTACTCACTGCCAAATCCGGTTTGGATGAACTTCTGCATGAGTAGTGATTGATGTGGTGCGGTGTAATGATCAGAGTCATGAATTGGGTAGTAGTTGTCTATGATCAAGTTACAGATTTTATATATTGTTTGGCTAAACCAGTTGTCTATTGCAATCTTGAGTGAAATTATTTCTTTGATGGGAGGTGGGCAAGGGCAGAAAAGTATTACTAAAGCGCATATTTTTTTTCTATCACTTGTATGTTAAAAAATGTAGTGCAGGAGGTTGTCATCTTGGATTGATAGAGTCCATTCCAAGATCGTAATTTTTGTTTGATTGCTGATCCTAGACCTAGAATTTTATTACCACAGATTCTAAGTTTTGGAAGGATGTCTGGGCATATTATCGTATTGCTGAATGTTGTGAAAGAATTTTGTGCTGGTTTTAGTTGTACTATTGAATATTGGTACGAGTTTGGTATAGCCTCTTCCTTGATCATTAACATTCTTTCTATATTTTGCGTCATCCCTAAATTTAAATATTTGCACTTTCAATTGTCAAGAATCCTGTTTTTAACATGATGGGTTACGTCTTTGTTACAAAGTAAACGAGCTTGGTTCGCGATGTTAAACGATCTCACATACGAGCCCAGGTGGTTGTACAAGTTCATTTCATTTATATTAAACGAAGTTGAGTTTGTTTTTAAAAATTAATCGAATTAGAACATAAATTTTGTATTTTGTTTGCATTAAATGAAGTTGAGTTTGTTTTTAAACATAAATTTTATTTATTTTAATAAATAAGCATTTGAAGTTAACTCGACTCGCTCACAATTCTAAAGTCAGACTTTTCTAATTAAGAAAATCGCCAAAACAAATACACAAGCACATTAAAGTTCTGTAAGATTTACATTACAAAAAAATCTCTTAACCTATCCCTTCTTTCAATTAAAATTGAGTAAGTTTTTAAAAAAAAAAAAAATTGAGTAAGAGGTTTATTCATAAAAAAAATTGGAAAACTTAACCCAAAAAAAAAAAAAAATTATTCATAAAAACGTTTGTAGAGCCCTAACTCTTTCCCTCCACTGCAGCAGTCTTTCCTCCCTGACTTCTCGTCCTCCTCCTCCTCCACGGCTCGCCGCCTCAGTCTCAGCCGCTTTCGACCCTTCCACCTCCAGGGCTGGCCAGCACAGCCTCCTTTGGCTGCTATCCAACTCCCCACTAGAAAGCCAAAACCGAGGCAAAGGCAAAAATTGAGCTCACTTCCGGAGAGTTTGTAAAGGGAAAATTTAACTGATTAGAACTCAGTTCCTCTGTCCTCATACTCTTTGAAAAGAATCAACTTTTAGCTCAAACTTGGGTCCCAGAATCCGAGGTAAATTTTCCGATTATGTTCTTCTTAAATGAAGTACTAGGTTTTCTTCCTTTTTTTTTTTTTTCGCTGATGATTATTTTTTATTTAAATGGGTATTTCTAATGTTCTCTTGCTTGATCTCTCAGCTTTGTTTTTTGAAGCAACACTAGAATCTTTCTGGGCTTTTTTTTTTTTTTTTGGGAATTCTTTACTGTAATTACTGCAAAAAGATTGTAGCTTTTGTTGGGCTAAAGTCTCTCAGCTGTGCTTATATTGGTATTAATCTAAGCTTTTTGGCCTATTAATCGAGATGTGCAGGCATTTGTTCCGTTAACAGTTTGGTATATTAAATGTAATACATTTTATTGAAATTATAATTTTGACCCTTTTATACACAATTTTGCTGCCAGTGATATATTAATTCTTAAAGAGCATTCCTGTGTAGTTTTTGGATGAACCATTATCAGAGCATTCTTTTTCGGTAGCTTCTGCTTCATAGTATATAGAATAAAGTAATGTCTGTTAGTTAATACGGGGATGAGGTTACTGGAATAAATTGGAGTAAATTGGAGATGATATAATATGTGCCAAAACAAGCAATAGGGGATGGCCTGTGTTCAGACTTCTGAATTTAGATGGGTGATTGTCTTTCGTGCTCTTGAAATTTAATATTTCTTATGGTTGGTTAATTTTAGGGATTTACTTTCTAGGTGCAGTACTATTGCTATCTTTCATGACTTCTACTGCTTGTTACAGTTACTTGAGATTGCTGTACTATGCTGTTCTTTAGTAAAGCTCTAACCTCTTTGCTTTTTATCCATTTGTGATGTTGGAATTCTGCTCAAAGCTGACAATAATACACGTCCTTTGTTGTTTCTTAGAGGATAATATGTCTAGGGTAAAGGATAAAAAGAAAAAGCTGAGATCTTTGGAAGAGAACGCAAGTAATAGTGAGGCTCATAAAGTTAATCAGCCCAATATCAAAGGTAGGTTGTATTCAGTTTATAGTAAGTCTTGTTTACTGAATACTCCAATTTTGTTTATCGAAAAACTGTGGCCTTTGGCAGATGAATCGGGAGAACATGGAGAGAACCATGCTAGCAGAAAGTTGAGGAATAAGAAACGGAAGAACAACCAGAGGGCTGAAAGAGAAACTGTTAAACAGGACAAGACTTGTCATGAAACAGAAGATGAATTAGGTGAAAAGGATGGAGGATCTATTGAAGTGCAAGATAATAAGAAAAGAAAAGGAAACAGAAGGAAAACTAAAAAGGAGAAGAAAGTTCAGTTGGAAAAAGTGGAGTCTGAGGCTGAAGATACCTCCGAGCAACGAAATGGTAAGGAAAGAGGAGATTGAATATTCCCTTCTCATCTTGTCTCTATGGCTGGCTGACCATATAAGTTTACATTGTTTGCAACCATAAATATCAGACAAGACTCCTTATGTGGTACACTTTGCATATGCATGTCACTTGGCATGTGTTTAATTAACAGTATATACATGTCCAACGAAACTTCTCTTTGGATATATGTTCATGCCTCATCATTTACAGCTATTAGATGAAAGTTATTGTGATGGGTGACACATAATGGTTGACTGGAGTTTCTAGCAAGATGTTGAATTTTGGACGAAATTACTTGCTGGCTACTGGAGACAAGAGAGCATAGCTGTATGCAATCTTGAAACCTTGATCTTGTTGCATGTGTGTGTATCTCTCACTTCAGACATTCAAACATGTTTTTCAGTTGTAATTTGACGTATATTGCCAGCTATTTTCCATAGTCAAAATATGTTCATCCTTGAATGACTTTTGGAATGTGTTTTTTCATGTGAGTTCTTATCTTTGCAGTCTGTCCATGAAGTTCTGAAAGTGCTTACTGTTACTTTCTGAAGTCTAATGAAACCATGCTAATATCTTTAATTTCGACTATTCAAGCATAAGTTGTCCTCATTTCTCCTGTTAAGAATAATTGTGCTTACTTTTCCTGTTATTCGAACGGATTAATCGTAGTCTTTTTATTGTACTCTGCATAAAGCTGCTTATGTTCTCCCCCAGATGATAAAAAGATAGACACTGCTCCTCATGGAACTCGATGTGAGACTGAAAACTCTGGAGAGCTGAGCAAGACTGATTTTGGCAGAAGCTCCAAAACCCGTAGATAACTCATCTCTTCTCAAAATTTCATTCGGTTGTTGGAATGTTTAGAATTGTTGCTACATTGTGCTTCATCTTATAGCATTTATAACTAGGATTTTTCATTTCCTATAGGTAAGTCAAGAAAAGTTCTAGAAAAGAAGAAAAACTTTATATCATCAAATGGGGAGGGTAAGTTATTGCAAAAGACAGATGCTGAAGAAGAGGAGATATATCAGATTTCTTCAGGGGATGAAGACTGCTCAAAAGGAATGAAAAGTATGAAAATGTCTTCTCTGGCCTCATTTAGTTTGCTTTCTTTTGTGCAAGTTTTTTCCTCCCTTGAAAAATCCCTCGTAAGAAACTCACTAATCTTTCTTTTTGGAACAGAATGGATTATCGAGTACCATCAGCGAAGACCAGGATTAAAAGTACTACAAGAAAAGATTGATGAATTTATAACTGCTCATGAAGCACAAGAAGAGCAGGTATTTTGTTCTGTTTTCCAATACCCTTTTTTATTGCTGACAAGTATTAGAAGAGCTCAAGATGCTGTGGTTCAGGAATGGAGAGCTAGGGAGTTTCAGTAGCTAAAGATAGTCTAGCTCAGACATCACTTTTGCATTTATGATTATGACACAAGATACGCAAATTGTGTTTCTGAAGATTGCCTCGTTTAGTTCCTGCTATTTTCATATCGTCTTTACACAGTAATTTGTAGATATTTGTTAAGTGAACGTATGCCCCGTTGCTATTGATGCATATTGTTAATGCTATTTTTGTAGTTATTCTAAATATCATTGGCTCCATTAGGTTACATTTTTTGAGCCATTTTTTGGGAAAATTTTTCCCAATCCTATTTGGATTGATGGAAATTTTTTGGTCAAAAAATTAAAAAAAAATTTGGTCAAACTTTTTCAACAAATTTTCCCCCCAAGTTTTCATTATAAATTTCAAATGAACTTTAGAGACTTTTTACACAATTATTCACAAAAGCAAGCATGTTTATGTTCAAAATTTGTTTAGAAAAATTAAAAAAATCGCAAGTAACAAAATAAGATCTATTGTCAGTGGGTTTTGAGGTGAGACAAAGAAGCGGACGACGAAACGGACGTTCGCTTCTTTAAGCGAACATCTGCTTCTTTAAGCAAATGTTCGCTTCTTTAAGCGGGCGCATCTAGCGGATGACGAAACGGAAAAGCAGACGACAAAGCGGGATGATTTTTTTGTCACCACCATCATATCACATCAAAAAAATTTTCACATTCAAACACTTTTTCACCTTTTTGAAAAAGTTAACAAAAAGCAATCCAAATAATTTTTTCAAATAATTCTAAAAAAACACTCCAAATAATACTATTCAAACGGAGTCATTGTTTCCTTGTATTATTTGCATTTAGTCCTTGTTCCTTTTGACATGTATAATGTTTTGTTGCTCTCAGGAAAGGAAAGAAAGAGAAGCTCTTGCTGCTGAAGATGGATGGACTGTTGTTACTCACCACAAGGGCAGGAAAAAGACAACAGATGCCGAAACTGGAGTAACTGTAGGTTCTATTGCTCAGGCTGCTGTTCTCGATAACATGGCCAAAAAGAAAAATAAAGGAGTGGGGCTGGATTTCTACCGATTTCAGAGAAGAGAAGCACGGAAAAATGGTATGAGTTGTCTTGGTAACAAGTTTACGGCAACATATGTGGCGCTTCTTACTATGATGGTAGTTGTTCGATAGTTCCTAAACACTTAAACATTCTGCTGATTTTATTCCCCACTAGTTTAGATATTGCTGAAAGTAGTTTCTTAGTTTCCATCGCTCTTTCAACTACTATATCTCTATTTATATTCTACAGAAAATATTTTGGTTTTCATATTCCTCAGAACATACAGAAACAATCTTTAGTTTTTGCATTTTTGCTCTTGAAATGATGTAAAATATGTAGACTTGTTAAGATCTAGATGAAGTGTGCAAGTAGAAGTGGGGTGGTTTTATTTGAAATACACTTGTCTCTCCTCTCTCTTCGCCTTCGCATTCTTCCTTTTTTTGTGTCTTTTCGACTGTTAGGAAATGTTACAAGATACGTACCTGCTTTTCTCGAGAGTTAAATGGTGTAAATTTGTCTTTGCATATTCTTTAAGTATTACTGGCTTCAGATACTATTTATTCTGAGTATGTTGGTGTGCTTTGTTAACAATCCAACTTGCTGGTGCATTTTTCGAATTGAGTTGACAAGATAAAACTGAAGCACTATACACATTATTCTCCCCGCTAATGTTTGTTCCCTTCCTTAATATGGCAGAAAGTGGCTAGTGTTTATGACGCAAATATCAATACTGTATCTAGGCATTCTAGGGGTTATGTTTAGTAAATGTCGTGTTACAAAACAATATAGAACAGTACGGCTAGGGGGAACTAATTTTCAACTCATATTTAAATTATTCCATGTACCTTTAAAAGTTAATCACGTCTAGATGCTAAATTACGATAAGCATGTTATATTGTATGTTCTACCACGTGAATCTTTTTGGCTGTATTTTCTGGTTCCTTTTTTCTTTTGTCATGTACTGATATCATCTCGTCTTTCACAGAGATAATGGTGCTGCAAGACAAATTTGAACAGGATAAAAAGAAAATACAGCAATTAAGAGCGGCCAGGAAATTTCGACCTTATTAACTGCTTCTAATGTGTATTTCTAGAAGGAAATGCTGCTGAAGTTGCTTTCTTTATCGTTTCATCATATCATTATTGCTTTGATGTTGAGTTGCAAGTAAGCGTACAAATTGCAAATCGTAGGTTTTTTTTGGGCATTAAGTAAAATTTTCTTATTTGTATTCTCAATGTTTTTACTGTTTAGAGGATGAGATATGGCTTGTGCAGTCACTCTATATGATTTTGGGCATGATTTTTGGAATATCAAATGGAATAGTCTTTATATTTTGTTGATATTACGAAAGTGTCTGATTACGATACAATCTTCTTTTCCCATAAATGTGGTCCTCCCAGCGTTATTACAAAAGTCTTGGCTGACTGGTCCATCGTCAAGGAGCAAGCATACTTATGCAAAGTGCTTGACATTTTCCAGTTATGCTTGACATTTTCCAGTTAACTTGCACGGAATGTGTATTGGTAAATGTTATAATTATATTACAAAACTGATTTTAAGCCGGAAAAGATGGAATGACGGAAGCAAAAATAAGCTATAAGATGTGATTTGTATTCATCATTGCACTTGGAAACAAGAACATTAGATTGACAATTTTGACTGTTTCCATAAACATTTGATCGACAATTTGTTTACCGTATGAACGCTTGAGAGTACTAGCAGAGACAAGATAACATCACGACCCATGGGCATGGAAAGTGACAGTGGACGCGTAAAATGCCATCGACAATAGAAACGGAATAATATCATAAACTAATGGAAAGAACATTGAATAAGTGATAATGGAATAATGCAGTGAACTTATGGAAATGAAAAGAGCATGAAAAGTCGATAAATGAAATACTTACGAACAAATGGAAGTAATGGAAATGGAAAAAACTTGAAAAATCTGTAATGAACATGGTATATAATTGACGAAAAACATGTCAAATTGAATAACACTACCAATTAATGGCAAAAAAAATTGTCATTGGTAATTCAATAACACACTAACTAATGAAAGGAGAAAGAAAACTACAAGCTCATCAAAGAGAGATTGTAGGTGTTAAAAAGAAAACTGCAAACTAATAGAAATATTAATTTGCAAATATTATAGCATCTCCACATGACAGCATGCACGCGCAATATAGGAGTAGCAGGAGACTCCCAGTTTAGTTATTCTTTCCCCCAAAACCCTCCTTGTAATAGAATAGGATTTAAAATAAAAATAAAAATAAGATGGAGGGCGTATTATACTACAAATTTTAGATGGTAGCGACAAGAAGTTATTGATAATGGAACCTATGAACTAATGGAAAGAACATGATAACCTTGTCCTAATGGAAAGAAAGAAAAGTACAAACTAATCGAAGAAAGATTGTAGGTGTTACAAAGAATACTACGAGCTAATGGAAATAAGATGGTGGGTATATCATACTGCAAAGTTTCACAGTAGGCACAAAGTGTCATCGATAATGGAACAACGCCATCAACTAGTGGAAAGAGCATGGCATATACCATAATGGAATAACGCTACAAGCTAATGGAAATAACAAGGTAAGTGGTTGGGTTCCAAGGGAGCACTCTTAAGTGCTCCCATGACAAGTTCGGGAGTTCAAATTCTAACCTTAATATTTAAAGGGGAGTTCGGCCTTGGTATTTGGAAGGGAAAGGAAAAAGAAAGCGAGGTCCTCCTGTGACAAGGTTGGGGGCTAGAATCCCGGCCTTGGCATTTCGAAGGATGAAGTAAAAAAAAAAAAAAAAAGATTTGGCCTTGACATGTAGAAAGCAGTTGAGATCCTCAGTGTTATTTTTTTCAATACCAATTAAGTGACATTCACGAGGAAGTGCCACCTTGCATTTGCACCATTCACAAGGAGGTGCCACCTTGCATTCACACCCTAATAATTATCTGACTTATTTAAGTATGAATGCAACATGGCAATTTCTTGTAAACAACACTCAATTGGCACTGAAAAGAAGTGGCATTGAGAATCTCAATTGTTTTTAGAAGGTGAGGAATAAAATGACAAGACAGATTTAAAGTTGAAAATCACATCCCAATTGTGTGTGGTAAAAGGTTGGAAAATTACACCCCAGCTTGACAAATTTGATTCGCTTCCCAAATTAAAAGATTATTATCAAATGGCCATTTATTTATTTATTAATTTTTGCCAAAGGGCGATTTGCTAATAATATTAACAAGTAATAAAGTGCCAGAATAAAACATAAAAATAATCCTTCACTTTATCCCTAATAAAGACGATCTGCGATGGCTTAAAAAAGACCAAGACTCAAGATATGGGCCCAGTAGCCCTGGTCCAACCTAGTAATATAAGATTTCGCTCATTCCCATCTTTATCGTCATCAAAAGTGATTCTACACTACTATTTTGTGAAATGACCTAATTCTTGATAGTAATTAGTTATAGGTTTTTACCTTAATTATGAGATAAATGGCTGATGCAAATACATTGGGGATGGTATTATTTCTAGTTAGGATTATCATCTTGGATCCAAACGGATCAAACCAGAAATTCATCACTAAAACCAATTTATTTGGGAAAATGCTATAGTTACCAGGTGTGGGTTTTTAATTTTTTTGAAAAAATAGCAAGATTTTTTGATAATTTATAAGATTTTTCAGAAAATATATATTTTTTTATTGCGTAAATCTGCCTCGGTGTAGTAGAGTCCAACTATTTGTCAATTAGATTTGAAGATAATAGTATAACAACAAAATAATACTTAAACCGTCTGAATGGTTATTTTTTAGGATATTTTTTAAAAATTATTACTGTAGCAGTTTAAAAGATTTTTTTCGATAAATGTGTTTGTAAGATAAAAAATTAATTAAAAACGTATTTAAAAAAATTAGTTAAAAAATATATTTGAAGTTTTTAAATGATATGTTTCTAAAAAATAAAATCAAAACAAATAGATAAAATGGTAGGAGTTCAATACACTCCTGTATTTGCTTGGTCCTTGCACCGCATTTGAAAAGAGTTTCATCACGCGACCTTGTGACGTTAGTCTCGTATTATTAGGCTATTACCTTAGTAAAGGGATTTTTTTTTTTTATTTGAGAAAACCTATATTATTACAGTGGATTTTGGAAAAAAGGATGGTAGAACTCGATCTAAATGGACAAGTTCGTTAATTAAAAGGTAAATGGACAAGTCTCTTATAGATAAACTTTATAACTTTCATGCCACCTTTTTTTAAATTTTTTGTTTTCCAAATATAATTCATCCAGTTCCAGCAAGGCCTTGTTTGCATCTTCAACCTCTCATAAAAAATCTACTTTCTTTTTCTTTCTTTTTATAATTTCTAAAAGCTATCCCTATATTTCCCTCATATTTT
The DNA here is from genome assembly GCA_024721245.1 of Mitragyna speciosa. Taxonomy (NCBI): domain Eukaryota; kingdom Viridiplantae; phylum Streptophyta; class Magnoliopsida; order Gentianales; family Rubiaceae; genus Mitragyna; species Mitragyna speciosa. The sequence goes on from CM045557.1 coordinate 26,168,343, forward strand.
GTTTCGATAGAAAGCATGCAAATAAAACCAAGTCACCTCACAATTAAAAAATAAAACAACCACATCATTTTCTCATCCACGTTAGTATTTTTTCCAACAAAGTCAATTTCCAACTTTCGTCATATCTTCTTTTCTAATTGCTTGTGCAAACTTATTAATTCTTCCGAAAAATGAGACGTATTTTATTATTAAATCAAATATGTTAAACAAATATTAAAATTCATACTGATAATAAGACTAATAATATTCATAATAATAATTATTAAAAATTTAAATCAAATGACTTTTAATATATATTTGAACACGAACCAGGTAAACACATGACCTCAAAAAAAAATAAATAAATAAATAAACACATAAACAAATAATAAAAAACAAAGTAGACCAAGTATGGCATGCCCCTCCAAACACGCCCTCCCGCTCTTGCAGACGCACAACCCAGCGCTGGCAGTCTCCCCGTAGCCCCACCTCCTATATAAATACCATCACAAGAACATCACTCCATTCTCTCAAGCCCACATAACAAAACGAGACTCTCTCTCTCTCTCTCTCTCTCTCTCTCTCTCTGCAAATTCTCCTCCCTTAACCCGTCAGCCGTCGTACTACACACACTAGTACTAGCTTTCTTTATCTTCAAGAAAAAAAGCCAACACCATTGATGATCGAAGCGGTATTCCAATGGCAACCGCCCCGATAAAATCCCAGCCGCTGCACAACTTCTCTTTGTCCCACCTAAAATGGGCCCACAAAAACCCCCACCAACCACAACTGCAACAACATTCACGTCATTCCACCGTCAACAGCTTCCGCCGCCGTGATTCCCCCGAGTTCGACGATTCCACCGCCAAGCCTTCCTCTCGTACCCCTCATGAACTGCAGCCGATGTCTTCTTCTTTCTCGTCAGCATATCATCAAAATCAAAAGGCCCAACAGAACGACGACGTGGCTGAAGAAAGCGAGAAGCCGTGGAATTTGAGGCCGAGGAAAGTCGGGACGACTACTGCTACGTTGTCGTTTATGAAGAGCGAAAGAGAAAAGGAAAAATTGCTGGAGGAGAAGGACGAAACGCGGAACAATAATAATAATAATAATAATGGGAGTAGTGTTTTACTGAAGTCTTCGAGTTCGTCGAGGTTGAGAAGATCGACGGCGTTTGGGGTAGTAGTTGGTGGAGGTGGATTAGCGGGCCAGCCGGGCTTCTATTATGGGACGGAAAGGCAGCAGAGGAAGGTGGTGGAGGAGAAGAGGAAGTTATGGATCTCGCTCTCCACGGAGGAGATTGAGGAGGACGTGTATTCTTTGACTGGGTCTAGACCCTCTCGCCGGCCCAAGAAACGTCCCAGGAATGTCCAGAAACAGCTTGATGTATGTAATTTACGACACTCATCACACTATTCTGCTAAAAATAATTAAAAAAAGCAGCCTTTTTTTTTCTTTGTTTAGTTCGTGTAGTGTCTGCGCTTTTTTTGGGCTAATGAGTTTTGGTGGGGTGGATTTGTTTTTGTGGTTTTTTTTTTTTGCAGAATTTATTTCCAGGGTTGTATTTCGTGGGGATGAGTGTTGATTCTTATCGATGTCATGATTCTCTGGTATGTTAACTATGCTGTTAACTTCTCCGGTTTAAAAAGTGTATGTGCATGTCTTAATTCTTTGCATTCAATTTCTTGATTATCAACATGGTAAAATAAAATATATTCTTGATCTTTTGGTGGGTGCTGCAGAGGTAGATATGATGCAACTGATGATGCCAAATTTCTTGGCATTATTGAAAAGGTCTGTTTGCCTAGATCACATTTTTTTTTCTGAGCCTTTTCAGTTATAATGTTGTAATTAGTGTTGTTTTCTTTTTCTTTTTGTTGGTGTTCGATGGGTTGATTGAGCTAAGGGTAATTGGTGGTAATATTGCAGATGTTGCTATATTTTAAGAGGAAGGTGGAGGTTAGAGAGCTTGGAGTTTGCTACGATGATACCTCAGCTGGAGGTATAATATGCTAAATTAGTACAAGAACGGAAAACAATGAGTGAAAAAGAGTGATATGTAGCTATATTTATAATCTTTGTTGTCTTCATTTTTTTGTCCTATTTTTATCCCACTATTTTTGGTAACAGTAGTGCAAATTTTAGGGCATGGTATGGGAACTTTTAGTGTTGAACATGGCTTATGTTGTAAAAATACGGTTCCTTTTTAGGTAATAGTGGAGTTGGATTATAATGATATTCATGCCATTTCACAAATTTGGTTTTTCTGGAAAAGGTGTTGTTTTTCTTTGTGAAAAATGTATTCTTGACATTGTTCATGATGTCATTTGACAGGCTTCCCGACTCTGTTGGGGGCAGAGCTCATACTTGTATTTAGTTTCCAAAGTGAATTCCGTTCAAGATTTACTAACCAAGGCACTCCTTGCTTTCTCTTCTGGAAGGACATTTGCATCTCTTTTAACTTTTGTCAAGAGCAGCATCTGATAAGGTTAAACAGTTACATGTTAGCTACACGCTTTCTTTGTTGTGTTATTGCAGCAAATATGACTAATTTGGAATTTGGTTGACCATTTTGTTCGACCCTTATTTCTGTAATAGATGATTTAAGTTGACAAGCAGACAAAATATCTTCTTATTTCTGTAATAGATAGATTTAAGTTGACAAGCATACAAAATATCTGCTTATTTTAGTGCCACACATACAATATAATCGCAACTTTTAGATAACTTGCACTCTGCTTTTAGTGCACATTCATTTTATGGTCATGTCTTGTCTCATGCACGAAATCTACTTAGTATTGTACATTTCACGAATGAGTTTTGACAAAAAACAGCTCATTTTTAAACATTCAGTTTTTTTTTTTTTTTTTGGTTGATGTTTTGCTTATTAGAAGACTTAAAAAGATGTGATGTGCATAAAAGTTCTTATAAAGGTAAATTGCATGCTGTGAGACTTTGCAAGCGGCTGTCACAAAAAGATTATTTTGATTAACTCCATCAATGATGTTGTGCTTATATCTTTGTGCAACTTTTCAAGGTTATATAGACATGTTCTCAAATTCTGGAATATGTTGGATTACTGAATGCTGCAAACGTGTTTCTTCAGCTGTGGGAATCCTTTTTAATTTTTGCAGGCTTCATTTCTATTTGAAAGAGTATTCTTGTACTTATTCTTGATTTAGAAATTCCATCAGCATCCTTTTTTCAAAAAATGGAAGTGAATTTCAGAACATTACTTTCTATCTGTTTGTTTACATGTATATAGATGCATACTTTTCTTTATTATTTGCTTCCTGTTTGCTATAGGATTTCTAGACTCGCCAGTGATTACTTGGCAATTCTGTGCATCTGTATATGAACTTTCTTTGTACTTGTGAAATCAAATTTGGATAATTTTGTTTCTTTCATTTATTCTCTGTTGGTAAATTCTGGCAACACTTCTTTGCTGCTGGTGAATAATAACACTAAAAAATTCTCTTTGGGTCTTAATCTATATTCCAGGTCAAAAGTCATTAAATATATGAATGAAGCAATTTTTTTATTCTTTCCATTTTGCTTGGGAATTAATAGCCTTTATGTTTTAAGTTGAATGGGAGACTAGTCTAGTTGCTTAAGTTTCATGAGGGGTATTATTATTATTTTTCTTTTTGTGGAAATCTTGAAATCTTTATTATTGGCTAGTCTAGTTGCTGAAGTCACTTGTTTATATGTTGCATCACTGTGAAAATAATTGACTTTGCCCTTTAACCTTTGCTTTAATAATGAGGACGGTGTTCAGGACGTAATTATTGTGGGTTTTAAGTTTCTTATGATACCATTCGAATTTAGTTCTTGTAGCCCATTAATCTATATTTCAAAAATCTTCTGAAATATGTTAATTGATGATTGATTATTTAGCAAATTGGGCATGGTGGCTGCGTTGAAGTCTGTGTAACCAAATTGTTCAAGATGATTACTGAAACTACAACTCATCCTCCTCCTCGTATTTATGGGCATTTGTTCCATTGGTCTTTAGGCAATGATATAGAAAACCATTGCAAAACCATATTAGTGGGATTAAAAAAACCTTCTAGTATTCTGGAAGTTTTAACGAAGTAATGATTACCAGGTCAAGGTCATCAAAATGGACTTTGCAAAGTCTTAAAGAGTGTGCTTGGGGGCACTTGCGTTTCTTCCTTTTATTTTTAAACCGCATTTAACGTCTGGTTCTGTTTTCCTAAATTTTAATTTTGTGGCCCCTTCCTGTTATTATCCATTCACATGCTCTTTTGAAATGTTTATGTGATTAAATTGGACACGAGCTTCGCTTGTCTGATGGTATTGTTGAAGGATTATCATAGAGAATTAAGCCGCAACTGCAAGTTGAATTGTCAGCATAAAAATGTAAACGTCAATATAATCAGCTAATGTTGGTTTTTGACATGTTTCATTACGTGAAATAATTGATTTGTAAATTTATTGTGAAATCTGAGGCCGTTTGTCTGTTGCACGTCTCTGTAACTCTGTTAATTACAGAAAGAATTGCAGATGCCTTGTTTATGTTTGTGTTACAAAGATTTTGTAGTAAAATAATGCTACCTGAACAATGGCATGTTTGCAGTTAGACAATCATGGTTTAATATTAGTACTCCCCGTGATCTATATGTTCATTGGAATGTAATGCATTAATGGTTTTGTAGATTATTACCTGATGCATTGTTGAGAATAAAATTCTACAATGGAGAAAAATTTGAGATGAAGGAGAAGGCTAATATTGCTCCTTCCTCAGATTAAAGGAAAAAAAAAAAAAAAAAGGAAATTGCTGACATCGCTTTTGGTTTAGTTGTGTTTGGAATCAGACCGCGTGGCGTAGAATGTCGGACTTTATAGTTTGACTAATCTGATAACTAGGCTGCATGGTAACTTGTTTTCCTGGTCGTCCCTTCTGAAGCAGAATTTTCAGCTGTCGGCAACTGGCGGATTGGTCTTTCTCAATGCTGATGGTCTGACCTAGATTTTGGTAGAGAAAACTGTACACCCGAGGTAGCAAAAGTTATTCTACACACAAAAAGATTGGTCATTACTAAGAAAATTATGATTTGCCTTTTCCTCCTCAGAAATTACTCTGAAATTATAAGGCTATCATGTTTTAATCGATGCATGTGTAAACGTTGGTCCTCCAAAAATCCAGAGTCCTGAATTCGCCACTGTGGTTCACATCGGACGGAGTTTGAGGTATGAGGATACATTATGTATTCTCCATGATCGATACGCTTGGTTGCATTGGCACAACTTGACTAATTTATGGTGCTTAATAGATAAGGATAGTGGAAATAACCCTCAACCTTGCTCTGCTTCCCACCCTTGTTAGGTCTTTCAGACGTTTCAGTTTATAACCTTGCCAATGCATGGTCCATCCAGCCTTTTCAGGGTTCGAATATTTTTGCGTTGTTCTCACAATCATCGTAATGAATACTTGCACTGAGGAAGAACCAAGGGATTTTCTCACTTGCACTGCCATAGGACTATACGAATTGTCCACTGCAGGAAAGGAAAACGATAAAAATGTATGTGGAGAAGTATTTGATCCTATTATGCAAGAAATGGAGTTTTCAGGGCAGCAAGATCCTCCTATCTTGATTTTTTTTTTGATCAGATGCCTATATTATTACACTTGGGAGGGAGAATTGGTTGATAGGATTCTAATCCCTGACATCTGGGTGAAGTTATAAAGCTCTAATCATTTCACCATCTATTCGTTATTTGATTTTGATAGAAATGGGTATACTAGATCCTCCCAAAGGTAGGGGGACCTTACTTTTTTCGAAGGATTCAAGAGTCTGCCCTTAGGACTGTGCACCATGAAGTCCGTAAGGAAAAAATTTTCCCCAAGGAGATTACAGCGGGGCATCGATATATCTCATCTGTGGGGAATATTATGCCTCCAAAATTGGTGCAATTAATGATTGAAGGAAATAAAAGAATCCTAGGTGATCTTCTTTTTGCTTCTTTCTACATGACAACATAAGTAGATAAATGTACTAATAATATCAGTCACACTTTTTAGCCAATAGAACAATAATTATTGACTTTACATCGTTAAAGTTTAATACAATTTGTTCCAAAAGATTATATTGAATACAATTTGTTCCGAAAGATTATACACTCCAAACGTTAAATATATTATTATTGTTATTAGTAGTAGTGGTAGTTGTTTGAAACTAAATGTATGTGTCATCGGTAGTATTAGTCTAAAAAATTTGAATGAAAGCAAATTTAATATCAAATGTTTCAATTTTTCAGTAGATCACGTGATACTCATGTTCTGATCACCAAATTTTCAAAAAAAAAAAAAAAAAGAAAAAAGCGACAAAATTAATTGCTATAATTTATGATTAAAGGCACTAATTCGAGTTCACACATAATAAATAAATAGATAAAATTGAAAAATCTACATGGACAGTGCATTCGTGAGTGCTTTTAATTACAAATTATGACAATTAATTTTTTTTCTATTTTTTATAATTTGGTTACCGGCATGTGATTATCATATGATCATATTTCTATAAGATTTTAGCAAAATTGGTCATGAAACTGAATGTGCAAAAAAATTAAAATATTTGGTACTACATCTGCATTCGTGCAATTTTTAGGGATTAAAATTGTTGACATCCTAAATATTTGATACCAAAATTACAAATTTCTTTATTATTATTGAAAAAGAGATATCCTCACTAATCTTGGACTTTAGTAACCATTTTTGATTTTCTACACAAGCATCCGATACTTAAAAAAGTTTATGCAATAAAGTTGTGGTGAAAGTTTTTGGCGTTGGATCTCTCTTTGCCCCCCCCCCCCCCCCCCGGTCCCCCGCCGAAGTTTTGGTTTGGGAATTGGATCTCGTTTTGAGCGCTCTCTCTCTCACACCAGTATTCTTTTGTTTTCTCCACGTTTGGTATGTGAGAATGAGACAGAATAAAAAGGTTCTCCATCCTGAATGGACAGGAAAAAACGTTTTAGTCTATTATTTGGTAACCTAAGTAAGAATAGAATACTTATTCTTTTTTTAATTTTTGATATAAGCATATTTAGGTGTCAGAATGTAATAATATATATATTAATTTGACTTAATTGCTCTTAATTCTTTGTACTAGAATAAATCTTATTTTTATTTTGTTTGTTTGTAATTTTAAGCCTACAAAAACTTTAATAGTTTTAATTCTAAAATTCATAATATTCTTGTTAAAATTAAATTAATTATACTCTTTAGTTAATTTTAAATTTTAGTAATTATTAGCATTATAATTAAGAATGTGAAAAAATTAATATTAAAACTAAACCTTCATATTTTAATTTAATTTATAGGATGTTCAATTTTTACTCAATTGTATAAAAGTTAAAAATAATATTTTAAACATTTTTATAGAAAAAAGAGAAAATAATCTAAGCATATATTAAACTGATTGTGATTTAAAAATTATAAAAAATTATTAATTAAAATTATAAAAAAACCTAATATTTTTAAATTTAAAAATAAAAATTAGAGAATGTGATATGGGTTAAAAAGAATTAGCAGAAAAAATGTGTGGGGATAAAATTGACTCATATTTTTTATGCTTTTCCAATATAAAGTTAAAAAGGCTTTTCCATAAATTTTGTTGAGGAATGAGATTTCAGAAAAAAGTTAGAATGGATATCCTAGTGAGAAAAGCCTCTTCAGCTTAAAATGTCCATACCAAACATGAGAATGGTATGGACAAGTTGGAAAGGCATTTCCATCTCATTCCATTTTCGCATACCAAACATGGGGAAAATTATGTTTAAAAAAAAAAAAGGTTTTGTATTTGTTTGTTTTTGAAGGACCACCACCGAGTTTGAAAATTATATTTAAAGAAAAAAGGAAACCCGTTAATAATAAGTACCCCAAAAAAATAATAAAAAGAAAAAACAAAAAAAGAAAACCGAAATCCTATCCCTCGAAAGTACAACGGCCCCCCACAGCAAAAAAAAAAAAAAAAAAAAAAGACCGCTCTTCCGAAAATCTTTCAAAAACCCTCCTCCTCACCCGCTCACTCAAACACTCTCGAACAAAAGAATACATAATTGGTTTCTTAATACTGGATTTAATCTCTAAACTCTCCTGACTTGAATTCATTCTCTGATTATTATCCTATTTTTCGCTTTCTAAAACCAATCTAATATCCCATTCAGATTGAGCTCTAATAAACAAATATGGAGCAGAAGAGATTCACTGACGCCTCCTCCAACGGCGGAGCCACCGCTGCCTCCACCAGACCCTCCGCTCCGCCTCGCCAACCTAATTATACCTGCCCTAAAGTACAGGTACCAATTCTTCACCTTTTGTAATATACGTAAGTTAGTTGTATATACATGCATTTTTTTTTTTTTGGTGGGGGAAAAAACCCTAGTTCCTGTTCTTTAATGATAATGGTGATTAATTGTAAGCATTTGAAGGATTTAGGGTTTTGAAGTGAAATTACCATTCTAATATCTTCAGTGAATGGCTAAGTTCAATGGCGGATGATTATTGATGACATTGTTCTTCAATGGCAGGAGGCTTTGGATCACCTGGCATCGATTGATCCTATTGAGTTTTGTAATGAAGCTAAGGTTGAGCATTGTAGGGCAGCTAGAGATTTAAGAAGCTGTGGAAGATATGTGCAGAGTGTTTTGAACTCGTGTGGCCATGCCTCCTTATGCGAGGAATGTAGTCAGCGGTGTGATGTTTGCCCAATCTGTAGAATTCCTTTAACTAAGGATAGGAATAGACCTCGTCTTCGCCTCTATTATGAGTGCATTGAAGCTTGTCTTATCTCTAAGAGGTGTGATGACAGACTGCAAGATAAAGAAGATGGCGACAATGAACTTATAGCTGATGTTCAGCGTTTGTATTCTCTGTTTGATGTTGCCTTGGAGAATAACTTGAGCTCTCTAATATGCCACTGTATCCTTTCGCGATTTATATTTTTGCAAGGCATTGCTGTCTTGAGTGAATTTAGACGCACAATTACGGTTTCCTATTCTTTCATCTTCTTTGTCTTTGCTATTAATATATACTTTCCTTGGTATTAAACTTATGTGTGGTAAAAGAATTTCCGTAACTTCTATGACAATGGGGTTGATTCAATTCATTTGTTGTTGACAACCAGGTTAGGAAAAGTGAGAAACTTTATTTGCTGACGTCCACATATCAGCTCTTTCTGTCTTCTTTTCCTTAACATATGGCTCACAGATGTTACAGATGTTTGTATGGATGAGAGTGCTGTTTCCAGTGATCCTGTAATTGCCTTCTTGCTGGATGAAGTGGTTGTCAAAGATTGGTGCAAGCGGACGTTTAAGAATATTTTGGGGGAGCTTCAAGCTATATGTATCCTGATGCAAGAATATTTTCTCTTTGGACTTGGAATTACTCATTTTTACGTTAAAAAACAATAGTTGATGTATTCCTTGACATGCTTAACAGATAATCTCACAGTAGAAGAGCTGAAAGAAAGTTTGAGTCCATTGCTGAAGTTTTCTGTGAAGCTAGCTAGCTTGGCCAATGTATTAGATGTTTTAGAATCATCATTTAAAGGTCCTCTGTCAGCAAAACTGCATGATCTTTGCCATCTTCAAGAAAACATTCTAAAGACAAAGCAGGTGAATTTGCTAAAGCTATTGTTCATCAATTCAAGATTATCAAATATTTACAGGAGAAATTGCTAGTCATGTTTGTAAAGATATTTAAGCGGCTGAACAGGTTCACCTGGTTTTACCAGTTTTGAAAGTGAATTTTTTACACTAATTTAAAAAATGGTTTTAGGAAGTAACCACTCTAGAAATAATTTTACAACCGGATATTTTTTTTTCACACTTTTTCGATTTTTTCTTTCTGTATTTTCTGTTGGTTAGATTTGGTTACAAAAAATTGCACATAAATGAATACCTCAAATACAGTGGTATAACTTGGATGTTGACTTTTAATCTAAGGTGGATAAGGATTTGAAACTTGATAGGTTTATGAATTCCAAGGATTTGATATTTATTAGATTGGTAGAGTACTTGTTTTTGTGTTGTTAATAAGCATTTGATTCAAACATTTGCCCTTTTTCTCTTTCTGGGATTTCCAGCACATTGAGGTTATAACTTGGTGTTCAAGACATCAGTTTTTGGAGAATGTGAAGTCCCGTCATGCTAATATTGCATCGTGGCGCTCTCAAGTTCGTGAGAGGAAATCTGCTGCTATTAAGCGTGCATGGCCTGATTTAGTAACAAATTCTGCTGCAGAGTCTGCTAGGCCAGATGGTTCTACTCTTTTCATTGAAGAAGCACTTTCAAATCTTGATAATGAGCTTGGACATGTAGATGATCCCGACGAAGAACTACACATTGCACTTTTGCAGAAGGATGGGGGTTCTTCATTTTTTCGTTCAAAATTGGAGGGTTTAGCAGGATTATACCCATTTGAAAGTTTGAGAGATGCTATTGATGTGCTCTTTTTACAAGGAAGTTCTGATTTGGTGGTATCAAAGCAAGCAATTGTATCCTTATGAATGTAGTAAATTGATGTTATATTCTCAGCTGTTAGTTTTTATGTTTTTTCTTGACTTAAGACAGTTCTTGTATTACCTATTTGATCGGCACTGGAAAATACCCGAGGACAATTGGAGAGATGTTGTTGATGACTTTGCAGCGACTTTTTCTATAACCAGGCATTCCTTACTGGAATCTTTTGTCTTTTATCTTCTGGATGACCATACTGATGAAGCTCTCCTGGTAATTTTCATCTGGTGGCTGCACTACTCTCTGTTTTTTTGAAAGTGAGGATTCTACTTTAATATATCTCGATGATAATGCTAGGAAGGTTTTGTTTTTAGGGATAAATATGACATATTTAGTATATATAGCAAATCCATTGTATCTTCAGCACTGGATAGTAATTGTTGAATTTGTGATTTTGATTCTTTAGTTGCCAGGTACTTGCCAGTTTTAGCACGATTAATAATAGTTCAATTAAAATTTATTATCTCAAAACCCTAAAGCTTAGTGATTTCCAACCACACTTAGGTGGTGTTTGGTAAAACTGAAATCTAAACGCTAAAGTCTGAAGTATGAAATTTAAGTGCTGAAAGTATTAAGTCACTGAATTGATAAAGTTTTACTTGTTTGATAATTAATTGAATATATGTACTGAATTTAAATATCTCCCCTTATAAATATAGTTATTTTATCTTAAAAAATTTTAAATAAATTAATAATAACCTATATGAGAAAGAAATATATCATTTGTTTGTGAGAGATTGAGGATAAGTGTATTTGTGTGTGAGAGAGAAAGAGTGTGTGTGTGTGTGTATAAATGTATTGTATGTGAGAGAAGAAAAATTAAATATATACGTTGTATATGAGAGATAGAGAAAGTATATGTGGAAGTATGCGTGTGTGTAAAAGTGTATATGCAAGAAAGTATGTAGTGTGCAAGAGACACTCTGTGTGTGGGGGAAGAGAGAAAGAGTGTGTGTGTGTGTGAGAGAGAGAGAGAGGAAGAGAAATTATGTATATTTGTGTAAAAAAGTGTGTGTGTGTGTGTGTGTATGTGTGTGCCCGTGTGTATTTGTGTGAGAGAGAGTATGTGTGTGTGAGAGACAGAGAAAGAGAGAATGAGCATGTGAGAAAGAGTATCTGTGTTTACATGTGTGCATGGGTGAGTGTGTGAGAGTGAGTATTTGCGTGTATGTATAGGGGAGAGGGAGAGTATCAAAATTCAACAAATTAAGTGAAAAATTTTCACTTGAAATTTTGTATACAAATTAAATAAGTGCTTAATGTATTAAGTGATAAAGGAATCTTGTTATCAAACATATTGGATTCAAAAAGCTCTTAATCTATTAATTTTCAGCATTAAGTTGTGTTATTAAACACCCTCTTAGTCGACATATACAAGCAAATGTGTGAATGCAAGCTGGTTACTTATGCTAGTAGTTGATAACCATATATTATTATGACCAACTTTTTTATCTTCTAGAATATTTGGAAATAATGCTTCTACAATTTTGTAGCCTAAAATTATTGCCCTATGTTTGAACTTTTCATTGATTGGTTGGTTTACCTTCTTCAGTTTTCTAATGGTTGAGTGTTTATCTGAAAATTGTCAGTCTTTGTATGCTAACTCTTGAAATTTTGACTTGGTAGGAAGCTTGTCGCCTTCTTCCAGAAATTTCGGGCCCGGTAGTTCATCCCAAGGTGGCCCAAGTTCTGCTAGAAAGGCAGAATCCTGATGCAGCTCTTATGGTTTTGAGGTGGTCAGGTCGAGATGAAGCACAGTTGGTTTCACTTGAGGAGGCTGTCACCACTGTCCGGGTGCGAGTGGAATGTGGGCTTCTTACTGAAGCATTTATGTATCAGAGAGCGGTCTGTATAAAGGTCAAAGAACATAAGTTGGGGGATGAATCTTTTCAGAATGCTTCAGGTGAAACAAGAGATGAACGCTGGACTTGGAGACAGTGGGTGGAGGTTATGGTGACAGAAATATGTTGTCTCTGTATTCGGAGGAATTTAGTAGATCGAATGATAGAGTTGCCATGGAACTTTGAGGAGGAGAAACATCTTCACAAATGTTTGTTGGATTTTGCAACAGATGACCCTTCATCAACAATGGGAAGTCTTCTTGTAGTGTTCTATTTGCAGGTATTTTACTCATTTATCTGTTCTATGTTACTACTTTACCTTTCTTCCTTTTTATTTCTTGTGCCAATTTTGGTGAAAGTGAGTTTGCAATCCATGAAATAAATTCAAGTTTGTATGTGTGATGACAAAAAGCATAGTAAGATGCTGCTTTCTAATTGGTTACTTTTTAATCTTAGGTGTGACATATGCTTTATATTTGTAACCTGAAATAACGGTTATGATATGAATCACTCCCAGGATGATGTAGTTCAATAGATTCTTTCTTGAAGTCATAAAAATTATTTCATCAAAAGTCATTCTAAAGGAGATCTTCTATAATTTTGCACATGTAACTGTTACATTATGCACTTGAGGAGAATAGTCTTGGATATGTTCAGAGCAATGTCAACAGTGAATGATTTTATTGCTTGACTTACCGGAGTTGTGTAGTAAGTCTAGCATCTACTTGGTCAACATGTCTTTGGATTCAGGAGAGAGTTCAGCAGAAATGCGCAACATTTTTCAGGCTCTCATTTTTTTCAGCGCTACTTACCATTTCAAATCAACCTCCTTTGTTGTGATTAAAGGAAAGTTTATTTGATTGTCCCTATTTCTGGCTTTGTTCTGTTGGCATCAAAATCTAGTCTTGCTTTTGACATTCAATCTTTCTAGTCCTTAGCACCTCAGCCACACATTTTCTAAGTTGCTTATCTCTTTTTTGACATTCAATCTTTCTAGTCCTTAGCACCTAAGCCACACATTTTCTAAGTTGCTTATCTCTTTTAATGGTGCTATTATTTTCTTTAATGTTCCAGCGATATCGATACATTGAAGCATATGAAGTTGATCAGAAACTTACAACTATAGAGCAAAACTTCATTTCAAAAAATTCTGTCAGTGAACAAATCTTAATCAGGATGAGATCGACAAGTGACTGGAGATCAGCATTAGTTGTAAGTATTTCCAAGATTTAGATAGTTTTATCTGCAATGCTTTTCTTCTGAAATTACTCAGGGTGTTTTTATGGTTTAATTCATGACAATGCAATTGGATGCTTAGATCTGTGAGATTGTAAGTAAATTTAATTTATTTTTAGTTCGAGCCTTTTGCTGGAGATAAGATGCCATGGTCTTATTATACTTGCATACAAAATTAATGGTGCAGTTTAAAACTGAAAGCAATAAAATGAAACTTGAGTCTATTTACCAAAAAAATAAAAATTAAAAAAAAAAGCGCAAACTTGAGTCTGCCAACCAGGAGAAGAAGATGAAAGAGTGCACATGGATACCCTCTATCCCTATTTCCCTATATCCGTTTGGTCCTGTGGATCATGTGTTTTTAACCGTTCACTGCCATTTAACATGAGGGGAAGAATTATTATATCCTGAGAATTTTGCTGGGTGGATTAGCTTTTCTAAATGCATTATTGTGGTTCTACAGGAAAAGAGCATCGAATTATTGCCCAATGTCCTACAGCAGCAACTGAAAAATGGAAAGGTACCTGAAAGTGGGGTGCTTCCTACTAATGCAGGTGTTTTTCCAGCAAAATTCAATGATGCAAAAGAACAGGGACCTATATTGACCAGTTTGTTGGTTCCTCTGGTTGATTCTTCCCATGTTCAAGGGACAGATAATGCAATGACTTCGCCAATGCATTCGATTCTTAATAATACTCCTTTGAAAAGGGGTGGATCTGTAAGCTTTCAGACTAATAATTATGGGAATATTGGTACGTCTATCCCCTCTAAGGAATTCTTCAGTGAAGCAGAGAAGGGATGGAAGCCTGATAGTACCCTTAGGAAAAACTTCAGGTTTGATGATGTTAGCTCTGCAAATCACCAAACTAGTCTAGCCACCTCTCCAATCAGACAGTTGAAAGGCAGTTCATCACAAAAGCCTCGGAGTATACACAGGCCAAATGGCTTTCTGAACAAATTCCACGGTCAAAATTCCTATTCACAAAGTTCTATAGGAAACATTGTCACTCCAGTCAGGAGCAGCCATGGGATGCTCACGGATTTTGCTCAAGACTCAAGTGTGCTCGGTAAACTTGCTTTCTCAAACATAACTGCTGTACCTCAGATGCCTCTTTCCAATGATTCCATGGACATCACTGGAAGGTAAAAATTGTGTCCTTATTTATTTATTTAATTATTTTGGAGAACCAGCACCTTTTCTTTGACCTAGCTTGCATAACTGCTCTTGATCAACTTTTCATGGAGAACCTGATATCCGGGCAAATAAGGTTATTTTCCTGTTTACTTTCTTAGTCATGATGAAAGAGGTTTATCTGTTGAAAGAGTTGATGCAAATGGTGGGCCCAGATGGCGTTCTGATGACTCAAGTGATGGTGAAGAGAACCAAAATCTAGATAGAATTGTAGTTGCAGCAACAAGGAACAGTAGGGGAATTAGAAGAGGCAGGCTTTTGGGAAGATGACAGATCCGGGTTGTATAAAATATTATACATATCTATATGCTAAAGATGAGTTAGCTGCAGCTACAAGGAACACTAGGGGACTTAGAAGAGGCCGGCTTTTGCAAAGATGATACATCTGAGTTGTATTCGTATCTACATGCTAAAGATGAGTTGTAATAGGAGCTAGTAGAGAGAAGCAGTTGACGGGTGGCTGTCTGAGGATGCTCAACCAGAAGTTTCTCAATTGCCATGGGAGGGAAGCATTTGCTTGCACTTTGCACTTCACTGCAGTTAGGGAATGAATTTGGTGGAGCATAGCTGTTTTAGTGTTGTAATTTTTATCCTAGAATCATTGTGCAACGATATTGTCATCTTCAGAGCTATGCTTACTGGTGTGGCCAAAATTTTGTAACTTGTGATAAACAATTTCAAGGCCTGACCATTGGCTTTTGGCCATCTCTATTTTCTTTTACATTATTGGTGTCAATTTTTTACCTCGACATGTAGATAGACACCTGATCCGCTGTTCAGATTGATTTTGTTTAAGCCTTCTCTTCATTTTATGTCTTCCGCACATTGTGGCTGTGCTTGAGTTTAAGCATTTTTTTTTCACTAGTCAGTCTTATCTCAAAATTCTCAGATAAGAACCTGTGGCTGTGAAATCTCTTGGCATTCTAGGTATTTGGCACTGCTTAAGAACGGGGAATGACCACAGAATCTCGATGTATCACTAATATCATTTGCCTTGAACATTGATGATAATTTTAGTGTAAGGCTTCTCTGTTAGTCATTTTAATGAAAGGCTTCCCAGTTAATTGATTATACTTTTTAAAAGAGTACTGTTACTGCTGGCTCGCTGAAACCTCACAGTGATACTATGGCCAGCAATGGAAGCCGATAATGATGGTGTGGCTTTGTCAATCACAGGGTATCTCTGTAACTTGACTGTGAATTTGTATTTGTGAGAAAAAAAGGGGAAATGTGGATATGCATGGAGTGGACATGCCCACTAACCGTTTTAACCGCCACATTCAAATTTGGACAGAGGAAACTGCGTGTTTTCAGGAACATGTACAACAAATTTTGAAAAGTAAAATTGTTTCAACGTCTAATTCGAAATAAAAAAAGAAACAAATCATCCTACTTCTAATTTTGGTAGTCAAAGTTTCATTCCCTCCCTGGAAAGCAAGCAAATAATTTTTACCATGGAAAGACCGAGAGCCCAAGAACACATCAAGAAAGGGCCATGGACTGCTGAGGAAGACGAGATACTAATGAACTTTGTGAAGGAAAATGGCCCTAGAGACTGGAGCACTATTCGATCCAAGGGTCTCTTACCAAGAACTGGGAAATCTTGTCGTCTCAGATGGGTCAATAAACTTCAACCCAACTTGAAAAAGTACTATTGAAATAGCTACTCCTATAATTTTTGCTATAGTTTTAAGTTTCCTGTTAATCTTGAGTCAAATTGAGTAAAGGCAAATTAAGCTAATCGTTTTTGTTTTCTTGTTCTTTTCATTTTGAACTTGCATTTTACATATGCTTGTGAAATGAAGAGGATGCAAATTTTCAGCAGAGGAAGAGAGAGTGGTATTGGAGTTGCAGGCTACGTTAGGGAACAAGTGGGCAGCAATAGCTACTTATTTGCCAGGAAGAACGGATAATGATGTGAAGAACTTTTGGAGCACAAGGCAGAAAAGGTTGGCTAGGATTTTACGAGCATCATCACAATCAAACAGGACGCACAAGAACAAAGCAAAAGCATTGGTCGTTGATGAAGCTTCCTCTTTGCAAGTAAGAACAATTTAAAACAAAAATAACTTCAGAGATGAAGCATTTTGGTCCTGGGAGGGTAAACCTGGGTGTCTAATGACAACAAAATGTGGGGTCGGGATACCTTTAATTTTGTAGAAATCTTTAAAGGGTCATAAATTTTTTTAGTTTCAGGAAAGGAAATTGTACAAATTACAAAATCTTTGCAGTGACTGCTCCCAAGTTTTCCCTTGCTTCGCTTTGCTTGTTTAGATTTTCGCATAATTTCAATTCCCTCGTGATCATTTTACTCTTTCAGGGCTCTAATTCCAGCTTCAATCAGGATAAAGAAACTTCATTACAATGTCATATTTGCTCCTGTTTTTGCTCCGAAAACACCAATGCTATCAATATGTTGCAAACACTGCACTGCCTGAACACAAATGTGGTTGGTGTAAGCTCAAGTCTTCCTCCACTGGTTGATGCACACACAAGTCCCTCCCAAGTCTGTATCCAAAACAACAATTGTCAACCATCTATTTCATTTCCAATTCAAATCTCTTTCGGCACTGAGCTTCCCAAACCAGCAGTCAATAACCTTCCCCTTATGCAAGAAAATCAGGATTTTGGGATGGAACTTGGAGAGCCAAACTTTATGGGCACATTTTCGCAACACGAAGCTTTGGAACTTGGACATATGGCACAGAAGAATTTGGGATTATCATTGGAGGAACTGGAGGCCACTGGACAGAATTTTGGTGAAATTGCTGATTATAAAGATAAGACAATGACATTACCTGATAACCTATTTGATGATCTCTCAGATGACATGCTTGATAATTTAGAGAAAGTTCCAAGATCATCTTCCTAAATCATTAGCTAGTGTTATTAAGATTTTATGTTCTGTCAAAGAAAAATGAGCATGTGCTTCTGCATTTTACATCTGATTTTGAATCATAGAAGTGTTTTACTAGCACTTTGGGATGATTTTAATTCATGCATTTTATGACTTGGTTCAAAGATAAGGTCTAGTTTATGTTGTAATCACGCCTTACCCTTGCAATAATTCAAATGATTCAGAATCTATTCATGCTGATTTAGATTCTATAGTAGATGTACTTTTTGTTTGGGAAAGAAATCAATAATACTAAAATGGGCGATAAGTCCCAAACTATTATGCTTGTGCACTCTGATTGCAATGCAATACTAGTAAAGCCAAACTTTCAGCTAATTGAGTTACAAAAAAAAAAAAAAAAAAATTTCAGTATTAGTTTTGTCAAAATTAGCTGTATTCTAGAATTACAACGACCATATCCAGCTGTTACGTTAATAGGAGTTATTTTGAAATAAAATATAGCTGAAGAAAGTCTGGTGTAATCTTTTGAAGTTTGTACACTTGAAAAAAGTGTTTTCATATCTCTTGAAGAGATGGTAGTATTAACAAGGCAGATCTGATTTCATATCTCTTGGCATAAAAATGATAAAAGTGTGGAATTATTTGCTTCTATTAGTGTCGCATATAGTGGAATGAAACAATTTGATTAGATGGAAGCATTCCAGGAGACAAAATGTATATTACCCTGAAAATTTGTTCGGTTGAAAGGGATTGTGATGAATTGAGTTGTCCTCCTCTACTTTTTGGTCTTGTTTTATTTGTCTGGTTCTATTTTTGGAACCAATATTGTTGGTGTGGCTTGTTGATGAAACATAATTAATTGGCCACGATATCTGTATAATATTGAGGTTTGACATTATCTAGAGGACCACAGCTAACAACACCGGATGACAGGGAAAATTATTATTTGCATCCGGTTTATTACAATGATAAGAGTAATGAGAGTATACATATATCAGTTTCTTAGTCATATGAATATATTTATATTACTAGGAAGGAGCACGTGCGTTTCATGTGTTCTAATGTACTAAAATGTAGAAATATTTTACTTTTTAAATATTTATAACTTTATATAAAAGAAATCAATTAATTAATCAAATATACGAAATTTGAAGGCTATTAATGTTTTTTAAGCATGTCTTCATATTGTCTTTGTTTTTCCTTTTTAATATTAATTTCTTTTATTCTTTAAGTTGATTTTAGGTCTTTTCGGATCACCATATAATTTTTATTTTCATAGATTTCATTTTTGAAGTTTACTTTTGTGTAAAACAATATTAGCTTGAAAAAGTAATATAATGGATTAAGTTTGATTTAACAGATATTAAAAATTTAAGGCATATGATCTATTCACTCAACTTTTTGTTTTCTCAAACCATAATGCTCTTATTATTCTGGTTTACTTTTTTTGTACGAATTTGAAGTATTATAACTAATGAGTGCACTTCATTTTTCATTTTGTAAACAATTATCTTCATCTTTCCTCAAAGGTGCCAATACATAAATTGATTTTTTTTATCAAAAACACAATGAACAGTTTGATTTGCTTTTTGAGAATCTTTTATGATGGATAATCTTCATATTATCAATGTAAATTTTCACGTTACATGCCAATTCAAATAGTTTAATTCCCTATTTAATGTTAATCTTCATAAATACTTTGTAAAGAACATTACAACATCTTACCATATATTTGTTTTCTTTTTGTTGTATTATGAAACTAATTTTGATAAATTAAAACTACTTGTTGTATCGATGAATATGGTACAGTACATTCAAGTTATAATAACATACTAAAATGGATTATGCTTATATATGATTAGATGTTCTATAAATGAAGTCATAATTGTTTATATAGTGAATTACAAATATATTGGATCCATATTAAAACAAAAAACACCTAGTAGAGTTAATATCTTATCTCAAGTTGAATTGTGTAAAACGCATAATTATATACAAAAGGTCAGCAGGTGAAATAGTGACGCAATAATATCTTTCCATCTTCATTTTCTCAAATTCCATGACAATTATTCTCAAAGAAAATGAATGCTTATATATATATATATATATATTATTTTGGCAATATACAACTCAGAAGAGTAAATTCCAAATTATGCGCTTACCCTCCAAAAGGACTTCAAAAATATATGGAATAATAATCTTGAACATTGTAATGCATACTGGATGAAAAAAAATAAATTAAAAAAGGATACAAAATCAATACTCCGGCATATTGTTATTGGTCGTGTTTCTTTTCAATCATTTATAAAGTTAGAAAAAATAAAATCTTTATTGCAGTCATTTTACTATTGTTTTATATATGATAAATGATAACAGAGTTAGATATTAAAGTTAGATATTCCTTTAATTCCCTAAGTTTTTCTATTCTTCTTAACCTAAATTTCAAGGAATCACTACATAATTATATTATGCTTCAAACTTCTATAAAGAAATATCATAATTTCATTTTAGAAATGGTGATTTCATATTTTTGCATTCAATTCAAAATATTAAATATGTTATGTTCTTTTAGAAGTACTAAGATTGTAAAGAAGGAAAAAAATGACTATATCAATAATTGATTATTGATTATGTTCACGTCGTATAAAGATATTTGAAAATTAAAAGTTTTAATTGTACACCTGAACTTTTGTCAACATCATATAATCAGTTTGTTACTTGAGATTATTTTTATGATATTATGTTCACTCTTCTCAATCAATATGGTAACGACATAATATGCTTACTTTTTTCAATCTATATAGTGACGATTTTGGGTATACATATTAACTTTATTTCAATACATTTATGTCCAAATTGTTTGCAAATACTTAATAAATAACTCATAACTTTACTTTTAAAACATTCATATTTAATAGTCTTTATAAATCAATAATTCGATTGAAAGTTTTTGTTGTAGATAGTCTTGACATCCTATACATTGCAAACCATAATATTGTAGGTAATTATTTGACGCATTATATATTTCAAAGCTTTATCATATCATATCGGTTTTTTTTTCTATTAAAAGCTATCTAGATATAAGTAATTGTTCACCATGGTTAATACATTTGTACTCAAAATTTATGAAGAATTTTTTTTTTGGAAAAAATTAATAACTAAGATAAGAAAGATGTGAGTCTTGATTTGAAGAAGATAACCTAATAAAATATTTATTAATCACTTTAGGTAAAAAAAAAAGAAAGAGTAATGATTTAGACACTCTAATTTTAATTTGTACACATTGCTTGTTTTAAAGGACAAAAAAAAGCCCTTATTATTTGAGTTTACTATATTATTTGGGTTTACTATATTTTCATGAAAATGTAAAATGTTATAATTCAAATATCTGAGCACATTAAGCAAAACAATTATGGAATATGGTTGTAATCTCACATAGACAGTATTTTATATATAAAAGTAAAATTTGATGAACTAACACTAATTTGTTGAGATGTATAATTTATATAAAACCACAAACTTGATAAAGAAGCAATAGCATAGGTACTATGTATTTTCTTTAGTAATAAAAGTTTAATAAAGGCTAATTAGTCATTTACTAAGACATTAGATATTACAAAAGTTCTATTAAAAAGCTTAATAAAAGTAAAAACTGCAATATCAAAAAGCTTATTCAAATTCATATTTTAATTTATATATTTTTATATTTTTCTATACTTTAATCAAACATACAATGGCATATGGCAACAAAGATCTAAAATTCTTCTTGATATTTTCTTTTTCTAATACAAAAGTATCTAAATTTCTTCCTCTATATTTTCTTTTTCTAATACAAAAGTATCAGATAATCTCATAGTAATAAAGTCTAAGGAATTATCTTATAAGATTATCAAGTTCTATCAAGTTTTGTTAGTATTAGACTGTCCAAATTTATGTAAAGTAATTACTGAATTTATCCTAATTGAATTGTAAATATAAGCCCTACTACATATAAAAAGGATCGAAAATCACAATTTCACCACAAATTTTGATGAAGATCATATTTTCTTTCACATGCAAAAGTAAAAATAAGAGAAAAGAATGACAACTTTATTAGATCAAACAAAGATATCACTTACTCATGAGATTTCAAGTTCTATTAACTTTTTAACTTAAATAGTTGCCACAAATCATACCTTTTTCTATGTTCTTCATATAGAAGTAAATACTAAAAATTATTTTTACTGAACTTAAATCATTTTAGAAGGTAGGGACCTAGCTTTAGGGTTCCTCATAGCGCGTGAGACTGATAAATTGCCAAATATTTTTTGTTGTTGCAATAGTTTGTTTTAGTAATTTCTCTCCAAATTTATCCACGCAATCTCTTAATGTGTTAAAACAGTCCATGAGTCCTTTGTAACTTACCATGATTATGAAACACTCACGATCAAAAAGTCCTGGCTTAAAAATAAGGTATTTAAAGCATTGCCTAATTTTAGTAATGTATAAATGACATTTTTAGAAAGTTTTCTGAAAGTTAGAATTACATGTTTTCAAAATCTGTTTTTGTGGATATAAAAGTAGTCAAAAACCATATCTTAAAAATAATTTTTAGAAAAAAAATTACAAAATCAAACACACCAAGCTAAGTATAAATTGTTTTAGAATATTATCCGTTATTTCTTTGTATGGTAGTCTCATTGTTGAGCTTTTGACAAGGATGAAAAGAGATTATTTGAAAGATTAGGAATGAAGATTTAAGCAAATAGACATCCATAAACATTATTATCTTAAACATTATTAGCTTAACGCATATAATGAGATGCTCAAAACCTCAATAGCACTTTGTATGCAATTGATACTTAAAGACCAATATGAAACTACAATGCCTACCATCAGTTTGCCCATAATACTGTGATACTATAATTTCAACATAGCACGTATGTGAAACATTAACAAATATACATTCAATAGAAACAAATAACCACCACCACAACCTAGTCTCCATTTTGAAATCACATAATAGATAGCAAGAGTAACATGCACATGTATTGAAACAAATTGATATTGAAAATTGTAATTGTACAAATTAAAGAAACCATATATTAAAATGATAGCAATAGGATTCAAATCTCAGATGGTATATAGTCCATCATTTGCAAGAGTAACATGAGGATTTTGAAATCACATAATCAACTGCAAAAATAACATGCATGGATTTTGGAACAAATGATAATAAACCGTATGGGAATTCATCTTGCCTAGGAGAGGTACACATAATTTTGAGGTTAACTTGTGATGTTCTAGTTTTTATATCTCTTTTGATTTGATTGGCGCTTTGCAACGCATTTAGTTTCACTTTTATGAGTGTTACGGGTTTAATTTGTGAGAATCATTAAGTGTCTTAATTAGACTTTATTTAGTAATTTAGGCATGTGTATAGAGTATATTAAGTGAGGGTGTTTTAGGAATCACAAAAATACAAGAAAACTGGATTATGTATAAAAGTTATAGATTTAGATTATAATTTTAAGTTACAAAGTAGGAACTCTGTTATGCATTGGTATATACTTTGTGTGTGTACAAAACCTCAGTTCCTATTTAAAGTCTATTTTAAATTGGAAAAAGATTAAAAATCTAAAGGATATTTATATTTGAAGTCTAAAATTCTATCTCAAATATGAGAAGACAAAGAATCTAAAGGATGTTAAAAAATAGAAAAATTTGTTTGTATGTTTCAATAATAGGCATATATTATGATAAAAAAATACAAAATTTCAAAAGTGACACAAAACACAATGCCACTAAAAAATGCTCAAAATAAACTAGCTTTTTTTCTATTTTTTTTCCACAAAGCTCTCTATATAATTGTTTTGTTGTTATAATTTTTACCTCTTGATCCATATAGTCGACCTCACATAGTGGGATAAAGGCTTAAATGTTGTTGTTATTTTTGTAATATGGTAGTATTTGATAACTCATCAAATTCTCTTCAAAAAAGTAAGTGATTTGATAATGATACTAAAAAAACAATACAAATTTAAGTGGATAACAAAAAGGTTATAAGGTGTCTTTTGTTGTTTTTGAGATTATATCTTGAAGTACTACCTTATTAGCTTGTACAATCTTTAATTGTTGATTTCAAATCTCTTACATACAAACAATTGTAGTTTTTCTTAAGATTTAATTTTTGAACAATAGTGCTGAATGTTTGTTTGAGAGGCATAGTCCTTATTTATCATCTTCCAAATTTGTGTAATCTGTCTTGGATATTGCTATAATAATTTTAATATAGACTAAAAATCTAAAGGATATTTATATTTGAAGTCTAAAATTTTATCTCAAATCTGAAAAGACAAAGAATCTAAAGGATATTAAAAAATAGAAATTTTGTTTGTATGTTTCAATAATAGGCATATATTATGATAAAAAAATACAAAATCCCAAAAGTGACACAAACCACAATGCCACTAAAAATTGCTCAAAGTACAACTGCTTTTTTTGCTATTTTTTTCCACAGAGCTCTCTATATAATAGTTTTGTTGTTATAATTTTTGCCTCTTGATCCATATAGCTGAACCCACATAGTAGGATAAAGGCTTTAGATTTTTTTGTTGTTGTTGTTGTAATATGGTAGTTTTTGATAACTCATCAAATTCTCTTAAAAAACGTAAGTGATTTGTCTCTAACCAACTACACTAAGAAACTTGTGACTTTTTAACTATTTTTTATTTTCAAGAAAGAAAAACGAAAAGTCTATCACTCCAAGCTTGAGTGCTTCCCTCGTAAGTTGGAATGCCCAATTGTTTCTTAAATTGGATATAATTTGCCTTTAAATTTCTATATATGTGAGACAAAAATTAGCCACAAAATTATGCAAAGACAAATGCATGCCTTGCTTTCCTAAGTCTTAAATATGTGAGAGAACACAAAATGTTCATTATTGCTTAGGTGGGATATAAACCTTTAAATTTTTACGCATATAAATAAAATTAGCCAAAAACTAAAAAAAATAATATTGTAACTACTCACAAGCAAAGATAAGTATTGGGTATAAAAAACATAAGTATGGGCATATTTTACCATCACTGTGTTAATGCTTCATCTATATGTTAGCCAATATTTTTCCAATCTTGCTATTCTAACTAAGTCTTACCCACGGAGAAAAAAAATCTACTATATCTCCTTAGTGACATAAATATGCATCATATGCATTTAGGATATAAAGATATTAGAAAATTCCAAGTTGGAATTGAAAGTTCCAATGGATAACTAAATTTCAAAACTAATAAGTAATAATTTTTCTCGCTAAGCATTAGAACCAATTTTTAACCCATTTTAGTTGACTTCCAGTCAATAAACTCTATTAGCTCTCTATTTTTTTTACGGATGCCCAAAAAAAAAATTCTTTTCTTATTGGTTGATTTTCTTTGTTTCTTTAGCTTATTCCGAGAAGCAATTAATACAAAAAAGATTAGACATCATATCTTAGAAAGATAAGGAATCAATTAAGACAAAACTTATACCCCAAATACTATGCAAATACTATGCAGATTTAATAAAAAAATTCAATTACAAAAATATATTGCAAGAACTTACTGCAAATGATGGAATCATGAAGGCATTTGGTAAGTTTGCAGCTTTTATGGTGTTGCCAATCCTTCTACTAATTTGCTGCCCCCAAAGTTTTATTCGAACTATAAATGAACAAACCAAGTTTTTATAAAGGTTAGTTGCACAAGAACTTTGATTGTGAGAGGGAATTTCAGTCCAAGTGAAAAAAATGCATACATGTTATTTAGACTATTACAAATGAAGGTATCAGCAATTATGAGGAACACACAACAATGATAAAAAAAAAATGCACACCAATTATTCAAATGATTAGAAACAAAGATATATCAGCAATTATGATGATCAACTTCTAATACAGATATTTAATCAAAGACACAAATAATAGTTAACGATAAAATTATGATTAATGATGACAACTACCTAAAAAATTATAATTAATGATAACATCTATATTTTCTGATAAATAGAATAGAAAAATTATATTCCTAAATTGCTAAGAGGGCAAGAAAAAACCTAGATCACACATATGTAAATAAAATAAAAAAAGACAAAGAAAATAAGTGATAAAATGAAGTCGTACATACACATTAGGCTAGCCCACCAAAATTTTTATTTTCATTAAAAGAATACCAATGAATCAAGAACCTCACCTGATTCAAGAAATCAATAAAACTCCACTAGGAAGCTAACCACAGGTCCTCCCATGACTACTTTCGAACAGTTATAAAAGGATCTTAATTCAAAGTATGCAGAAAAAATTTGTAAACACCAATTACCTGACATATATACATAGAAATTTATTAAAATCAGAACCCATTGAATTAAAAATTTTTAAGTAAAAAAACTTCTCCTTTCATCTCTTTTTTTTATAAGTAATTAATTTATCAAAATAGGAAGATCAGCCAAAAAGTTTAAAAAATAAAAAAATGAAAAAGAAACAGCGTTTGTGACTTCGTTGGACTATAAAAAAAGCATAATTTAATTTGTCGGTGGCTTGCTTGAATTTGGAAAAAAATAAAAATTGTGAAAATTGAAGAGTAGTTTTAAAAAATAAAAGCCATACACAGAACAAAAACCAACTAGAGAGCAATTTTTTTTTTTTTTTTTTTGAAGATTACTGAAGAGGATTTTTAACTTTAACACAACAAAAGGGAAAGACATTAATTACAAATCAAAGGGGAAAAAATTCTTACAAAACATAGAAATTAAAAAGTAAAATACTAGTTTTATTGTTATTAAAACAAGAAAAAAAATATAATTTTACCTACGTCATAGCCCAAAATATGACCACCTTACCAGCAACAAAGCCAAGGCCATCGCATGAAGATTGATAAAATACATTGATTTCCGATTTCATGCATCCAAATATCCTGTGCGTCAATTCGATTGTCATCTTTTACTTCAAACTCCCACCTAAATTATTTGATTATGTAAGTTTAATTTTTCAATAAAATTCTAGACGATCAAAGAATACAACTAATTCGAGAGTTTGAGTTAAAATTTGATGAACCTATTTCTACTTTCTTCATAACACAGCCAAAAATCTTGGGAAAAATTTCTTGGAAAATTTTGTGATAGGTCTCGCCTAGTGTCCCTCTCCTTCCTCAGATGTTTAGTGGTAATTGTTGTAATTTCCCTACGCGTTATATTAAGGGAGTAATTTAAATTGGGAAGGATTGTATTAGTGAATAAAGAATTTTTATGTAAGGAGATTAAGGGAGTAATTTAGATTGGGAAGGATTGTATTATTGAATAAAGAAGTTTTAATAGTATAAGTAAACTTGTGAGAATGATAAAATAAGTAAGGGCAAATTAGGAATCACAAAAAAAGGACGAAACATGAATGTATTATTTAGTAATATATTTTATTACATCATCAAGTTTTACTATCCTCATGTGACTCCTGTTTACGTCACAAAATTAGATTATGAACCCGATCTATATAAAAACCTCCCTCATAATAGCCCCAGTTTAGTCAATATTTAATAGCTAGATCATTTGGGTCGGCCAAATCTCGGCTAACAAATTGTTCTTCTCCTTTGCTTTTTCTTCCTTAAAACTTGACTCACTTGTGGTAGGTGCACCTCACTATATTCCTGAAAACTTTAAAGATAATAAACTAGTTTTGCTCCTTTTTTGGGTTCTTGAATTGGATTGTGTATTTACCTCAATCTTCATTCCACTTCTTAAGAAGTAAAAATATACAAAACACAGATCAAGGCTAGATCTAGCACTTAAAAGTGGAAGAAAAAGAAAAAGAGTAAAGTACAAAATGTCATTACATTTGTGATTTGACAAATCACCTAGAAATGCTATTACTTTTTCTTTTGGAAGTTCATAAATGATAAGATTATCCCACAATTATGGAAAAAAAAGAAAAAGTTAAAATGTGATTACCATTTTAGCAACCTTATCTTTGAGTACAAAAGTGAGTGGGGCTCACATAGCCTTGGCCTTTGTGAAAATGGGATTCAACTGAGCTTATTAATGCAATAATCAAAGCAAGCCACGTGTTACTCTTATTTAATAATGGGGTAAACACTGGAAATATCATGGCCTACAAATGTGGTCAAAGACGACATGTGGAAAACATGTCATCATCCGATAATGATTCTGTGGGGCCACGTTCATCACCAACCGTCAAACGAGGCTTCAAAAAAGATGACGTGATCCAAGTGTAAAATCTTTATTCTTCCCAAAATGCTAATTTTTTCATTCGATTATTAAAAAATATTGTGGTAATAAAAAGTTATAAAAAGAATAAATTCTGTTAAAAATAGTAAATATTAGCAAAAAATTATCATATTTTAAAAAAAATTGTATTTTTTTTTTGGTTTAAATACGCTATCGTAACATTGTCCTTCCACATAAGATTTTACCGATTTTCAGAATGGATTAATATGAGCCGTTGATCAGAGTTTGTGGATGATGATCATCACCAACTTTTGACCATCCACAATGGGGTCCAACAAATAAATATGAGATAAAACGCTGCCGGAGGATAAAGATGACGATAAGGTTTTTTTAATTCCCTTTGCGATGATGAGATATCATTTATGTGACTTAGTGAGCGGGTTTCCATGTGGTCCGATCCACACAAAAATACAAAGATCTCACCGACCATTTAAGCCAAAATAGTGAGACTACGAATCTATTGGTGATCCATGCTATATTTATTATGATCATTCCAAATTAATAATTAAGTTGGTAAATGATTTTGAGCCAATTTGTCTTTTTCAACAATAACTCGTGAAATCAAATGAAATTAACTTGAACTTGCATTCATTCATAGATAGTTATTGCTGATGAAAACTCGTTTTATACTTATATCATTTATATTCTCGAAGTTATTTTTTTTATAAAAAATAATTATTTATCTTGTTATAGAAGTATCGAGTTTCATTTTTAAAAAACTATATTTGCATTTAACCTTTTTTTTTATTTGGATCCATTTTTGGGGTGAAAGAAGAGGTTGGTGAGGTTTGAATTAAGACATTTGTCTACACTCCCAAGAACAAAAGAGCAAAAGAAATAAAAGGAAATATATTTGGTCAATAGCGAATAACTATTTATTACTTGTCCAATCTTTGCAATTAACATTTACTTTTCCGGAAAAAGAAAAGAATATACCGGATATACCCAATGTGCCAAAAAATAGTGGTAATGGGACCATGGTAAACTCAGCAGCCTTACAACTTCAGACAACTATATTCTCGAAGAGAGAGAAGCTGTAGGAGGATTCCTCTGAATCTGCCAAGAAAATATCTAGGAAGTATATGCACCGGTGAAAACCACAAGCTGTGAAAGCTTTATCTATTGAATATTTTTACTCCAATGATCCTCAGTTGCGTGGCCATCTATCCAACCAGATAAAGGACAAGACGAATCCTTTTTTGTCATGAAAAGTGTTTTTTTTTTTTAAATTCTATTCTATTACAATAAGGGATTTTGAAAAAATGCAGTAACTAATCTGGGAAATCTCTTGTTGCTCCTGCGTCGCTCCTATTTGCTGTACTGTCAAGTTGCGACAATATTAGCAAATCTAACAGTGGTAAGAATCGAACTTCCGACCATTGAAGAGGAATCGTAAATCTTTAACCGCTCGACCCACTATTCGTTCCTAAAAACACTCCATCCGTTCATGAACCCCCCATAACTGATTAATCCAATAATTGATTGTATATAATGGTCATATCTTAGTCATTTTATACACACAAACACATACACATTAGGGAATCTGCAGTTGGTACTCACGATATGCACTGGGTAAACCTTGTTTCGTACAATAGTCTGCAAATCACACGGAAAGATAAATCGTACTAGACAAACCCTGTGCGACGGTCTCATAGTTCGAACTTGAGAGAGCAAGATAGAATTGCACCAATTCTACCACCTCGTTCAACTGAAGTACAATACTTTCTTTTTTGGTCTGCAACACTTGCCTTCGTGAACTAGTGCATTTAGCAAGAAGTTCAATGCACTGATAGATTTTCGATAGGGATCATAAGGACTTATTTATTCCCGTGAAAATTGGAAAGAATGCATTAGCACGTGGACAGAACTGATCCTTGGCAACTACCTTCCAAAAGAGTGCCTAATTTTTGTATAATATGTACATTAAACAAATATAAAAAAGAAAATTATTACACACAAATCCAAAATCTTAAGCAAGTGGGCTAACAAGTAGGAAAAGCTCAACTTGCACATCCTGATCCCAAGTGAAGTTGTGTTACTGTTACTGTCTTTTCATTTTTGTTTTGAGTTCCTATGTTCATGTAATCTATGGTTGAGTGGCATGGATTTGTTCATATATCAAATGTGTAGGAAGATGGAAAAGTATCATTTTCAATTGTACCAACACTTGCTGACCATACTCCCTTTTTCTCGGTGAGATGGTGTGCTAAAGTTGTAGACCAAATTCTAAAACGTAACTTCCAAAACAACTGGTGACATATAATTGAAGCATTTGACTCGTGTTAAACAACGACATCTGTCTTTAGGGTATGGATGTAAAGGTAATTGCATCAATAGCAAATTTCTACATTTTTGGTGACTCCATGTAATTCTTACGTAGAAACCATCAAATTACTTGGCAATTTCCATACAATTCTTGCACAGAAACCATAAAATTGCTTGGCAATTTCTCAATGATAGTACAAATATTTAGTGCTCGATTTAGTGCATATACATATCTAAATATCTGGCTAAAAGTTATAAATAAGTTACACATAAAAGAAGAAAGATATAAATTATTCAAAAAAAAGTATGAAAGATTCCCTTCTTCTCCTGGATAAACTTAATTACTAGTATTTTTTTTTCTAGTGTTTTAAATGACAAACGGGTAGCTAGTTTTGTTTACCTTAAAAAATCTGCGGTGGATCACAAAGGGAGAAGCAACTTAGTTATCAAAATCCAAATAGTCTTCGTCATATTCTTTCTCTGGAAAACTTCAAACATATTTTTAATTAATTTTAATTCACAGTACACATAATTAAAATGAATATTACGGTATTATTTTTATAGAAATTCTTAAAAGACACTATGCTCAAAATGCTTCAACATCAAAATAAGTGCAAGACCCCATTAACAAATTCCCTCAAACAACTTGTAAACAAGAAAGATTTTCTTGAAAGATCATTTATGGAAAAAGAAACAAAACCAAAATGAAAACTTACTTATAAAGAACTTGTTTAGAAAAAAAAACACTAGAGTAGTAAAATAAGTTATCGATAATGTGATAGTACAAATGAAACTAACGGCTCCTATAATCCCACCCACCTCACCGTAAACCTTCCCACACCCAATCATTTTCCCACTCTTTCCTTTTTCTTTTATTTATTCTCTTGACCTAAATTTAATAACCTCATCATCTCCTACTCATCCTACATTGTAATCCTTGTCTTGTCCCTTCATTTTCTCTCTCCATGTCTATTTCTCTCTCTTTCTGCATCCATTCCACCGCTCCCCATTTCTCCATTTACACCTAAAACACACACTAAGCCACGTACAAAGAATTTCCGCATTCAGTCTCACACAAAACCAAAAAAATAACAGAGACCCACTAATCTTCATCAGAAACCCAATTTCTAGATCATGTAAAAATCCAAACTTTCTGATCAAAATCGGTGTTTTGAATCGGTTAATCCAGATAAGATCCGAATTCCGATCCGACCCGGGTTTGATTGAATTTGGGGGGAATAAGGATAAGGTTAAGGATTATATACAATAATTTTCGACGATGACGAGGAGGTGTTCGCATTGCAGTCATAACGGGCACAATTCTCGGACGTGTCCGAACCGGGGAGTGAAGTTGTTTGGGGTCCGATTAACTGATGGGTTGATCCGAAAGAGCGCTAGTATGGGTAACTTGACCCATTATAGTAGTAGTGGTGGTAGTGGGAGTGCTACTCCTCAAAATGGATTGGTTGCTGCCCATGATTCTCCCGGCGACACCCCTGATCATCCCTCCGCCGCCGCCGCCGCCGCCGCCGATGGCTACGCTTCGGAAGATTTTGTTGCCGGGTCTTCCTCTAGCCGCGAAAGAAAGAAAGGTTCTTTTTTTTTTTCAATTATTGTTAATTTTTTTGTTTTCTTTGATTTTTAATTTGTCCGTATGTGGAGTTTGGATCTATATTTGTGGGTGTTTCAATTGGTTGGATTATGAAAATTGGTTTCTTGAAAAAGGATAGTAATATAGGTAGTTTTATTGGTTGATGATGAGCTGAAACGATAACTGGAAAAATGAAGGAGAAGTAGAATTTTTTTTATTCTCTTCTTGAATATATGAGTTAATCTATTGCAGTAATCATATGGTTCTGTATTTGTGATTACCCGGATTGGACTAAGAAAGAGAAAGAAAAGAAAAGTTTTTTTGGGTGAGAATGAGGAACTTTATGCTTTGATAAGTTTTTGGAGATCTTTAGATTTACTAATAATTGTACAATGACAATGTAAATAAGTTTTATATTTTAGTAGGTTTGAGATTGTTTAAATGACGAAAACTATGAGAATAAACACAATAAGGGTATTGGTAAGTTTGATTTGTTTTCACCGATCAGACAATATGTGTATTGTTCAAGGAAGTAGTGAGCCCCAAACTGACCATTCTTTTGAGTCTGGCATAACTTTGGATTTTAGATATGGTCTATGTAATTTTGTCTGCACGGATATCAAATGCTGCTTCAGGAATCAGTCTTGTCAAAAGTCAACCCGTTACCTGTGTACTTCATTGTTTTGAGTTGTTATATTTTGACATAAAATTTTATCCAATATGCATTAGCTTCTTTGCCACTTTACTTGTCTATCATTATAGGTGAACTTTAAAACTGAATGCCTTTTGCTTTATGGAAGTTGCTTGGAGACACCGGTCACATGATTTTATTCTAGTGCTTCATAATTCAGCAATTTTCTACCCTATATTCTGATCATTGAACATTGAATACATCATGCATTGAGTTGTATGGTGCAGTGCGTGAATTATATAGGGTAATCTTGTGCAGAGTGGAAAGGCGACAAAAGATAAAATCATGCTGTTAAATGGACTCTGTTGTCTGGAAGACCATAGAACGTCTGCTAGATATTATATCATTGGAGAGGATGATGAATATGTTTATTGGGGATATGGCCCTGATTGGCAGATATAGAACCGACTGTTTGGAATATACTTCTGTTTTTGGCATGATTGGAGGAATTATTTGCTTTCTTGCTAGGGATTCAATTATTCTTATTCACATTCATCATTGTTACAACCACTAATGGGACTATACTTGAAAATGAGTTATTATGTATGTACAATTTGAATTGCAGGTGTTCCATGGACTGAAGAGGAACATCGGATGTTTCTGCTTGGTTTACAAAAGCTTGGTAAAGGTGATTGGCGTGGAATTGCACGTAATTATGTGATTCTCTAGAACACCTACTCAGGTTCGCCAGCCACGCCCAGAAATATTTTATCAGGCAAAGTAATAGTGTCTAGGAGAAAAAGACGATCCAGCCTCTTTGATATCGTGCCTGATGAAGTAAGCATTTTATTCCCCACTTATGATATGCTCTTTATACAAGTGCAATGTCACAATGATTACTGTTATTTTTTCCAGACGTGAGTTGTTAGACTATTTTGCGAGAGAGTATCACTTGTGATGGAATTCCTGCTGTTTAATTTTATTTTGTCAAATGATCAGTGTTTAAATGTATTGTAAGTCTCATTTAGGCATATAGCAGAAATCAGTAAGTGTATCATGTCGCCCAAATGGTTTAAGACAGGAGATGCATTTCTTGGCGGTCAGCATATCTCCATCACACTTAATCAATGAAAACTGAAAAGCATGGTATGCCAACCCAAGCATGAAATGGTAATGCACTCTGCTATGGTTAGTCGCTTGCAGAAAGCACCTTAGGCTGTGTGTAACTGAAATGGCAGTCTAATGATGTACTTGTATCTTCACTTTTTTTACGAAACAACAAAAATAATGAATTTTTTTTCTCCTCTTTCTTGCGCTTTCTAGTCAGCCGATGCTCCCATGGTGTCGAGGGATTTCTTCTCCACAAATCTTCCTGAAGCTGAGACACAGAGCAACAATGAAATGCCTGCTCCTGCTGCTATGGAGGAAGAGGATGAATCTGTAGATTCTGCAAACTCCATTGATGTTGAAGCTGCTCCTCCAAAGCAGGATATCCCTCAGTACTCTTATCCAGTTGTATATCCTACTTATGTTGCTCCATTTATCCCTGTGGCTTTTCCAATGTGGTCAGGCTACAATACAGAGCCCACCAGGCAAGAAAGCCATGAAGTGCTTAAGCCGACAGCAGTGCATTTGAAAAGCCCAATCAATGTTGATGAGCTGCTTGGCATGTCAAATCTAAGTTTAGGGGAAGATGCACGACCTCCTCTTTCTTTAAAACTTGTTGAGGGCTCGAGGCAGTCAGCTTTCCATGCAAATCCTTCTTCTGGCGCTTCAGGCATGAACTCTAGCCATAGTCCAATTCCTGCAGTCTAGGAAGTTCATCTTCTGCTTTGCATATCTCAGAGCCTGTTGGCTTTCTGTTTATACATAATATCAGTTTTTAGCTCGGTTTGAGTTGGTTAGTTTTATTTGTTGGATCAGCATAATAAGCTTGGTTTTAGGGTCTCTTAGCTTAGTTCCAGTAGTCAGTACTGTACTTGTACGCTTTAGTGACTTGCTGAAGTTATTTGAATCTTTGTTATTTTCGTGTTGTTTCTTTTTGCCCCAATTTTTTTTTTTTTTTTTGGTTTCGAAATCTTATATATTGCAGTTTAAGATACGATTGTGAGGCAAAAGAATGAATTTGATGCTTTCTCCAGCCACGGCCCTACGGCTCTTTATTTCAGAATTTTAGCATGATGTTAAATGCTCTACTCTGATCTGTTGTTATTTTGTGTTTCTTTGAAGGAGAGCAAAAGGTGATTGGTCAGTGAAGAGCAATGTCTGGTAATTTTCTCTGTTGAGAATACATGCTAAGCAGTCAAATGGAGATGGTGTTCTATGGCATTTCCTCTTTTGTTGAATGCTGCTTTTTTGGTACCTGAGGCTACTGTACCGTGAAAATCTATATTGAAATCGATTTTGCTTTGTTTTGGTTTGAGTCGCATAAATATGTCCCAAATTTGACAGCCCACAATGCTTGGATTTTGCCGAGAAAATTTGCTTTCCGTTGCTCTGTTCCTCCACTACCGACCACCAAAACAAAACCCACGACAAAAAAGCCAAAAAAAAAAAAAAAAGGAAAAAGAAAACAACAAGAACCTTAGAAACAGTTGCAAGAAATTGAGCAAACTAAATTAGCCTCAATATGTGGTGGTTAACCTTAAAATGGTGCCAAAGAATTATTAATGATAGTACCTCCTATCCTTTGAAAATATAACATTTACTTTCGTTTTTTTTTTTTTTGGTAAACTAGAGAATTCCATATATCTGAACAATGGTGGAACACTTGATATTTGAAGACCAATCGCAGTAAAAAAACTAAACCGCGGAGAGAACAAGAGTGATTCATTATTAGAAAGGAAATGATGTACTTTTCTTAACATACCCTTTAGATAGACATATTCCTAATTACTATGTAGATAATTACTTCAAATTGCATGCTCATAATCAGTGCATCTTATGGACAAGTAAATGTCACCGATTCACTAACCAAGGTCAATAGTTAGGAGATACACAAATAGCATATCCAACTCAAACTAAAGTGCCTTAAATAATTTGTTTCTTTACCATATCCAAAAATCAATCTTCTCAAAATCATTTTTATAACATCAAGAAAGTACATAATGGGTGTAAGATATCGTTCTTAGCATAAAGATATGTATTGGAAAACTAAGAAGTTGAGCATCATAATTCTTAGAAAATTTTTAAAGGCCAAATAACAAGGGAAATGCTAATACGATTCTGTCCTTAATAATGGGAAAAACCAATTTCTTTATAGCAAAGCATTTGAGCTTCTTTTCACTGAAAAGAAAGTTAAATCCTAAGAAAGGTTCATTTGAATTCTTGGCCCAAAAGAATGTACGATGTGAATTGTAATAAAATTTCACTCTGTCTAGTTCAGGGCATAAATCTTGTGCGTTAAATAGGACTAACAGTTGTTCCTTGTGTTCAATTTGAAAAAACAACGGGGGTACAGTAACACGAAATGAAGACCTTAATGTTTAACAACTGGGGCACAATAATTTTAAATCCAAAATTGCAATTCAGTCAACAAGCTTTGGCCTTTTATCCGAGTTAGAATTTGGAAGTTTGGAACTCTTGTATTTTTCTGTGGATACTGATTATTTCCTGGAAGTTATCTAACATCTCAAAAGCAACATTAGAACTCAATTCAAAGGTGGTCTTGAGGTGTAATAAATTTGAATCAACTTTTGGTTTTTTCCTGGCTTCAAGTCTTCTGTTGCACTCTCCCTATTACATCCTTTGTTATACCCCATTTGATGGACAAGTGTTCCATGTTGTCTCGTATCTTATCTGATTTGACTCTTGTTGTTTAGAACATGAGACACTTGTTCTAAAATAAGAGGTGTAACAGGAAGTGTACAGAATACTTGGTGCCTTTTTTCCCCCTCGATTCAACGTACTTTGCAACTCAAAATAATAAAACTACTAAAGAGATAAAAATTAGAGAAACAAATTACTCTTGATCTGCAACAATAGAATATATGTTGAGATCAACAAGTGTAGTGCATAGAGTGACGA
The DNA here is from genome assembly GCA_024721245.1 of Mitragyna speciosa. Taxonomy (NCBI): domain Eukaryota; kingdom Viridiplantae; phylum Streptophyta; class Magnoliopsida; order Gentianales; family Rubiaceae; genus Mitragyna; species Mitragyna speciosa. The sequence continues at coordinate 26,204,751 of CM045557.1, forward strand.
CACGAGAATTCAATCAGCACCTAAATAAGGAGGAAAATGTGATTTAAGAATTATAGAGTATTAGCCCCTGAGAAAATTGCAATGAGGATATGGCACAATCTCTTGCCTTGGGGTTGAAATGCTAATGAATATGGTGTCTCTTTCATGGGGGATGACTCTCAGCCAAAAACCTTTAAAAGATTAATAGAAAAGGAGCAGGTTTTGGCGTGTCTTTTACTCCATTCAAAGGGAAAAAATTGTTATCAATTCGGTATCTAATCTCAGACTTAACGCTGCTTGTTCTATCAATTAATGTTAATTATTATATTTTGTTTGTGAGATCATTTGGATTCCATTAGCAGCGTGGATTATGAATATCACAGGTTGATCAATCAAAGAAAATTTCAATAGCTAAAAGAAAGATCGGTTATTTGGAATCTTTCGTTTCCTTCTATGATGTGCTAGGTAATTGTTCGGGCAATAATATGAAAGCAAATTTTAGCTGACAGAGCAAGTATTAATTTGACAGATTTCTATGCTAATATTTTACAGCCACCGTAAAAATTTTTTTGACTTTTGTAAATTTTATGCCCTCACCCCTTAGGTGTCCTTATCCAATGCCATCTGCTTCTCACTGAAATCTGCTATCATCTACTCCTCTTCGCCTGAACTCCTCCTAAACTAATAATAATTATCACTGTCAAGACGTTAATCAGATTATTCTCATTATTATTTTGCCTCTATGAATTGTGCATCCCATGAGTAAAGCTTTTAAAAAAATAAAATGCTTAAAATTCTCAAAACAGAGATGTGATACAAATAACAAAAAGGATAAGAAGTTCAAAAAGAACAAATTTCGTATCTTATTTGTGAAATCTCTGCTAAACTTCTTTTGGGACAGATCTAAAGGGGAAAATTATACAAGTGACACTCTTTCTTGCCTCTTTCGGAGAAAGAAACTTGATGGGGGACTTTTTTTTTTTTTTTCCTCAATAGATTAATGGATGGATTAGGTTAGGCTAAGGGTTGGAAGGGGAGAAAGGATGTTCATGTTACCAAATAGTTTTGGGAAATTTTTTGGCAGGTGGGCAAAAGGAAGATGGGGATGGTGAAAGAGAGAGAAGGAGATAGAGGACAAAAATATGTTTTTAGGGCCCATAAACTAAATTAATAGATGTTGACTATAAAAGGGCAAAGTTGTCCTTCAAATTAACATCTACTCTGGAACTTAATAATTGCTTTGGCATTATCGCTAACCAAGTCAATTAATAGTATTGTGTATGTAAGTTATACAAATGTGTACTATGGTAAAAGATTACCATATTTTCAAATTTCAAACAATACTATTCATTTAAAAGATTACCATATTTTCAAATTTCAAACAATTTTTTATCATTATCATCCATTTTTTTAACTTTCATTTTTAATCATGAATTACACAAGACAATTTTACTAGCAATTATTGAGAATCCTCTTCTGCACTAACAAAAGACAAAAAAGTAGGAAAAAGAGTCAGTAAATTGCTCTAAAATGTTTTGTAATAGGCATATATATATATATGTGTGTGTAATTGTTCTGGCAATAATGTCTAAGTAAATTTTAGCTGCCAGAGCAGGGATTAATTTGGAAGACTTATTTGCTAATATTTTACAGCCACCGTAAAAAAATTTTGACTTTTGTAAATTTTATGCCCTCACCCCTTTGGTGTCCTTATCCAACGCCATCTGCTCCTCACTGAAATCTGCTATCATCTACTCCTCCTCACTTGAAACTCCTCCTAAACTAATAATAATTATCTCTGTCAAGACGTTAATCAGATTATTCTCATTATTATTTTGCCTCTATGAATTGTGCATCTTATGATTATGAGAAAAGCTTTAAAAAAATAAAATGCTTAGAATTTTCAAAACAGAGATGTGACACAAATAACAAAAAGGATAAAAAGTTCAAAAAGAACAAATTTCGTATCTTGTTTGTGAAATCTTTGCTAAACTTCTTTTGGGACAGATCTAAAGGGGAAAATTATACAAGTGACACTCTTTCTTGCCTCTTTCGGAGAAAGAAACTTGATGGGGGGCTTTTTTTTTAATGGATTAATGGATGGATTAGGTAAGGCTAAGGGTTGGAAGGGGAGAAAGGATGTTCATGTTACCAAATAGGTTTGGGAAATTTTTTGGCAGATGGGCAAAAGGAAGATGGGGATGGTGAGAGAGAGAGAAGGAGAGAGGACAAAATTGTTTCTAGGGCCCATAAACTAAATTAATAGATGTTAAAAAAAGGGCAAAGTTGTCTTTCAAATTAACATCTACTGGAACCTAATATTTGCTCCCAATTGTTGAAGTCAATTAATAGAATTGTGTATGTAAGTTAAACAAATGTGTACTATTCGTATAAAAGATTAGCATATTTTCAAATTTCAAACAATTTTTTATCATTATCATCCATTTTTTCAACTTTCATTTTTAATCATGAATTAAACAAAACAATTTTACTAGCAACTATTGAGAATCCTCCTCTGCACTAACAAAGGACAAAAAAGTAAGGAAAAAGAGTCAGTAAATTGCTCTAAAATGTTTTGTAATAGACATATATATATATATGTGTGTGTGTGTGTGTGTGTGTGTGTGTGTATGTATATATGTGTGTGTATGTATGTATGTAAAAGAAATTTTTTTTCCTCTCAATTCAAAGAAATTGTATCAACTAAAAATAGGGAAAAAAAAGAGCACATGTTGAATGCATCCATAGCACCATATGCAACGTGGAAGGAGAAATATATTAACTAATCAAGGTATTTTACATGTGGTATATCAATACTAATCACATCTAATCACGTAAGATGATATGTCATTCTTGTTTTGTGAACACTATATAAGAAGTAACTAGTTTTTTTATTTGGTATAAAGTGAATAGTATTAGTATATCACACGTAATGGGGCCATGTACCGTATATTCACTGTACAATACCTTGTCTGTGAAAAGTATAACAGATTATTTCTCGAGAAGTAAAATTCAAGTAGAAAAGACATGAAATTGGCTATTAACAGTAGAAGGCTCGCTAAAGTCTAAAACAGAGATATTTGCCGCCAATTACATTTCCATTTTCTGTTTTGCATTTTCATGGAGCATTTATTAACAAGCCTTTACAGATTCAATGAAAATTATACGCTTTTTGGGGTACCATCCTCAACCCAAGGACCTGATCAATTGATTTTCTTTAACTACACAGGAGGAAGTACATCGACTTGGTCCATGTATATACGTTCCGGGAACCAAGGAAGTTCATCTGAAACGATACCACCTCTTCTTGTTCCTTCTTGGTGTAGCTGGCGGCTAAATTTATCCATGATGGCTGCTCGTAGCCAATTGCAGATCCCTTTAATTTGGGATTGGGATAATTGGCATATTGAAAAGAGTATGGATAGCGAAAACAGGAGAGGGCAAAGTGATTCAGGAAAAAGGATTGATGATGTAGAAGCTAATGACAGGGGACCAAAGAATGCCAAGCTGAATTTAAGGAAGTAAGCATAAAAACTTGCAGATCTCGAAATATGATGATTATTAATGGCAGAAAGCTTTAAGTTTGCATCATATAACCAACAATACACCAACAAGCTCGTAATGGCTCCAAACAGGGTTTTCGGGCGTGTTTCGAAAGGGGATTGATCTTTTCCTTGATATTTCACCTGTAGAAGACCAAGCAACACTGTGACAACGAATGCAAAAATGGCTTGTTGAGACGACATCATGATGTCGTGAGTTTGAGAAAAATGGTTGTGCCTTATCATAGTTGAACTGATAGTTGTAGCCCCCTTGAATTCGACGATGAAGTTTGCTCCTGATTGGATAAAGAAATTTGTTGTTGTGGCGCCTGACATTTCAGCAAGTTACGTACCTATAAAGGAATTAAGAACACAAGAATAAGCTGAAAGTACGAACAATACAAGGAGAATAGAAATTGCAATGAGAAATAATTTGCTTCATTACCTTCAAATTGGTGATTCCGTGCTGGGATATTTAGTACGGTTTTATAGGAGGGCAAGTAGGCTAGATGGACTAAACAGGGCGTAGAAAAAAGAAAAGACGACAAACTTTGGGGGACAACTACCGGGAAAATTCTTTCCACCAGGAACGGCGCGTACAAATAAAAACCAAACGGTGCTAACAGAAGCACTGCAGTGACTAAGCTTTAGAAGTCAGTCCCGTTAGTTTAGTAACGGCGCGTGCAAGACTTCTAGAGAGACCGGGGGTTCAAAGGCGAAACTGACATCAAACTCTGAGGGCTTACTGCAAAACTGCGATATTGAGATGTTTAACAAAAGAGTGAAACGAAGGCTCACTGAGCCGAAGGCTCAGTGGTCAGGGGAGCAGTTGGTAAAGCTCCCCCTGCTGCAGGTTGGGGTTTCAAGCCTCACCTGCAGCAGCTCCTTTGGTATTAAATCCAAAGGAGCACCTTAGTGCTCCTTTGGTCCAATGGTGGTTTAGTCTCCATTGGTCCCTCAGGTCCAGTTGGACCATCCCCTAGAGTAAGTTAGGAGTAGGCTAGTATGTTGAATCTTGACAAAAAAAAAAAAAAAAAAACAAAAGAGTGAAACGAAGTTGAAGCCGACCGCTTTCCATGATCATTAACGTTTGTTGTGATGAAACCACGTCACAAGTCTTCGTAGAGTGCCATCACTTAACCTGCATGATGTTGAAATTGGAAAAAACACTAAACAAACAATTAATTTCCCAAAATAAATTTAAGAGCAGTGAATAATTGAAATCTTCTCAGATGGGATTTGGAGCCTCACAATTTCCATTTGCCATAAATTATCGCCATGATTTGGGGCCACAAGTTGAAGCCAGTCTAGGCTGTACTTTGATTCGTATGCTGCAAAAACTTCTGTTTCCTAGCTTCTTTTTGTCCATTTGTAAATTGGGGTGCCTAAAAAAATGTCAGAATTGGAGCATGTGATTACAAACTTATACCTTGCAATTTTGCATCCCCATTATCTACCCCCAAAACTCCAAACCAAAAAAAAAAAAACACGAGTAATGTGTTATTTTGAAAAGAATACAATGCTAAGGTATCACCACTGTTTAAAAAAAAAAAAAAAGAAGGTATCACCATTCAGTCTTTTTTTTTATCCCCTGTTTCCAATCTCTAATTAGTGTGGTAATTACATGTTTCCACAAATGCACTTTCCTTTTCTACCCTTTTTTCTTTTTGGTTTTTACTCTTTATTTATCGTACATTGCAGATGCTTGCATGTCATTTTTTTTTTTGGGTCAAAGTCCTGTTTTTAAAAGCAATGATTTATTATATTCCTTTCCAAGCTTTTGGAATTTTATGTTTCCAACTTCCAAATGCTCATAAGATTTTTTTTTTTAAATCATAAAAGCATAAATCAAAAGGTGTTAAGTATAATAAGTCAACATTACTATGGTCTTTGTCTCTCTGGATTTTGGAATGGAAATACAAATTTAATAAGCTGACTGTGGCGACATCAACGTGGTATCTTCTGACTCCCGTAAATATAAGATGAATGAGAAGTGTTGAAAAGGTTCAAACTCACCTTTTGATTATTGGTTAGGCGGTGGACATTGTCGTTATCATCATCAAATCCCAAAACACACAAACAAACAAAAAAAAAAAGGAATAAGAAGAAGAAGAAGAAGAAGAAGCAAGGAGGAAGGAAAAGTCAATGTGGACCATCTCCATCGTCGTGATAACATATTGGCAATAGCAATTATGGTGGAATTCCTTTCCAAATTATAAGGTTTTGTCTACATTTAGATATTGGAATAGGTTCCCAAGTTTGTTTCCAATCACAAATGCATCATCACATCAGTAAAAGACAAATTTATATTGAAAGGAAATTTTACCCCGGGGGGGGGGGGGGGGGGGTGGTTCTTTTATTTCATTTTTTACTTCCACTGAAATGATTACATTGTGGAAATAATAGAAACCTGACTAGTAGAATTTATTTGCCAACTCGCCTATGATTGATGATTCATTCAAGAACCACTTTGGGCATGAATCTTTCAGTCTCACCAATTTGATCTGCTGCATCATAGCCTAAAGGAATTATCTTCTTAATATTTGCTGATTTTTATTGTTCTGTTGAATTCTTTCACTATATTATAAAAATTCACATACAGAATAAGTTTACTTAATGCTCCAACAAATTTAGCTGTCATGTCTTTAACATTAAAATTCTTCATGTCAGAGAGCATCTTTGTCTTAGATGGAGATAATGAAAATCCACCTTTTTTAAAATTACATGAGTAGTATCTTATCGTCAAGTTGACATAAATTGATTCAATTCATAATTACTTGCTAAATGTGATACAGTAACGCTTAATTAGGTGACACAAAAAAAAATAATAATCATAAGTTTTCGAAGTAATAACTTACCATCGAATGTGATCAATTTATTTTTCTTTTTTGATGAAAAGATTGATATCATTTTATTGAATAGAATAGAAGTTACACATTGTAGTACATGGTAAACTTGCAGCTTGCAAAACAGTCTTTGGAAGTCCCTTAAGTTGGCCGGGTGGTAGAGTGGATGCAATTCCTTCCTACTACCCCGGGTTCAAACCTCTTCTGGGACATGAGCCCGTTCACAGGACTTATCTAGTGCAGCTTATCTCTCCGTATGGTTTGTTGGCTATTGCAATGGGTGGAGTTTACCACTGCGCACCCTTGGGTATTATTGAGAATCCTCTTCCCCACCAACAAGGACCAAAATTTAGGAAAAAGAGTCAGTAAATTGTTCTAAAATGTTTTGTAATGATATATGTACAAAATATACATAAAAATAGAATATTGTATCTGCTTAAAATTGGCAAAAAAAAAAAAAAAATACATTGAATGCATCAAGAGCACAATATGTAATGTAAGATGAGTCCTTCTTGTATGGTGAGTACTGTAAATGAAGGACCTAACTTGCTTATTTGATTTAAAATAAATATTATTAGTGTATCACACGTTACAGTGTCATGTGACACGTTAACTATATAATACCTTCTTTATGATTATTGTGAAAAGTAAAATGCAAATAGAAAGATATGAGATTGGCAGTTAACAGTAGAAGGCTCGCTAAAATCTAAAACAGAGATATTCGGCCTCCTATTACATTTCGGTTTTCAGTTGTGCTTTTTGATGGAGCACTTAATAACAAGCTTTTACAGATTCACTGAAAATTATACGCTTTTTGGGGGAACCATCCTCAACCCAAGGACCTGATCAGTCCATTTTCTTCAACTACACAGGAGGGAGTACATCTACTTGGTCCATGTATACATGTTCTGGGAACCAAGGAAGTTCAACTGACACAATTCCACCCATTCTTGTTCCTTGTTTGTGTAGCTGGTGGCTGAATTTATCCATGATTGCTGCTCGTAGCCAATTCCAGTTTCTTTCAATTTGGGATTGGGATAATTGGCATATTGAAAAGAATATGAATAACGAAAATAGGAGAGGGCAAAGTGATTCAGGAAAAGGATTGATGAAATTGAAGCTAATGACAGGGGACCAAAGAATGCCAAGCTGAATTTGAGGAAGTAGGCATAAAAACTTGCAGATCTCGAAATATGATTATTAATTGCAGAAAGCTTTAAATTTGCATCATGTAACAAACAATACACCAGCAAACTCGTAATGGCTCCAAACATGGTTTTCGGGTGGGTTTCGAAAGGGGATTGATCTTTTCCTTGATATTTCAGCTGTAGAAAATTAAGGAACACAGTGACAATGAATGCAAAAATGGCTTGGCGAGACTACACGATTACGTCGTGAGTTTGAGAAAAATGATTGTGCCTCATCATAGTTGAACTGATAGTTGCAGCCCCTTGAATTCGACAATGAATTTTGAGCCTGATTGGATAAAGAAATTTGTTGTTGCGGCCCCTGACATTTCAGCAAGTCACTTACCTATATAAGAATTAAGAAAACAGGATGAGCTGAGAGGGGTGTGCAACGAATTTAAATTTGAATTCAAAAATTTGGAAGCCTGAAACGGATAATTCGAAAAATTTGAAAGTTCCGACCGATTTTGAATTCGAATTCACCATTGTCCAATCCGAATTCGATTTCAATCGAAATCGGAAAATCAAAATCGAATTCGAAAATTCCGAATTCATTTAACAACTCAACAAAACCCAATAAACAAACAAAGCCCACTACACAAAAAAGCTCATTTAACGGTTTTATAAACAAACAAAGCTCAATACTATACTCATTTAAAGATCCAAACTTAATTAAAGACATGAATAAGTTTATTTGATTATTTGTTATTTGTTATTTTTTGTAGTTTAAGTTTAATAACTAATTAGTAGTCTATTAGTTATGAATTAATTGTATTAGTATAATATATTAAATTATTAATGTTAATTATTATATTTATAATATGTATAATAAAACCATTTGTTAATTTGACTATTTGTTATTTTATGTGGTTTGAGTTTAGTTTATTTGACTATTGTTTTTTTTTTTTTGATGAATTGACTATTGTTATTTTATGTGGTTTGAGTTTAATAACTAACTATTAGTTATTAGTTATGACTTAATTGTATTAATATAATATACTAAATTATTAATGTTAATCATTATATCTATAACATGTATAATAAAAATAATTATTATATATATAATATTACGAATTCGAAATCGAATTCGGAAATTCCGAATTCAAAATCATTATATCCGATATCGTTCCTAATTCGTTGTATTTGAATTCGGATACTTCCGAATTTGATCCGTTTTCCGTTTTTCCAAATTCGATTTTCTGAATTCATTTCGAATTCAGACAGAAATCGGAAAATTCCGATTTTGCATACTCGCTGAAAGTAAGAACAATACAGTGAAAACAGAAATTGCAATGAGAAATAATTTGCTTTCTTACCTTCGATCTGGTGGTTCGATGGTGGGATATTTAGTATGCTTTTATAGGAGAGAGAGCAGGAAAAGTTGACTTAAACCAAAAAAACAGAAGCACAAAGCTCGAAAAGGACAAAACTGGGGACATCTACTGGGAAAATTCTTGTCGATAATCGGGTCGGCGAGCATTGCAATTTTACACACAACTCCTCGTACTAATTAAGAATTTCTTCTAGGGTTCGATCACGTTAGAAGTTTGAAATGGCGTACAAATAAGAAAACAAACGGTGCTAACAGAAGCACTGCAGTGACTGAAGCGACTAAGCTCTCGAAGTAAGTGCCGTTAGTTTTAGGAACGGTGCGTACTAAACTTCTAGAGAGACCGAGGGGCAACGCCAAAACCGACATCAAACTCTGAGGGCTTGCTGCAAAATTGCTATACTAGGATGTTTCGACTTAAAGATTGAACCAGAGTTGAAGCCGACTGCTTGTAGTGTCTTGACTCAATCTGCGTGTCGTTGACGTTTGGACGAGGGACCAAAGAGGAGTATATTTTTTCATACTTTTTAGTAGTATTTTTCTTATATTTCAAACTTTTTTTTTTTTAAATTTTTGTAAAGAGAAGAGTGAAAATGTGGAAGGCGATGGGAAGGGAATAAATCGATGAGAATTAAACCCTCGTTTTGACACAAAACTGGGATATATTTGGTTACAATTATAAACATACACTTATTTCTTTGAAAACCTCGTTTAAGTGCCTGAATTGAGGATGGAAATAGATTCCAAAATTGTTAAAAAAAACATGTTTAAATATAAAAGCCACAACGTTTCGTTTTCTCTCTCTCTCTCTCTCTCTCTCTCTCTCTCTCTCTCTCTCTCTCTGTGTGAAGGAAGCTTCAGTGTTGTTTGTTTGGCGTCCAAGACTGCATATTCTTGACTAGAGCCACTGCTTTTTATTTTTCCGTTTTGGGTTTTTTTTTGTTTTTCCTTCGACTGAAATGATTGCATTGTGGTAATAATTAAAAACTAACTGGCAGTATTCATGATTATTAATGATTAATGATTCATTTAAATAACCACTTTGGGAAATACGAACGCAGCCAATGATTTTTCGTGATTATTTGGAACGTCGAAAAGTCATGCGTCACGACTTGGCCACAAAAAGTAGGGAGGAGAATTACCTACGTTTGCATAATAAATTATTGCCTGCATATATTTGCCGACCTTTTTTTTAAGAAGTGATCAACATGATTTTCCAACGTACGTTTGCATAATAAATTAGGCAACGAATAGAGGTTGGAGTGATTAGAGTTCTATGATTCCACCTCAGAGGTTGAGAGTTCGAATCTAACTAATACCAAATTCTCCTCCCCTTGTAATAGCATAGGTTTAATAAAAAAAGTTAGGGTTAATGAAAAAACTTCCCTTAACATTTTATCAAAGTTGCATTTTATCCCTAACCTTTAATTTTTCTCAGTTTATCTTCAATTCAAGTCCGCCTCATCAACTTAACTTTTAAAATATTGTAAATTGACAAAAAATGTTAAATCCTAAATAATTTTTGAAATTACTAATTTTTTTCCAAAGACTATGAAACGAATATATATATATATATATATATCCAAATTTATTCCCTTTTTTTCCTTTAAACTCCTAAACAACACACTTTCCTTTCTTTAAGTATTTTTCTTTTCCTTTTTTTTACTATCCAAAACTCCAAAAACTAGCCATAAAAGTTAAAATTCTTCTGCAAAAAAATAAAAAAAGTCAATGTAGTAGTTTTCTTTTTTTGAACAAGTTCTTAGATGGTTGGACCTTCGAAATTTTTGTAGTGTTAATCAAACACTAGTTTTTGCCAGTCTCTTAGTGTATGATAAGAATTTAAGTCTTATCAAATAAATGCAAGGGTGATGAGTTTTAAAAGTTTATTGAATAATTTTTTTCAACTATAAAGTTGCAAATACGAAAGTGAAAAATAATTTTTAAATTGAAATATTGTTTAGGAAGTGGTATTTTGGTCATTTCACAATATTTTAAATGTTATGTTAATGGGATGGATTGAAATTTGGGTAGGACGCAATTCAGGTTCTTGAGGAGTTATATTGTAGGGTCCTCGTTAAAAGGAGTGGGTTGTCTATTGTTAATTTCCAGTTCACACTCTTGTATGCCTTGTGTCATGCCCTGTGACTCGAGATGTGGCACCCGTCATGCCCTAGATTAACCTAGGACATAAGGCTAATCGATACAAAAACATCCATAACTTAAGGAGTACACAATATTTTTCCCAAAAAGGAATTCATTTCATTTCCAAAATAATTATCCATACATATACATCTTCAATACCCCATCACACAAAATAATTGGGGCTCACGTGTAACTTAATCTATACGAAAAATATGGCTATACATCAATGAATAAAAATAACCTCATCCAAGCTTATACTAACTATAAGCTATGAGATCCAAAAATCCTGCCAATCCTCCTCTATAAAGTCATCCCCTGCGAAGTTAAAGAATGGGGTGAGTGACAAATCACCCAGTAAGTAGCAAAAAGTCTCTCTGGAGCTTAAGCTTGTTACACAGACATATATAGCTTTTCAATTCAAAACCAAAGTTCATCCTCATTCATAAGATATGTGGTCAATTCATAAACAAATACAATTCCAAAGCATAAACATAGATCAATTTAAGGAGAGCTCAAGTAGTTAGTGGGCAAATAACCCTGGATATACAGTTGTTAACTACGATCCGGTTAACATGGTTCAAAATCAACTACCACCTGGTTGGTCTGGTTCAAAACTAACTATCACTTGCTTAGTACGGTTCAAAGATTTTATTGCAAACACTAAAGTTAATGAACTAGTCCCGTCATAATTTTTTTATACATACAAGAGCTCAATTCCATAGTCATTTTCATAACAAATAGACCACATATAACCATTTTATAGTAAAACCAAAATATGTCCAAACTGAAGCCCAATTATATGTAAACTAACATTTCAAAATATTTAAGTTGTCAAAAATACTTTTCCAATAGCACAGAGATGCAAGTACTACTTACCTTGATCCAAAGCTAGTTCAAATCATTTGAGTAGGGGTAGACACCTTCGTCGCCTATATACACAAATAACACCCAATCATATGAGGCTTACATCTAACTTAAAATGCAAAACGCAGCAAAAGAGGCAAAAACTATTGTGATTCGCAGCATCAGCCGCGGCTCAGCAACAGTATCCAATCGCGATCCCAGCCGCGGCTCGCCTAGGTACTGCTGTTTGGGATAGACATAGGAGACATCCCATCCGCGGTGTCATCCGTGACGCGGGTGATGCTGTAGATGGCTCCAGAGGATCACCCCCAACGAGCCGTGGCCTCATTCACAATGCAAATGGCACTGCGGATAAGTCTAGGCAACACAATCTACAACTCTGCAATGCCCAAAACCAGATTTAATCCTTCATAACTCCATCCAACACAAACTCAGTACTAAAACAATTTCAAAATGGTACAATATGCCAAGAACACAACTCATAAACATAGTGTGCTTCATAAATCACAAAACCCAACCACAATCACACATTCCTCAAAGTTTTCCACCTACATTCATCATTAATGCACTATTTACTCTCTCACACACACGACCAACACAAGCACATAATCAAGGCATAAGGATCCTAAATCCCCCCCTCTCTCCCTCCAAAATCAACCATCTATCTACTACCCCAAAACATAAACTAATTTCGAAGGAAGGGAAGTAGAATTTTAAGGGAAGGATTTACCTTGGTCGAAAGTTGGAGTACAAGCTTCAAAATTCTCTCTACTAACTTCCCTTGAGAGATGATTGTCTTCAATGCCTTCTTCAAAGAAAAGAGAAGGAATTTAGAAAGAGAGAGAGAGAGGAAGAGAGAACGAAGAAAAACCCTAAGTCCATTTTGGGATAAAAATCAAGCTTGGGAATTTGCATTCAAGTCCTTCAAGACTTTTAATTCTCCACTTGACCCATGATGGATAGATTACTAATATGCCCATGAAAGGCCCTAATATTACACCTTGTAAGGTTTAAGGTTTCAAGGGTTCAAGTGGTTTGTCCGTCCAAAAAATTTGAATGAAACACAGTTCATTTCTGTTTGCTCTCAAAGTAATAAGTGAAATCGAGTTTTTATTTTATTTTATTATTCATTTATTTATTTTTTGGCTTTACCAGGAACATAGAAGTGGAGTGATATCATGAAGAAACTCAACTCCAATGCCAATCTCTCTCAAATAATAATCTAGCACGACAATTTGGAGATATATTTATGCACTGCAATTCGACTCTGGAAGCTGAATTTCCATCTCAATTTGGAGAAAAAGGTAAAACAAAAAATGAAATTGCTCTGCTGTCTTTCTCAATTAGGACATAGAGTTCAGCCTGACTTTGGATTTATTTGGGCTTCTTTTAATTTCCTAACTCATTCAATTGTGACATTTAAGTACATTTTCTTTATTGATTTGTTCATGCATTTATTCTCAATTTAGAGGTTAGAGCTCATCCTAATATTAGACTTATTTGACTGTCTTTGTTTCCTTTTAAACTTCCTAACTCATTCAATTGTGACATCTAAGTACATTTTCTTTATTGATTTGTTAATACACTTTTTCTCAATTTACAAGTTGAAGCTCATCCTAATTTTTGACCTATTTGAGTTTCTTTGTTTCCTTTTAAACTTCCTAACTCATTCAATTATGACATTCTACATATGTGTACTTTATTGACTTTTGGCCACTTCATACCATAAATCCTGAATCCAGAACAATTGACATACATTATGAAATAAGTAACATAAATTATATCTTAGACCGTGTAACGGTTTGATTTGGTGTTTGAGTTTGTTGAAAGAGTTGGATAGCCGGACTAGCCCAAAATCAATCATTTAACACCTGCAAGATATAAAAGAGGTCAGAAGCCTAGGGAGTTTTGCCCTCAATTGCTCACCAATGCTCAAGTCAGAGAGAGTTTGGATTCAAGTCAGAGAGAGTTCGGATAAGGCTTATGAAAGAGGAAAGCATAGAGGATTACAAGCTCACTGCCTACTTGTGCTTCTTTGCATAAGAGTATTTATAGCTGGAGAGAGGAGGAAAATAAAGGAGGTTGAGACTTGCATTATTCCTCCTGAGGATGTGACATTCGTAGCCTGTCTAGTAGGATAGGTGTATCAATTGTAAGTGTACTTGAGTATGTTCAGGTAACAGTGATGAAAGTTCTTAAGTTTTTGTAAACTGTGGCGAGTTTTGTTAGCAATTCATGTTGAGCTATGCTTGTTAGGACTTTTTAGAGGGCAGCCTTAATTGGCTCCTTTTATCCTTTGTGATTATGACATTGTTGCGACTGAGGTTGAACAATTGGATGCTGAGTTATGAATAGAAGCAACAGAGGTTGAGTAGATGAGAGATTTATGCTATGTACTATAATAATTGGTTTTTGGGCCTTATCGTTGTTCTCCTTGGACAAGGTCTGATAGGTGAACATATAATAGATGTGGTATCAAACATTTAGGGTCCTTATATTTGGCCTGGTTAGATAATAAATATTTAAAAGTTGCAATGCAAATTGGACTGTAAAGATTGGCCACCACAGACGACATAAAAGATATTTTTTTTTTTTGAGGAAATCCTTTTCAAATATTTTTTTTTGAAATGTAGATTTTATAGTATATATTTATGTGGAATTTACAATTAAGGGCAAAGCAATAAAAATTTCGATATAGTTCAAGTATTCACTTCCATTTATGAAGCTAATACGTGAGGTGCGAGCAGGCTACTAGCATTCTACTAGAATTTAACATTTCACAGTTGGACACTAACGGAAATACGAAATAAACACAAGTGCATTACAATATCAACACTCATCGGAGGTTGTATACATTATTTTATTAGGATAACATGCTAAAAAATAGTACAACATTTGAAAGGCCCAAAATTTATCTAGCCAGCAACCTCGGAAGTAGCCGTCCCTGATTCAGATTTCTCTGCGCCGCGACCCTCCATAGACTAATCAAGAATGGCAGATTTTGTCTTTCTGCAAAATGTGTTCCGCTAATAAACCTTTTTTGATCCTTTGGTAAGCCAAGTGCAGCAATTCACCTTCTGAAAGTGTGATGTATAGAACATAAATACCAGGCCCAGCCGAATCAAAGAAAAGAAGTTGATGCTAAAGAAGCAATTGTTAAGTAACCAAACAACAGCATACAATGATCAATTACACGAATTGATTGTGGAATAACGAGGTGGAGAAAGTCTTTGCTGATAATCATAGGCTAAGCAATACAGGAGAAAACTGATCAATTACCACAACTCCTTGGCGTTTGAATTGTTACCAATCTTAGCGCGGTAGATGATCTAGGATATTAGCTAGGCAACTTATACCCGTGTAGAGATTTAGTGGTGGTGGGACAATTTTGTCGGTTGACAGAAAACCAGTTCAAAAGTTCCAATTTCATGAATAGTGAAATGGTTGCCGAAAGGGAGGAATTTCTCACGCAAAAAAGAGTGTGAGGAGACAAATTGCTGTTGGATCTTTTTTTATCTCATTATGATCTTATTCTGTTTCGGTAGGCAAACACCTACAACTCTGTTGAGCATTTTGGTCCTTCTAGCAATTTAACAAAAATGCCTTTAGGTGTTTCATCTCGATGTGCTACTATGATATGTACTCTGGCAGACCAACTGAAATGGCACCCTATTCAATTTTCTTGGATTGTGATGTTTTCCAGGAAAATATAAATATGATGAATTTTCCTTCTTTTTTTCTTAAATTTTTAGCCAGTTGATGCTTCCATAGTGTCTAGGGATTTCTTCTCTGTAAATCCTTCTGAAGCTGAGACACAAAGCAACAACGAATGGCCTACTCATGCTACTATGGAGGAAGAGGTTGAGTCAATAGATTCGGCAAACTCCAATGATGTTGAATCAGTGCCTCCTAAGCCGGATAGCTCACAGTACTCTTATCCTCTTTTATATCCTACTTATGTTGCTTCTTTTTTCCCCGTGGCTTTTCCACTGTGGTCGGGCTACAACACAGAGCCCACCAGAGGAGAGTCATGAAGTTCTTAAGCCAACAGCAGTTCATTCAAAAAGCCCAGTTAATGTTGATGTGCTGGGTGGCTTGTCAAAACTAAGCTTAGACGAAACCCTTGGAGATGCACGACCGCCTCTATCTCTAAAATTGGCTGAGGGCTCAACGCAATCAGCTTTTCATGCAAATCCTCCTTCTGGCAGTTCATGTAATATCCGGAATTTTTTTAGCATATATATGTGTGTGTGTTTATCTATATTAATAATAATAATAATAATAATAGTATATTATAATTAATAAGTAAAATTAAATAAGGAAGTTATTGGGTGAAAGAAGTTATCAGATAGTGGTAGGGAGATGAGGGAACATGTTTGGATAGTGGATAAGTGTTGTCATCGGATTGGTAACTTCCAAAACTATCCATATAACTAAATATATCATATGAATGTAAATACACAAAACGTCATTTGTATAATTTCCAATTCTCTCTCCATCTCTCTTTTCTCTAAGACAATCAACTATCTAAGGAAGGATAGATCTAATAGAATTATTAGAATCCTGCATCTCTTCCAAGACCAGACAAGTAAGTATCTAATCTCATTTAATTATTATAATAATAATAATAATAATAATAATTATTATTATTATTATTATTATTAAGAATCTTTTTAATTTGCTAATTTTAGGAAATGGTTAGATGAATTAGAATGCTTTTATATGATTTATTTTTTTAGGATTCTTTTTTATTAATTTGCTAAACCACGGCTTGGTTTAAATCCACAAGACATTGAAATTGCAATAGACATTTTGTCAAAATTGTATTGAAACCTGGACGCACTGATGATGATTTTTTTTCCTTATGCATTTTCAGTTGCATGCATTATATGATTGGATACATCACTCATAAAAGTTTTGTTCTAAAATGTTCGTTAATCATTTAAGTGGTTAGCTATATTAGTCTTCAAAAGTGTATTGTAAAACACATAAATAACATAGAATCCATAATTATCTGGTTTTGAATATATATATATATAATAAACAAAATAAAATAAAATAAAATAGAGTTAATGGAGTTTTTAGGGAGTAACTATTAGTAGTAATCATTGATCCTGATTTGAGGTGGTTAAACTGTGGTGTTTTAAATATATATACATATATTAATTAAAGAATATAACATAATGTAGTACATGGCATGATTTACACGTCACTTGAGTATTTGGCATGTAAATGAAAGTGGAATACTTTCTGATAACATGTAGGAATTGGTGGATGATGTTAATAAATTGAATAATGAATTAGACATGGTTCTACTGCACTGTACACATGGACAGACGACATAATATGGGTTTTGAATGATTAACTCCCGGAAATATTAGTTGTTATTAGACTAAGGTTTTGATTTGTGGAAACTGATATTAGATAATCATTGAATTTTAGATTATTAGTTAAGTGTTACAAAAGGTGACTAATTAAGTTGATTATTATTTGGTTTCTTTAAGTTGAAGGGTGCAACAATAGGTGGGCTGACTAATTAAGTTGTTTAGGTGGGCCCAAAATAATTATTAATTAATTAAGCTTGCCATTAAAAAAAATGAAAAATCAACAATTGGGCCAAGTTAAACGTTGGGCCTAACAAGTTAAAAGACTAATAGATTTAGTTGACAAGCTAAATTATTAAAAGGTTAATGTTATTAAACTACAAAGGCCCAATGAATTTTATGTATTACAAATTAAAGCATATTTTCATTAAGGGCCATAATTCTATTACTAAGACAAAAAAATAAAAATAAAAAAATAAAGAAAAGGAAAGGAAAGTTACCATTTTTGGAAAATTTCTCAACACCCTTATAAATTATCTAAACATGTATAATAAAATACTTAAAACAAGAAAATATAGCCTATGATCAAAGAATGCAAGCTAATTAGAATTGATCATGTATCTACTATAGGTACAAATCAAGAGTAAGAGGAATTAGGAGTATTCTTTTCGAGCACTTTGAGGTAGGTGGTGTTTACCCTCTATATTTTGATTAAATGTTTTATTTTGATATATGCAAAAAATAGGATCATGTATGCCTATTTTCAAATGTTTTATTGTGTTAAGTGCTAGAAAAATGAATGTTATTTTTATTAATTTTATTAAATTATGCATGTGACGTATGAAATGATTTTAAGTATGAAATGTTCTTAAACGGTCATGAAATAGATGGTAGGGGCTATAGTCTTGTCATGTATGACAATTAAGTGAAGATCAAGGAAAATACTTGATTGGTTATAGATAGTTATGGTAGTCGGTATAAAGCCCGGCTG
This sequence comes from Mitragyna speciosa, assembly GCA_024721245.1. Taxonomy (NCBI): domain Eukaryota; kingdom Viridiplantae; phylum Streptophyta; class Magnoliopsida; order Gentianales; family Rubiaceae; genus Mitragyna; species Mitragyna speciosa. The sequence continues at coordinate 26,222,959 of CM045557.1, forward strand.
AATGTCTCATGTATGGGTAGGTTAAGTGAAGATCAAGGAAAGGCCTTCCTAGATTGGGGTTAAACTCTAGGCTAAGTACTCAGAAGCTGAATATTACATATGCATGTTTATGAGCTATATTTGGTACGCTTTCTTGACAAGTTATGCTATGAATATGTTTATGATATCTTATAATTTATGCCACTCGATTTCATAGATATTTACATGTTTGAATTTACGTTTTAATTGTCCTAAATTACTTATGTATGTGGCATATTGTGACAAATGTTATCAAAAGTATTATTATTATATAATGGCTACATGATCCAACAGTGTTGTACATGCTACCTATTGAGCGTCGTGTTACTCAATCCACTCTCTCTCTTTTTTTTTTTTTTCAGACCTTGAGGACTACGATGTGGTATACGTAGAGGACCTAGAAGATGACTTTTACTAATTTCTTTATGTTTTATGTAGTAGATATTAGTGTTAAGATTTAAGGTTATGTAGCATGGATATGTGTAAAGCATCTTTAAGTTACGTTTGGTATTTTGATTGGGCATGTAGACACAAAATGGATGTTAGGTTATTTTCTTATTGTTAGTATGTACCGTACTTATATAGTTATATTATTAAATATTAAAGTGGTATTTTTAGAATGATATTGGTTGCTTTGTATTCTCAGGTATTTGAGGATACAGCGATTGTCTCGTGCCTAACACGTGCGGGCTAAGGGCGTGACAGTTTAGGCATGAACTCTAGCCGTAGTCCAATTCATGGAGTTTGAAGTTCTGTCTTCTGCATAGAATAGAGCCTGTTGGCTTTCTGTTAATACATAACATCAGTTTTTAGGTTGGTTTGTGTTAGTTGGTTTCATTTGTTGGGTCAGCATAATAAGCTTTGTTTTTAGGGTCTGTTAACTTAGTTCCGATGGTCAGTACTGTACTTGTACGCTTTAGTGACTCACTAAAGTTATCTGAATCTTTATTATTTTGTGTCGCTTTTTTTTGGGGTTTTTTTTTTTGAATCTTATATATTGCACTTTTTTTTTTTGAGTAAAGGAGAACTTTCATTGTTTCAGATCATCATAGGTCTGTACAAGAACATCATTTGGAAAGTTCGAAAAAAACGTAAACCTGCTTACAGATTGAAGAGCTAATTTGGCTGCTAAATGTGCTGGTTTGTTATGCTGTCTAGAAACATAGCTAATGTGCACTTCTGGAAACTCTTTAAGCAGGTCTCTAATGGATTCAATAATGTGTCCTGTCATTGATAAATTTCTTCCACTGCTTTTGATTTTCTGGATAACATTCAACGCATCACCTTCAATATGGAAGTGAGTTAATCCAACTTCTTTGGCCCATTGGAGAGCTTTTAGGAAGGCCATTGTCTCAGCATGATCCGCATCAAAGCATTGCAATAAATTTTCCACCATAATAGCTTGTGTTTCGCCATTGCAATCTCTTACTATTACACCTATCACTGCTTGCTCTTTGCTGAAAACTGCGTCAATATTAAGTTTGAGCAGGTCACCAGCTGGTGGTTTCCATCCTTCATCTGGCTTAATCATTGACCTTGTTGTTCTACCTTGGGCAGCTTTGAACTCACCAATTAGAGATTGAGCCTGATTAATTATATTCCTTGGTTCTTTCTCAATATCTTCAAAAATTTTGACATTTCTTCGTTTCCATATGAGCCAGGAGGTGACTGCTGCAAGCTCTGCAATATCTTTAGTCTCCAACTCTAAGATTGATGCGAGCCAATCTCTATAACTGCTGGCCAATCCATACTTGTTTGCTTTGTTCATAGGAAGCTCCTTCCAGATTTGTTTTAATCCTGCACATTCAAAGAGTAGATGCTTATCAGTTTCCAAAAAATAGTCACAAATCATGCAACTAGTATTAGCAACTTTGATCCTGTTTCTCAGATTTTGTCCTGTTGGAAGAATTTTATTGCTAGCTTTCCAGAGAAAGATTTTAACTCTGGGAGGAATATCCAGCTGCCAAAGCTTCTTCCAAAATCTCTTTAGGTTCTCATCTGCAGTAGAAGAGCCTGCATTTGTCTCAAGGTTTTGTTGGTTTATTGCCAAGTGGTAGGCAGATCGAACTTGGAAGTCTCCATTTTTTGTGTAGTGCCAAACAATCTCGTCCGGAGGCCAATATGGTGACAGAGGAATGGTTTTAATGATATCAACCTCATGGTTAAGAAGAAGACCTTTCAGCTTGTCAAGATTCCATATGCCTGCATTAAAATCAATAAGGTCCGACACAGTAGCTTCAGGGCATTTTATTTTGTTGAAATCTGCAACTTTAAAGGTGTAAGGCTTAGGTATCCACGGCTCCTCCCAGATGTTTATGGATTTGCCATCCCCTACTCTCCATCTTAAGCCTTGCATAAGAAGGTTTTTTGCTTGCAAAATACTTTTCCACAGAAAGGAAGATCTTGGACCAGCGTTGGCCTCCTTAAAGCTTGAGCATGAGAAGTATTTTGCCTTCAAAATCTTAGCTGCAATAGAGTTAGGATCCTTGATTATTCTCCATCCCTGTCTAGCAAGTAACGCCAGATTAAATGCCTCTAAATCTCTGAAACCCATTCCTCCTTCTTCTTTATTCTTGCAGAGGTTGTCCCACTTCATCCAGCTTATTTTCCTTTCTTGGTTCTCTGTCCCCACCAGAAGTTCCTCACCATGGACTTAATCTCATCACACAAACTATTGGGCAGCTTGTAGCAAGACATAACGTAGGTTGGGATGGCTTGAGCAACAGATTTGATAAGAATCTCTCTGCCTGCTTGCGAGAGGCATCTTTCCTTCCACCCTTTCAATTTCTTCCATACTCTATCTTTCACAAAGCCAAAAATTTCTTTCTTAGATCTGCCTATAAGATAGGGCATCCCTAAGTAAACTCCTTTACCATCATCTGCTTGCACTCCCAGGTAATCCGCCACTTTGGTGCATTCTTGTTGAGAGACATTTTTGCTGCAGTATATTCTTGATTTTGCTAAGCTCACCTTCTGCCCCGACATGCATTCGTAATGTCTCAAGATTTCCACCATGTGTCTAACATTCTGATCTTCCAGCTTAGCAAAGAGGATGCTATCTTCAGCAAAAAATAGGTGAGTTATCGGAGGTCCATTGAAACCCATTTTAACACCACTCCAGAGGCCCTGTCTCTCATTGTTCCTAATCATTGACGATAAACCTTCAGCGCAGAGGATGAAAATGTAGGGAGACAAAGGGTCTCCTTGCCTTATTCTCCTGGAAGGTCTAAACTTCTCTGTGGACTTGCCATTAATAAGAATGGAAAAGGAAACTGATGTAACACAGTTCATGACCCTTCTGCAAAAATTGCTGGGAAAACCAATATCCCGAAGCATCATATTCAAAAAATGCCAGTCTACTCTATCAAAAGCCTTGGCCATGTCTAGTTTAAGAGCAAAATATTTGCCATCAGCTTTCCTTCTATTGTGCATCCAGTGAAAGATTTCAGAAGCCACAATAACATTGTCAGAGATTAGGCGTCCACTTATAAAAGCACTTTGAGTTTCGTCAATGATATGAGGCATAACTTTTTTCATTCTTTGAGCCAAAGCTTTAGCAATGATTTTATAGCTCACGTTATACAGGCTTATAAGGCGGAATTCTGAAACTGAAGTAGGATTTTTGATTTTAGGAATGAGAACAATGTTGGTATTGTTGATCTTATCTAAAGTCCAGTTTCCATTAAGGTAAGAAAGAGCCATGTTTGTGACATCACAACCAACAATATCCCAATAAGATTGGTAGAAACCTGCATGAATACCATCTGGCCCCGGAGATTTCCAAGGGTGCATAAGCCTCAGAACTTCTATAATGTCTTCTTCTTTGAAGTCCTCATCTAGTGCTGCTTTCATGTCCGCTGGAATTCTATTATTGATAGTAACACTAGAGATATCCGTTATATCCCCACTATGCGTGTAAAGATTTTTGAAGAAATCTTGAATATGTACTGCAAGCTGCTCTTCCTCCTCCACCCAGTCACCATTTTGTTTTTGAAGTTTAAGAATCATGTTCCTTTGTCTTCTTTGGCTTGCTTTTTTGTGAAAATATGTTGTGTTCCTGTCCCCATTCTTGAGCCAATTTGATCTTACTCTTTGCTTCCAATAAATCTCATCTTTCTCCAGAAGAGCGTCGAGTTCCATTTGGAGATTTCTCACTGAATCATAATCTTGCTCAGGGGTCACATTGAATCTGTCTGAGTTTATCTTTGGCAGCTTCAATTTTCTTCTTGAGGTTGCCAAATCTAACTTTGCTCCATTTGGAAAGTTCATCCAACACAGCCTGGTTATTTCTCGTGACTCTATTCAATGGGATTTGATTATTGTCTCTCCAGCAATCTTGAATAATATTGTAGCACTCATCGTTCGTAGTCCAGAATTGTTCAAATTTCTTCAATCTATGCCCCCTTTTCTTCCTGCTAGTGTCTTGTTGCCTCCCTTCTGTGTTGATTAGGATAGGCACATAATCCGAGTGAGTAGAAGCCAAATGATTAACTGCTGTCATAGGAAAGAATGATTGCCAACTATAAGTTTGCCAGAGCTCTGTCTAGTCGTTCATAGATTCTATTTTCTAGTCTTCGACCTTTGACCCAAGTGTATTTGTTCCCATAGAACCCCAGATCACAGAGTCCAGCTTGGTGAATGGCATTACGAAAGTCCCCCATTTGTTGGCTGTCTCTGATATTACCCCCTAGTTTCTCATGATGCTCAAGAATTTCATTAAAATCACCTCCACACAACCAAGCCAAATTATTAATATTCGAAAGCCTCCTCAATAGAGTCCAAGAGTCTCTCCTTTTGCTCGTAACTGGATTTCCATAAAACCCTGTGAATCTCCAGGGAGGTTGTCCATTATTCAAATTGACAAACGAATCAATGTGTCCCTCTGAATAATTGTTTATTACCAGGTCAACATTATCTTTCCACAATAGAGCAAGTCCACCACCTTTGTTTTTCCTTTCGACGTAAAACCCAGATTGATAATTCATCTTACATCTAATCCTATCCATGCCTCTATTAGTCATTTTAGTCTCAGATAAGAATACAATTTCAGGAGCTTGTTCAGTCAGCAACATGCTGAGAGCTCGAATTGCACGGGGGTTCTCAAGCCCCCGGCAATTCCATAAAATGATCTTCATGGTTCTGGGCGGTGCTGCCTAGCAGCCACCGCCGATTCCTCATTGTTTTGTCTGTGATCCCCTTCAGTTCTTGTCTTCTTGTCTGCTCCCTGAATAAGTTCTCCTGTTTCATCTGCTCTTTGTCTTTTCTCCCCTCTAGCGTTCTTACACCAGGTATTGTTTTGTTGAGAGTTCACATTACTGCTCGCATTTTCCGGTGTCTGTGTTTGTTCCACTCGGGCCTGGACTTGTATATTGGTATGGGCTTTGAATGTTCTTATTACCAGTTCCTGAACATGCATTAATATCCGTGCTACCATTGGCCTAATGTATTTCAGATATGTTTAATTCCTCCTGCTGAACCACTGGGTTACTTATGGGCCTTTCCGAGAATTCCTTTTCCAAACTATTGCTTGGTCTAGCTTGAACGTCACAAATTCGACCGTTTTCTTGATCTGTATTAACGTTTCTCTCCTTTTGAGCCGTTGGAGCCCCATCTTCCATAGGCCTGTCTGCAGTAGTTGTCCTTTGATTCCCAAAAGTTCCGTTAGCACATTCTTCAATGATGACATCACGGTTTTGGCTTCTCCGATCATCTCCGACTTCATTCTCCGGCATTGATTGCTCATTATTTTCTCCGGTTATCTTCAATTGCCATATGCATTTCGACTGAATTTGATCAGTAATCAGCCAGAAGCCATAACGATTGTCTGTACTATCTAACTTTTTCTCACAATTTCTGACCATGTGGCCCATAACACCACAACCGTAGCAGAGAGTAGGAAGTCTCTCATAACGAATTAAAGCCAAGACTTCCTGCCTTCCTTCTAATAATAATCTTACTACTCTTCTTATGGGTTTCTTCACATTCACCATAGCCTTTAATCTGATAAGTCTTTCTCCGCTATCATTCTTCTCTCTGAGTTGAATGTGGGTGACTTGATTAAAGGACTGAGCGATCTTCTGGGCAACCTCTTTAGTGTAGATCTCTCTTTGGAGCCCCACAATATTCATCCAGAAATGGGTGTGATCAAAGTCTTCCTGTTCGATTTGAATTCCTGGGAACCAAGCTTTAATAATCAGCAAGTTGTTATCAATATTCCATGGTCCCCTATTAATCACCCCTTTTAGATCCTCTTGGTTTGTGAAGAAAAATTGGTAGACATTAGCCTTAATTTTAAAGACTTTAACTCCTTGGCATCTCCAGGCTTTGATCAGAACATTTCGAAGGCCTCTTAGATTGATTTCTTTCCCAGCTATGAATTTGCCAAAGCAGCTGTTCTTGCAGTCCAACTTACCTTGGCGTATTTCCTCTTCATTGACATCAACAACGTTTAATTCCTCTTCTTCAAATTGCACATTATGCATTTGTTGAATGATATGCTGGAGAGCATCCCCCATTTTGTCTAGAGTTGAAGCAGTAGACTAGAGTGCTTGATAAGATAGGTATGAGAAACCCCTTGCCTTCAAGGGAGAGAAAGAGCTCTAGCAATCTAGAGAGAGCTTTATATATATATATATATATATATATATATATATATATATATATTGCACTTGGAGTTAGGATTGTGTGGCAAAAGAATTGAATTTTGATGCTTTTCTCGTCACGGCCTTACGGCTCAATGCTCTGCTCTGATGCGTTGTTATCTTGTGTTTCTTTAAAAGAGGGCTGAAGGTGATAAATCAATGAAGAGCAATTTTTGGTAATTTTCTCTGTTGACAATACATGCTAAGCAGTCAACTGGAGACGGTAGTTTTTATGGCATTCCCACTTTTGTTGAATGCTGCTTTTTGGGTACCTGAGGCTACTGTAAAGGCCGCTTTTGGGTACCTGAGGGTACTGTATCATGAAATTCTTTATTTAAGTCGATTTTGCTTTGGCTTGACTTGAATTGCATAAATATGTCCCAAATTTAACAGGCCACAAATCTTGATTTGTGCTGATAAAATATCCTTTCAAGTGCTCTCTTTCTCTTTCTCCACCAAAAAAAAAGCCCAAACCCCCCCCCCCCAGCAAAAAAAAAAAGAAAGAAAAAAAAGCCCCAAAACAATTACAAGGAATTGAGTAAATCAAATTAGGGTCAATTGTTGGTGGTTAACTTAAAATGGTGCCAAAGAATTATTAATGCAAAACTACCTCCTACCCAATGAAATATAACATCTACTTTTTTTTTTCTTTTTTCCCTTTGGTAAAGTAGAGAATTCAATTCATCTGAACAACGGCAGAAAACTTGAAGTCATAAAAACCAAGTGGCAGGGAAAAAAAACTACACGAATAGAACAAGAGTGATTCATTATTAGTAAGAAAATAACGTAGTTTTCTTAACATACCCTTCAGATAGACGTATTCCTAATTGCCATGTAGATAATTACTTCAAATTCCATGTGTATCTTATGGACAAGTAAATTTTACTCGTTCACTAAAGAAGGTCAATAAATGTCCAAGATACATAAATAGCATATCCAACTTAAACTAAAGCACCTTAAAAATAATATTTTTTTCTGTACCATACCCAGAAATCAATCATCTCAAAATCATTTTTATAACATCAAGAAAGTACATAATAGGTGTAAGATATCGTTCTTAGGATAAAGCTATGCATGGGAAAACTAACAAGTTAAGCATCACAATTCTTAGAAGGCTTTTAAAAGGCCAAAAAACATGGGATACATTATTGTCCCAAATAATGGGAAAAACTAATTTCTTTTTACTTCAGTGAAGCATTTGAACTACTTTTCACTATATTAAAAAAGGATAGTTAATTCCTAACAAAGATTCATTTAAATTCTTGGCCTAAAAGAATCAACGATGTGAATTGTAATAAAATTTCACTCTGGTCAGTTTAGGGCATAAATCTTGTGCGTTAAAGAGGAATAATATATGTTTCCCTGTGTTTAATTTAAAAAAAAAAAAAACTGGGGCACAGTAACACTAAATGAAGACGTTAATGTTTAATAAGTGGGGCACAACAACCTCAAATCCAAAATATTAATTCAATCAACAAGCTTTAGCCTTGAAGCAAAGTTAGAATCTGGAAGTTTGGAACTCTTGTAGTTTTCTATGGACACTGATTATTTCCTGAAACTTTTCTAACATCTAAGAAGCAACATTAGAACTCAATTCAAAGGTGGTCTTGGAGTTTAATAAATTTAAATGAACTCTTGGTTTTTTATTTTTATTTTTTTGCCGATTCAACGGCTTGTGCAACTCGAAATAATAAAACTACTAAAGAGATAAAAATTAGAGAAACAAATTACTCTTGATCTGCAACAATCGATTATATGTTGAGATTAACAAGTTTAGTGCTTAGAGTGGCGACAGGAGAATTGACTCAGCACCTAAATAAGGAGGAAAATGTGATTTAAGAATTATAGAGTATTAGCCTCTGAGAAAATTGCACTGAGGATATGGCACAATCTATTGCCTTGGGGTTGAAATGCTAATGAATATGGTCTCTCTTTCATGAGGGATGACTCTCGGTCAAAAACCTTCAAAAAAATTAAGGGATAATTTCACATACTTCACCTGAAATTTACCATAATTATACTCACCTCCTCTTAGATTTCAAAAATTACACTAATTCTATTTTCATAATGTAATCCAAAAATACTAACCATACACCTTAAAATACCCTTAATTGCTTTTAAATTGGTCATCTCTATTTTGTTAATATATTTATTTGTAAAATCTTGATAGATAAAATACATTTATTTAGATTGGTCAAATAACTGAGGTCTGGAGAAGTAGTATTTGGAGTAGATTGAAAAATTAATGTAAAAATTGAAGTCCTTTGGACATTTTTATGACTAATAAATTAATTTTTTATGATTTATTTATCTTTTTTAAAGCAATTAAGGATATTTTAAGGTGTTTAGTTAGTATTTTTGGATTACATTAAGAATATGGACTTGTTTTGTTGTAAAGAATATAAACACAGAGGTGTAAGTGTAATTTTTGATACCTTAATGAGAGGTGAGTGCAATTATCGCAAACCTCAGGGGAGGAATGTGAAATTATCCCAAAAATTAATAGAAAAGGAGCAGGTTTTAGCGTGTCTTTTACTCCATTCAAACAGAAAAAATTCTCTCAAAAAAAAAATGTCATAAATTGGGTATCTATTCTCAAACTTAATCCAGCTCGTTCTATTAATTAATGTTAGTCATTAAATCTTGTTCTTGAGATCATTTGGATTCCAATAGCAGCGTGGATTCAGAATATCACACGTTGATCAATAAAAAAAAAAAAAAAAGAATCAACAGCTAAAAGAAATATTGATTCTTTGGAATCCTTCCTCTCTTGTGATGCGCAAGTCAATTGTTCGAGTCAATTAATAGTGTTGTGTATGTAAGTTACAAAAATGTGTACTATTCGCAGCAAAACTTACCATATTTTTAAATTTTAAACAATTTTCAATGTATGTCTATTTGCAGCAAAACTTACCATATTTTTAGATTTCAAACAATTTTCAATCTTTATCATCTTTTTTTTTTTCAACTTTCATTTTTAACTGCGAATTAGACAAGAAAATTTTACTGGCAATTATTGAGAATCCTCTTCCACAGTAACAAGGATACAAAAGCTAGGAAAAAGAGTCAATAAATTGCACTGAAATGTTTTGTAATGATTCTATCGTGTACAATAGTGTGTGTGTGTCTATATATATATATATATATATATATATATATATATATAACAAGGATACAAAAGCTAGGAAAAAGAGTCAATAAATTGCACTGAAATGTTTTGTAATGATTCTATCGTGTACAATAGTGTGTGTGTGTCTATATATATATATATATATATATATATATATATATATATATATATAAGAAATTGTGTCTGTTAAAAATTGGAAAAGAAAAACATATGTTTGAATGCATCCAGAGCACCATACAAAACGTGGAAGGAGAAATATAATAACTAATCAAGGTATTCTACTTGTGATATATCAATACTAATCACATCCAATCACGTCAGATGAGTCTTTCTTGTCTAGTGAGTTCTATATACGAAAGATCTAACTTGTTTATTTGGTAAAAAGTAAATATTATTAGTATATCACATATGATAATGCCATGTGACCTATATTGACTATACAATTCCTTTTTGGTGAAAATTATAAAAGATTATTACTTGAGAAGTAAAATTCAAATCGAAAAAACATGAGATTAGCAGTTAACAGTACAAGGCTGACTGAAGTCTAAAGCAGTGATATTCCGCCTCCTACTACATTTCCATTTTCAGTTTTGCTTTTTGGTGGAGCATTTATTAACAAGTCTTTACAGATTCACTGAAAATTATACGCTTTTGGGGAACCATCCTCAACCCACGGACCTGATCAATCCATTTCTTCAACTACACAGGAGGGAGTACATCTACTTGGTCCCCGTATATCAAACAATAGAGTAGTTTGAAATTAAGAATTGAACTCCCGGCTAATAATCCCTAAATTTGACAAAACGAATTAAAGGTTTATGAAGCTCACGGCTGGCTGAAACCGCCAATATTTTATCTCCTCCAATAATTCTCAAATCTCAATCAGCAACCACTTTCTCGGGCCACCTCCTCTACCATCTCTTTCACCCTAAAGCCACCACATAACCACCATATCCACCACTTCAATCCCCAATTACAGCTCCAGAAATCAGCATCAAACCATCACAAGAATCACTACTCACTGCAGCGAACATCAAACCACGGCCAGGCAAAACATTTTAGATTTTTTTTTTAAAATTATCATTGTTTAACGACTTGGGAACATTGGCCTTACCAATTCAAGTTGAAAGGCTAACTGAAAGTGCTTCAGTTTTTTTGGTTAAAAGTGAAATATTGGCCTCGTGCTTATGTCCTGTAGCTGGTGTCTCTATTATTTGACCGGTTACAAGGTACCCTTAATAGAGAACTGATGAAACATTTTTCATTCTGTGGATTCCAAAGTTCTTATCCTAAATTTTAGATGATTTGATATGGCTTTGGATGTGTTTCCCTTTGTGTTTGACTTGCACTTTTAATGATCGATAGAAAATAACGCTATGCATTATCATATACTACCATCTTTCTATTTTTTCTTTTTTTTAATTATGCAAATAAAATGTTAGAAAATCATATTGCTCCAAATTTGACTTCTTAGTTATCCTTGAGGTGTACTTATATGAATTTGTGATTGGGAATGTGCTCCAGAAGTTCTTGTCAAGATAAGCTTATATTCCATCATAAAAGTTGAAAGCATATTTAATATATACTGTATTACATCAAAATGAAATTATGAACGCTTAAGGAAATAAATGTTGATTGCAGAATTATCTAAAGTTAACGTGAATTTAGGTTTGGAATTTACATGTTTTGTTTCTGTTTAAAAGCCCATGAATTGGTGCTTCACTTTGTATTTTGTAGTAGTTTTGTCCAGGTGTTCAGATGAATTGGTGCTTCACTTTGTATTTAGGCGAATTTGGTAACGCACTCAGGATATGGTTTTTGACACTAACTTGAGTTGTTCACATGATAAAATTGTGCTTAATCTTTAGATGATATTTCTTAATGTTTGTATTTTTGTAACTGACTAAAGAAGTTTAAATAGGTTGTTCAATTGCTAAGCTATGATGTAATACTAAGATAGTTGGCATAAAAATTTGGTTACCTTGATTCTCATGGATCAGGCCATCCGAAAAATTTGGTAGTTTTGACTTTCAATGGATTTATGGCTGCAATTATTTGGTTAACTTTTCATAAATTTTAACATGCAAATAAGTTACAAGAATGAAATAAGCTAGAACTATGATTATGAAATAAGTAGAGGAACAAACCGTAGCAGCAGAAAAATCCATCACAAAGGCACAGATCCACTTGGAATTGAACTCAAATAAACATCATGTCATTGAAAAACAAAACACGTACACGTGCAGACAAGAAAAAGGAAGAAGGGACAAACTGGAATTACAATCCAACATTAAAGCCAGAGTTTTGAATTAGCAATTGCTATTGCTATTGCTATTAGCAACTACAATTGCTTTGAATTACGATCCAACAAACGACCTTCCAATCTGTCGGGGCTTTTACAAAACAAAATTACTAATAAGAAGAGTTGGGCTATTGCCAGTTGCAAAGGGAAAATGACAACATCACTTGGTGCAACGCATGATTGAGCTCCCCGAAAACACACAAAGTTCAGTCAAGAAGAACTGCTGAAGCAGCACCTAGTGTAGCACCAAGGAAATAAGCAACAAAAACCACGGGCAAGCCAAAGAAACAATATCCATCTAGCAGAAAGAAATATGAACTAAAACCCGGATACAGCAACTTCAATTGATCTTAATTCACATAAATATACACATAGTACATGTATTTAACCACCCTATAGCTATAATATTCAACAAAAAAATACCATAGCTCACAATAACAGAAATGAAATTATTCAACTAACTTATAACCCCACAAAAAAAAAAGAAAAAAAAAAAACGAGTGTGAACACTATAACTGAATCCATGTTTGTTCAAAATACAAAAATGCTTTTACAAAGCTACTACAAGAGGTGTACCTAGCGAAATTCTTTTTAGAAGGTTGGAAGAAAACAAAGTCTTCCCTTGTAATTTAATGCCCTCAAATTAAAAACACCAATAGCATCAAAACATAAGATACAGAATTCATCTTTTCTGGGAACCATCCATTGTAATATGCTAGGCCTACCTGAATTTGATTGGCTTTGTACTCTGCTATTCTCCACGATGCTTGATGCATAATTTACATATGGTTAACTTCTTGCTTTTGAGACTTCTGATTTCAAGTGACTTCGAACATGTAAAATAAGCAAAGAACTGGCCAATATGAGATCAATTACTAAAAGCTAAGTTTAGGCGAATTTCGAATGATGACTGGCTTTCGGTGAACGACCGAGAGTCGTTTAGACGTCGTTCATTCATCCCTAAACCTTGAGTGGGGCTCTTCTAAATTTCCTCTTAGATTCGCACCATGTTCTTCAAAATTTCCTCTAAAATTCCGATGCTTCTCACTCATTCATATCTATAACCCTTCTTGGAATTGAAAAAATTGAGAGCGAAATTTAAATTTGATTGAAAATTTTGCCTCTGTAAGCTTGGCTTTTCCCAAATTTCATATTGCCGCCAATTTGAAATCTCCTCCAATTGAGACTACCGCCACTTTGAAATCTCCTCCAAACGAGACCACCGCTAGACTTCTGTTCCATCTCCTCCGGAGTCCGAACAAAATTTGGGGCGGGTGATGTTGGAGTCAATCGAAATTGACCCGCCCCATGCCCTTTAGTTTTCATTATACGCTGATTTGTTTCCCCATTCCGTCACCTCCACAGAGTTAGAATACAATAATAGGATATGGGGCGGGTGACAATGGAGTCAATAGAAATTGACCCGCCCCATGCCCTTTAGTTTTAAATTCTCAGTCAACGTTTTCTTCTCAAAAAACAACGTAAAGCCTTATTCTCCACAGAGTCCGAATAGAATAACAGGATTTGGGCCGGGTGACATTGGAGTCAACCGAAGTTGACCGGCCCGTGCCCTTTTGTTTTAATTTGCAGTCAATTTTTTTCCCTCAAAAAACAAAAATTGGCAAAATAGGTAATCACTTTAATAAATAGCTAAAATTCAAGGTCTTAAATAACGAAGAATAGCTAATTAAATGTGCTGACGTTGTATTCATCCATGTCAATGTAGTCTTTGTTAATGGCAGTCATAATAAGCTTATCACATTCTGGCTCCATTTACGTGGTCACGAACGATGCTAGATTCAACCCTGGATTACAGTCCAACATTTGTTCATCGTTGATGATCTGATATGCTGCTTCCTTCGGAATTGAATTCTCCGACATCTTGAACCTAAACTAAGGGAAAAAATTTCGTGTCAGTCTGCACACTTTTATTACTAAATTAAGACTCGATAGAAAGCAACTGGGGAAGGACTTTTTTTTTTTTTTTTTTTTGACAATTGGGGAAGGGAAAGGGGAAACTAACCCACTCAACTCCAACTGAAAGGAGGAATGGTAACTAAGTGTAAACTATACCCCACAAACCCACTCCAAAAGCCATGGTAACTTTTAGAGGGGCCGAAGGAGCAAGGACTCTTTTTTATCCTAACATGTTAGCTAGATAGTACAAAGCAACTGTGCATGTTGTGTACGAAGTAGTGTTAGGACAGTGGCAATCTTTGCCTTTTCTAAAATCTTCACTTACTGATATCAATACAACTCTCAAAACCTTTGCTCAAAAAAAAAAAAAAAAATACTTCATAGAAAACCCAAAAGGAAAAAAGAAAAAAAAAGAAAAGAAAGAGAGAATATTTCACAGAAAAGACTTAAATATCGGGGGAGAGAAGCTCGAACGTATTGGGAAGCGAAAGTGGAGTGGACGGAAACGTCCGATTGTGATACTGTCTTGGACAGAACCAATGGCAATTGACTGAGACAGAGGAAAGGGATGTTAGATATGTAGGAAGGATGAAGACTAAGGAGGCGTTTGGTTCAAATTCCTCAATCACTATCACTTTGGGTATCATTAACCCTACTATGAGTATGGGTTTTGATGATTCCCCCAACATGTTTGGTTTAATAATGGAATGGGTATCATTATAAGAATATTTGTTTGGTATACTGAAATGACTTTCAAGTAAATTTTAAAATTTTTATTTATGATATACATATTTTTTAGATTTCTTATTTTGTATATTTAAAAAAATTTAAAAAGATTTCTTCAATTTTAAATATAGTCATGCTCTAATTTGAGTTTTATGAAAATGATAATCTTAAAAAAAAGTCATTTTTATTATATTAACAGAAAGTATTATATATCTTTGATTTTCAATACAATTTTTTATAAAATTATTGAATGTAAAAAAAATTATTAAAAAGAATTTTTATAAAAAATTATTAAAAAGAATTTTTGTAAAAAATTTATAAAGTACTAATAAAAAATATTCAAAATCAAAAGGAGAGAGAGAGAGAGAGAGAGAGAGAGAGAGAGAGAGAGAGAGAGAGAATATTGAGAGTGGGTAACTCAAAAGATATATATTTTTTAATGGGTGTGTTTTTGCCCTTAATAATAAGGGTTAATGGGTTTGATAGACTAATATTTTGGGGGGAATCATTAACACCCCAATTAATCACTATCATTCCCATTGAATGATAGTGATAGTTATTTAACAAACATCAACAATAGGGTATCATTACTTGTGATACCCATTCCCCTCCTTGATTCCCTTAAACCAAACACCCCCTAAGTATTCTATTTTTAGGATAATTCAATTCAATGAGAAGGAAGGAAAGGTCAAATCATAAATGATAATAGTCTGGGGGGCAAAATAAAGACTAGAAAAGCTAGAGATGGTGGATACCTCTTAGGGTAAATTATAATCATATTTATTTATATTATAATATAAAATTTCAAACAATTTTCAATCTTCATTGTCTATTTTTTTCAAATTTTATTTTTTTAACCGTGAATTACATGAGACAATTCTACTGCCAATTATGGAGAATCCTCTTCCGCGCTGCAAGGATTAAAAAATAAAAAAAACTTAGGATAAAGAGTCAAGAAATTGCTCTGAAATGTTTTGTAATGATACTGTCCCGGGCCGCAAAAAAAAAAAAAAAAGAAGATGTTTTATGTATTTAAAATTAAAAAAACATATGCTCATTCCATCCAGAGCACAATATGATACTGTCACATGACATTAAACATACAATACTTCCAGTGAAAGGTCTAAAAGATTATTATTTAAAAAATAAAATTCAAATACATGAGATCGGCAATTAACCAAGGGTCGCCAAAGTGTAAACAGAGATATTCGCCTCCCATTACATTGTACTATAATGATTTTGCATATCAGTTTGGCTTTCTGATGGAACATTTATTAACAAGACTTTATAGATTTACTAAAAATTATACGATTGTGAAAAACCCATCCTCAGCCCAAGGACCTGATCGATCGATTTTCTTCAACTAAACCGGAGGGAGTACATCTACTGGGCCCATGTATACATGTTCTGGGAACCAAGGAAGTTCAACTGAAACGATTCCACCTCTTCTTGTTCCTTCTTGGTGTAGCTGGCGGCTAAATTTATCCATGATGACTGCTCGTAGCCAAATCCATATTCCTTTAATTTGTGATTGGGATAATTGGCATATTGAAAAGAATATGGACAGTAAAAATAGGGGCAGGCAGAGTGATTCAGGAAAAAGGATTGATGATATAGAAGCTAATGACAGGGGACCAAAGAATGACATGCTGAATCGAAGGAAGCAAGCAAAAAAATCTGTGTGTCTATCAATATGACCATTAATGGCAGAAAGCTTTGAATTTGATTCATATAACAAACAATACACCAACAAAATCGTAATGGCTCCAAACATGGTCTTCGGGCGTGTTTCAAAAGGGGATTGATATTTTCCTTGATATTTCAGCTGTAGAAAACTAAGCAACACCGTGACAATGACCACAAAAGTGGCTTGTCGAGACGACATGATTGCGTTGATAGTTTGCGAATAATGATTGTGCCTCATCATAGTGGAACAGATAGTTGTAGCCCCCTTGAATTCGATGGTGAATTTTGCACCTGATTGGATAAAGAAATTTGCTGTTGCGGCCTCTGACATTTCAGCATGTCACGTACCTATAAAGGAATTAAGAAGACACGAATAAGCTGAGAACAATAAAAGGAGAATATAAATTGCAATGAGAAATAATTTGCTGTGTTACATTCGAATTGGTGATTCCATACCGGGATATTTAGTATGCTTTTATAGGAGGGAAAGTAGGAATGACTGACTGAACCAGAAAATAAAAAAAATGGTCAAAAGCGGGCGAGACTTTTACTGGGAAAGTTCTTGGCACATAACTCCCTCGCAATAAATTAGAATTTCTTGTATGTGTTTATCCAGATTGAGGTCGACAGAACCACGGCAGCGTCAGCGCACTCACGCGACTGCATGAGAACACAAAATTAATGCCACTATTTTACTCTATTCAACAAACTCCAAATATCTCTTTTGAAACAAAGAAAAAAACCAACAAAAACCACAAAAAAAGGGGTAATTATAGAAACCTCCCCTGAGGTTTTTGACAATTTCATTTGGTACCCCTCAATTTTCAAAAATTACACAAACCTCCCTTGAAAAACTAAAATGACTATAATGACCCTTGGCTTATCATATTTTTCCCACCCTATCCCTTCATGCAATCACAACCAGCCACCCATCTAAGGGCTTTTATATTTTTTAAAATTTTTATATTATTATTATTATTATTATTATTATTATGAAATGATTTATAAATTTAGGGTTTGGAAGTTACAAAGTTACTAATATATAATTGGTTTTGGGTAAATAGATTTAGGTATCTCGCTAAGGAATATTATGAATTTTATCTTTATAATTCGGTTGCTTATGGCGGTGGTGACTAATAAAAATGGAACTAACGTGATATGGTGGTAGTGGTTGTGGTTGTTGTTGTTCAAGTGGTAAAAACAAGATAAATATTTTGTTTTTATTTTCCTGATTAGTTGGCAGTGGTGTGCCAGTGTTGGTAGGATTATTTTGTGGCTGCTAATGGCAGTGTTTATTAAATTGGTAGTGGTATTCATTAAGTTGGTGACAGTAATTCAAGTGGTAAAGAAAATAATATATTTTTTGGTTTTTAGATTAAGAAGGGCAAAATTGGATTTTCATTCAAAATTTATGTTGACAAGGGAGGTCTTGTTACTAAAACAGTAAATGCAAGGGAGGTTTGTGTAATTTTTGAAAATTGAGGAGTGCCAAGTGAAATTGTCAGAAACCTCAGGGGTGGTTTCTGTAATTATCCAAAAAAAAAAAAAAGCTGGTTCCAATTGTCTGTCAAGACTCTAGGCAAAATGTACATTCTCGCAATTACAATCAAAATTTTCATCTTGTTTAGTTTCTTACTTCCATCCTTACATGTATACACTACATACATATTAAAAAATTAACCAACGTCTAGCATATTTGGAACAGCTAAACTATTCACCACTCTTAAAATTGTTTCAGGAAATTAATTGTTTAGTCTCATATCCAAACGTCAGCCATCGTGCAGATTAGTCAAGACACTCTACAACAACTTTGTGGCCTGTTTAAGCGGAGGAGTTACACCCTGCCATCGGACTTTTGCAGTCAGCCCTCAGTTGATGCAGGCTTGGCTTTGACCCCCCCCCTCCCCCCCCCCCCCGCCGCTCCCAAAAAGTCTAGCACCCACCGTTACTAAAACTAACGGGGCTTAGTTCAAGAGCTTTGGCGCTTGTGAGATTTAATATGATGGGCCTTGTGTCCACTTTTGATCAGGTGAAAAGTAAACATTACAACATAGCCCAAATTTATACAAAAAATAATAAAGTCCCAAATAGGCTTGGGCTTTCGAAAAAATTAAGTTTTTATTTATTTGTCAGTTAAAACCACGTATTTTCAAGAAAAATTGTGCGGAAGAGTTTTCAAATTAGCATTATTCTCTTATTTTTTTCAAAATTTTTTATTTATAAAGAGAAAATGAAAAGGTAGAAGATGAGCGGAAGGGGGATGGAATTGATGAGAACGAGATCCTGGTTCCAAAACAAAACTAGGATGTATTTAGTTACAATTGTAACACACAACAAAATCCTAGAAAACCACGTTTAACTGCTTGAATTGAAGATGGAAATAGATTCCACAATTGTCGTGAGAAACCAGTCTAGGCTGGTACTTTGATTCATATGTTTCTAAAACTTCTGTCTCTTGTCTAGTTCTAAATTGGGGTGCCCTAAAAAATGTTAGAATTGGAGCACGTGGTTACAAACTTGCATAGTGCAATTTTGAGTCCCCGTAATCTGGCCCAAGAACCCAAAGAAAAGAAGGGGGAAAAATGAAAAACAAATGAGTAATGAGTTATTTTGATGAGAATGCAATGCCAAAGCTACCCACTCAGTCCCTTTTTCTATCCCGTCCTTCCAATCTCTAATGGTTGCGGTAATAACATATCCCCCCTCAAATGCACTTTCGTTTCTACACTTTTTTTCTCCTCTCTTTTGTGGTTGGTTTTGCTCTTTATTTATCATCTGTTGCATAAGCTTGCCAGTTAGATTTTTCCTTTTCTTTTGATTTGGTCAAACTCTTGATTTTAAGCAATACTTTTATTATATTCTTTTTCAAGCTGCTTAAGTCTTGTTTCCAACTTCCAATTGCTAATGAGAATTTTCAAAATCAACAAAACATGGATTAAAAGGTGGTAAGCATAATAAGTCAACATAACCCCATGGCCTTTGTCTATATGAATTTTGGAAATGGAACAACTTTGCTAAGCCTACTTGGTGGGGACGCCAATGTGGTATCTTTTGGCCCCGGTAAATAACAAACTGAAAAAGAAGTTTTGGAAAAGTTCTAGCTCGCTGTTTGATAATGAACAAGGGGAGATTCTTAGGTGGATCGATCTACGGCCTATCTGGGGACTTTGTGATTTAAAAGAATGCTAAGTAAGTGAAATGATGTAAAATGATGTAATGATACTTATATAGTTTTATTTTAAATAACAAAATCCACTTATAAGGTCGTGGACCAAGTCCACTTAAGAATTTTTCATGGACAAAGAATCAACCTAACTTGGTTGGGTTGACCACTACCAAGTTTTCAAAGGCTAAGTGAGGTAGGAGGACAAGGGTTTGAATCCTGTCTTCCATGAAAAATCCAAATGATGCACCCATTTGGTCTGATAGAGGTTCAATTCAGTTCCCTTGAGTCCAGTTGGGCCTCCTATAAAATAGGTTAGGAATATAATAGAATACAATTAACGATTGATAATTTTTTTTTTTATTATGGACAAGGTGCACTCTCAGGTGATACTTAACATCCATGTGGCTTTCGTTCACTTGTGACCAGGTGATAAGCTAAGAATTTGTTCTCAACAATTTCTGAATTTTGTAAAAACGGAATTTAGAAAAGGTGACAATCAGTTACTCCTAATTTTAGGTTGAAAAAATTCAAAAAAATGAGGTTAAAAAAAAATAGTTGAAAACATCACAAAACAAAATTTTCAAAATAAGTAAAAAAAACTTTGAGAACAAATGCTAACATTACAAATTAACTAAATTACTACCAAAAATAATTCCGGTTCTCGAAAGAGTTATGTTTAATTTTGTTTCTAATTGGTCAGGAACATTGAAAAATCATAGAACTACACCGTGGGGGATTCATCAAGTTGTTCTAATGGATCAAAGCAGCCATTTCTATACTATTATTTATTTTTCAGTTCTTAACCACGTATTTGCAAGAAATGATGCGGAAGAGTTTTCAAATTGTGAAGGGGAGGGATGAAATCGGTGAAAAATAAATCCTCGTTCTAACACAAAATCGGGATATATTTTGTTACGATTGTAACACACAACTAATTCGTTGAAAACCTTAAGTGCTTGAATCGATTCCATCCCCTCCCCCTCAGCATGTGTAGGGTAGGGGATGGAAAAGGTGAAAAATAAATCCTCGTTCTAACACAGAATCGGGATATGCTAAGACGCCAGTGTAGGTTGTACTTCGATTCATATGCTGCAAAGGGATAATTACACATATCTCTCCTGAGGTTTGTTATAATTGCACTTACTTCTCTTTAAGTTTTAAATATTACACTTACACTCTCTATATTTATGTTTTTATAACAAAACAAGTTTATTTTTATAATGTAACCCAAAAACACCAACCAAATAATTTAAAATAACATTTCTTATACAGTTATTCAAGTCTTAAATAGCGACAAATAAAAAACAAACGCTGCTAACAAGCACTGCAGTGACTGAAGTGATTAAGCTTTTGAAGTCAGTCCCGTTAGTTTTAGTAACTCTGCGTACTAGACCTGTAGAGAGAGCCGGAGACTAAGGGGTCAAAGCCAAAACTGACATCAAAACCTGAGGGCTTACTGCAAAATTGCTATATTAAGACGTGTCAACAAAAATAAAGAATGAAACCAAGTTAAAGCCGACCGCTTTCCTGTGATTGTTAATGTTTGCTGTAGTGAACCACACCACAAAATCGTTGCAGGGTGTCTTGACTTAATGTGCATGATATTGACGTTTAAATGAGAGACTAAACTTAAATTTCGTTTGCCTAGAATCTTGATAGACAATTGGAATGCTTTATTTTTTTTATTTTTATTTTTGGGGCTAAAGTTGCTAAAATTAGGTGTAAATGACGGATCAAAAGAGATGTTTGGCGTTTTGAGATGAAAGTAAATAGTAGTATTAATTTTCTATTCTCGAACAGATGTGTCTGATCGAACTTTGAGGTGATAATGTCCATGGGGCTTTCGTCAGGTGACTTGTTAACATTACAAATTAGCCCAGATTCCTAACAAAAAAAAAAAAATAATAATAATAATACGAAGGCCCAAATAGGCTTAGGCTTTCGCAAAAGTTAAATTTATTTACTATTATTTATTTTTTTGGATCCTAAAAACCACGTATTTGCAAGAAATGGTGCAGAAGAGTTCTCAAATTAGTATATGTTCTTCATAAAACTTACGACAGCTTGAAAAAGATACAATAGAAGTATTGCTTAAAAACAAGAGTTTGACCCAAAAAAAAAAAAAAAGGAAAAATCTAACACCCAAACTTATACAGTCGATAATAAATAAAGAGCAAAATTCCGCAAAGGGATAAAAAAAAAAAAAAAAAGTGCAGAAAACCGGAGTGCATTTGAGGGGAATATGTAATTACCTCACTAATTAGATATTGGACGAACGGGATAGAGAAAGAGAGTGAGTGGTTACCTTGGCATTGCATTCTCACCAAAATAACACATTACTCATTTCTCTTTTGTTCTTTTTGGGTCTTTGGGGCAGATAACGGGAACGCAAAATTGCAGTGTGCAGATTTGTAATCACAGGCTCTAATTCGAACCACTATTAGGCACCCAAATTTACAAATACACAAAATGAAGAAGTTATGAAACAGAAATTTTTGCAACACGTGAATCAAAGTACCAGCCTAGACTGGCTTCTCAGTGCAAACAGGTGGACTAAACAGCTTTCATCCCAACATGTTATAGATAATTCAACAGTTTTGGAAGCTATTTCCATCTTCATTTCAAGCACGTAAACTAGGTTTTCTAGGAGTTAATTTTATGTTACAATTGTAAGTAAAATATCCCAATTTTGTGTTAGAACGAAGCTTGAGTAGAGTCAATGTCTTTTATTTTCATCTTGTTTTTTCCTTCCAATTTACATTCATTAATAATAGAAACTAGACTGGTATAAACCTTTGCCCTCGTATAAGATTGATTATTCATTGAAGAACCACTTTAGAAATGAATTTTTCAACCGCAACAATTTGACAGATTGCATCATATTCTAAAGGAATTATTGTCTTAATATTTGCTACATTGTATTGTTGTGTGAAATTCTTTCATCAGTCATAAAAACTCACGTACAAATTACGTTTAATTAATGCTATGTAGATTAGGTTTGATTAATGCTCCAACTAATTTTAGCTTGCATATTTAAGACTAAAATTTAGGATCTTTTAACTCTTACCCTTCATATTCATACCCCCTCCATTTGTCTTTTATTGTAAAATTAACATAAATTGATCCAATTAACAAACCCTTATGGAATGTGTTCAAGCTGGATTGGGTAATACAACAATAAATAATTGTGAGTTTCATAAAAAAAAAAAAAAACTCATTTTTTAAAACTTTCGTGACACGGCAAAACCTTTCATTACTTAACATCAGTTCGTTCCAACAACAACGCAGCCAATAAGTTTTCGGGGTTATTTGGAATATGCAAAAGTCAAGTCATGACTTTGGCGCAAAGAGGAGGGAGGATGAAGTACGTTTGCATACATATTCATGCCGATAAGAAAAGACAAAATTTTCATTAGATTAAGAAAAAGAAGTGTATGACGCAGTTATGGTCTGGGCAGTGATTGTCTATCATTACTTACCAGTTTACCTCGCATACAAGCTTGCAAGCTTTAAGGTTCCACGGGTCCATAAAAGCGGTATACATTATTACTAGGATTACATGTCGAAATTAAAACATTACAACATTTGAAAGACCCAAAATTCATCTGGCTAGCTACCTCGGAAGTAGACGTCTCTGATTCAGATGCCTCTGTGCCACGACCCTCCATAGACTAATCAAGAATGGCGTGTTTCGCCTTTCTGCAAAATGTGTTTCTCCAATAAACTGTCTTCTGATCCGTCAGTACACCAAATACAGCAATTCACCTTCTGAAATTGTGATGCATAGACCATAAATGGCAGGCCTAGCCCAATCGGGGAAAAGAAGTGATGCTAAAGAAGCAAATGTTAAATAACCAAACAACTGCATACCATGATCAATTACACGATTGATTGTGGAAGAACGAGGTGGAGAATGTCTTTGTTGATAACCATAGGCGAACAAATACAGGATAAAACTGATAACTCCACAAAGAACCGTTTTTGGGTGTGTTTGGAAGGGGGATTTTTTTTGGTTTTGGAATTTCAAGACAAGAAATTCGAGGAGAATTTGGATGGCCATGGAAAAAGGTTGTTGGGATGAAATAATCTTGCAAAAAGAAGAGAGAACTTAGTGGTTGCCTAAACACAACTCTTCGAATATGGATTCGTTAATGGGGAGAGATCCTTCGTTTATATTGACGTTGTGTTTATGGATTATGTCAAGTTTGAAAACTTCTCTCTTTTCTTGATTGGTTGATAGGTCGGGGTAACGCGATGAGCTGATACAACTGAATGTTAACGGGTAAGACACAAAATTAATATATGGAGACTAATGTGAAAGTGGCAAAAAAACCGCAGTATTATTTGTAAGGGAAGAAAAAATAAACTATTCAATTCAACACTCTGATTAGTCTTTTGAAGTGAAGTAAAGATACCCTAGAATTCTGATGTGGCGTTGACCCTAGCATTAATACATGAAAGGGATATATTTTTGGCACGCTAATCTTTCCATTGGAAATACATGAATTGGATGGGTTGCTGAAGCTAACGACAGTTTGACGACAGTTAAATGAATTGGATTTGGAGGGAAAATTTGTCCTCGTCAGATTAAACTACTGACTTGCGCTATATGTGGATTTCGTGATGAGAAAATCACTGTGTGTTTGGGTAATGAGTTCAAAATTTTCAACCTTAATGATTTTTATAGATATATGGAAGAAGGGCCAGCAAACATCCATCTTAAATAAAGGAAATATAAAAATTAAAACAACAAAAAAAAATAAAATGAAAAATACTGTGTTAACGAAAAGTTATAAAAAAAACTAATAAATTTTTAAAAATGTGGCCCCACTTTAACATTACTCGACATTAATATGATGACTGCCTATGCATATATTGTTCACCTCACTGAATTTACCATTTTTTTGGTTAAATCTTAATTTCCATCATACAAAATTTGAAAGAGAAATTTCACCTTAATTGTCTTGCACATTGCGCAGTTGTCACAAGCCAATTGCCGAGAAATTCAGCCGTGGTTGTACTAAAAGGCAGCAGGAAGGTCTCAAAGAAGTCGAATGGACGCATAATGTCAGAATGGAAAGTGGCAAAATAGTCGATTCAAGAGATATCAACTGTTAAAATTAAAAAAAAAGAAAAAGAAAATCACTAATAGTCTTCATCATAAAAAATGGCAAAACTGACGAACCGACCACCATACTCAGCAGATGACATCATCATAGCAAAATCTACAAAAATATAGATGACTCTGCACCTGTTGTATAGGCAAAAAAAGCCAGTAAAAATTTGACAACACATTAACATAATGCACAAGGTGGTATCAGCAGAACAAGTTGGAACCAGATTAAAAAGGCGGCCAGAAGGGAAAATAATAAGGAATAACAATCCAATTGGTTTTTAACTTAATGCTACCTGCTTTACAGGTAGCTTGTCCCTTTACCTGGTTTTGACTTTACCAAGCCACCGACTACACCTTTTGCCATTCCTTGATACTACACTATAGTCGCTACAGTAGGTCTTTAGTTTAGGCTACAAAGTTCTTCCAAATTTTATTTTCAAAAAAAAAAAAAAAAAAAGTTCTTCCAAATTTGAAGGCACGAGGTCCGTTCCTTTTGGCACCTAGTACTATTCTCGTGGGAGTTTTTGACTTTTTTGGCAACAATCCAGCAAGACTTCTTGTATGTTGTTTACATTGTATTTAATCAAGTGACGGTTGGATTAAAAAAAATTAAAATACTACTTTCGCATAAAAATGAAGGCCCCATATACTTTGCTAGAGAAGATGTAAAAATATTATGCGTCTGTAAAATACTTTGTACACGGGTACGGAATGTTCAAAAGCAGCAAACGATTTACCGTGGTTGTCTGGAATGTCCAAAAGTCAGGATCGAAAAGTAGGGAGAATGAACATGCACATTTGCACAATAAATTATGGAACATGTACTTATGCCGACCCACTTGTGAGAAAAAATAAGACAAGATTTTCAAAATAGATTAAGAAAAAGAAACATATGACGCATTTATGGTTCTTCGGGCGTTGTATTCTGGGGTCCTCACAATTCAACAGTGGGCGTCTGTCATTAATAAGGCAAGGTTTAAGGTGGGAATTATACGATTTTGGGGAACCCGTCATCAATTTAAGGACCTGATCAATCGATTTTCTTCAACTACACAGGATGGGGTCCATCGGCTTGGCCCATACGCACATGGCCTCGGAACCAAGGAAGTTCAATTGAAACAATAAGTCCCACCTCTTCTTTTGACAAATGCTGCTTTTTTGGGACCGGCACGAACACTGTCCCTAATTTAGCAGCCCATAATGCGTGGCTTTTGGCCAAGAAGATTCTCTTTTCATTGCTCTTTGTTCTCTGTTTTTTTTTTTTTCCCCTTCTTCCCCTACAGTGCCTGCAATAGATTTTAGAGAACTAGATGAAGATCCATTGGTGGTGGTTAACCGGTAAAACAGTGCCAACAATAAATGAAGAACCACCTCCAATGTCGATACAACATTACTTCAGTTTCTTCTTGGTAAACTAGAGGATTGCATTCGTCTGAATGAGGACATCAGCACAAGGATTATCTTTTTTCTGGAGGTGACTAAGCTTGCTATTCCACGCAGTATGTCTAATAGGCCTTTTATGTCATACCCAAAAAGTCCATTAGGCTTTCGTCCACTTAAGGCTAGGTGATTTTTAAACATTACAAAGGCCCAAATTACAATAAATAAATCAATAAATAAATAAAAGAAAATGAAAAGGCCCTCTATTGTTGGCCTTTAGAGACAATCACTCCATTTAGGAACCTTTTAGCACAATTTCCTTATCATTATGAATATCATAACCCACTATGAGTATGTATTTTGATAATTACCCTCAAAATATTTAGTTTAGTAATAGAATAGATATCATTCACCCCAAAACGATTAATGAGTTTGATTAAATAGTATTTTAAGAAAATAATAGAAACTCTAGTTAATTACTTTTGTTCCAATTGAAGAATAGTAACATCTTTTTTTAAACATCAACAGTAAGTGTCGTAATTACTTGTACCCATTTTTCTCCTTGATTTCCTTAAACCAAACACCCTTATTTTTCAGTCACTGAAAAACCCCATACTTACATGTTACGTTGTGGAAGAGTTTATGGAATTCGTAGCGTTTCCTTACTTTACAAACTTTTTTAAAGAAGAGAGTGAAAATGTAGAAGTGGGATGGGGATGGAAACGGAGTTAACTAAATACTTGTTCCAACACAAAAACCGGTTTATATTTATTTTCAATTGCAACACATAATTAACTTCTCGAAACCTCGTTTAAGTGCTTGAATTGAAAATGGAAATAGATTCCAAAGTTGTTAAATCATTTCTTTTAGTTTTTTTTTTCATTATACAGGAAGTGTATTATCTTCGACCATTTTTACATTCTCCAGGACCATTGATGTATAAATCGAAGCTACAGCTAATCTTCTTCTTCTCCCTTCTTGGCGCTGCTTACCACCAGTTTTGACCAAAATGATTCTTGCATCTATGTCCAATTATTGATAACTTTATTGTGCAAAGTGTTCAAAATAAAATTTTAAAGTGCAAAGTGAGAATCGTCGAAAACATTAATTTCAACTGAGATGTTTATAGCTAAAACTAGCGTACTACATTAGATTAATTAACACAAAATGGAATTTTAGAGTGACATATTTGAAGAACTTGAATTCACAACATTTTTACCATTAAGCATTCCTATGCGATCGTCTGAAAGTGCTCCATTTTGTCTTTGATGGAGACAAGAGTTCAATGTTTACCAGTTATTAAAATCTGCTAGATTTAATGTACATTAGACTGTTACAAAAATTACGTGGTCCTTAAAAAGAAATCATAAATTTATGGTTGCCTAAGCAGCAAGGTAAAGAAAAAAATGAAATTTTGTTTTTGAATTTTCTTTTTTTAAATTAAGCTGCTTCACGTCTATTGGATTACTTTTGTTAAATTTTGTTTTTGAATTTTCTTTTTCTAAATTAAGCTGCATCATGTCTATTGGATTGGATTACTTTTGTTTTCGAAATGTCGATTTGTAAAAGTTTCTTTCCAATATAAACCAGCCTAGTTATAAAAAGACAAACTATTCCCACTTCCCTTATTTAGTATCCAAGAAAGATTGTACAGGGTGTTAGTTAAGTTTTCTATTAAATAAGTTGTTGATTATCTCAGTTGAGTGCGTCATTGGTTAGACGTCATTGACTTACATCTTGTTATTCATAAGAATCAACTGCCAAACGCATAGCCCAGTAGGTAAAGTATTTATTTTCTGGCTTTTAAGATTTAGGATATTAATAGCATCATGCACTAATTTTGAATGATAAAAAGATATACATTTATATATATATATATATATATATATATATATATATATATATATAAAGTGAGAGTCTTGCTTTTCATGTTATATTTTGTCACTTAATGTAATACCCCAAAAAAAAAAAAAATTTTACTGGCTAGTTCTAAAATCACTCATAATTTTTTTTTTGTCATCCTCCTAGAAACTTCACAATAAATTCTATAAAAAAAATTAATAACATATATATATGTGTGTGAAATAAGAACACATATTAAAGTGTGTCAAGATAAACATAAATAAAAGGGTTAATAATACTTTACCCCCTTAAACTTATTCCCGAGTTTCATTTTATCCCCTCAACCAAATTTATAAACACTTTATCTCCTTGACAGATTATGTCAAAATTTACATGACATGATGTATTTTAGACATATATGCCCTTCATTCATAAACAATTGAATACTTATTTTATTCTGATGACTTTATGTAATTTTTTAAGCTTTTCTAATTTGTGAATATATCAGTGTTTTTCAAAATTGTCACATATTTTTGTTTGTTTTGATTTTTCAATAATCAAACAAATTAAACCAAAAATTTAATAACATTACTGTTACTTGTACAAAAATTACATTGTAGAAAAATCAAACTCCAAGACTAATTTTCCAAAACATGTAATAAACTAGTAAATGACAATAAAATTTATTCAAAAAATCAAATACATAATTTCAAATGTCAAATTTTTTCAAACTTATTAAAATAAATATAAGTATTTACTTGTATAAAACAAATGTCTCAACTGAAATGTAGGTGCAATTAAACTAAAAATCAAGAGAAATAATTTATAAATTAATTTATAAAAATATAATATTTATGAAATACTTCTACCGTCACAAATTTAAAAATTGTAAAAAATATAAAAATTCATTATAAATAAATAACAAAACTGTAATATTTATGAAGTACTTATGCAACTTTTTTGTGCTGATTGCAAAGCGCCATAAGCGACCAGTAAAAAACAATCACGCCTTCATCTCATACTTCAAATGCATGTTTACAGGTCGGAGGTATGCACACATTGAAGACAATTATTTGCCAATGTTTTGAAAAACCACAATCAATTTATTTGGTTTCATTTGCACTTTCAACCATTAACAATATCTTCACTGTTTGTTAATCTTCATTTGGTGGGTCGTGGAGCGGATGAAATACTGCTTACCAATGAGAGATACATTAAGTAAATGTGAATCAATTTAACAATGACAATGGCAGGAGTAAGGGATATTGAGTGTTATATTACATTTTATGGTGTTACACTTGTGTTACATAATCTCAATCCCAAGTAGATTGTTGGGAATAACAGATTGATTACAGACTTAAGCTTGGAAGATTGTATATTCGTTAAAAAATTGCTGGGGGAATTTTTAAAATTAGCCTCGCAAGTGCAAGTAACTTTTGAGGTTTAAGTGTAAACTTTCTTTTAAATATGGAAATTTAGATTATATAAGTAGGCCATAATATCATGTTAACTATTCACCAACAAAATTTTAAAGGCCTGCATATTATATTGGAAGTTAGGAGATATTTATTTTCTCGATTCAAGAGAGACTATATTGGAAGTTATATATATATATATATATTGGAAGTTATATATATATATATATATATATATATATTTTCTCGATTCAAGATAGAAAGGGAAGGCTTCACAGTCAAATAAAAAATTTCATGTATAACTAATGATCCTGCCAGTTAAGTTGGGTCCCAAAAATAAACGTGAGACATTTGACTGATTAAAAATATTCAAAATTTAACCATTTTGGACGGTGGTTCATGTTCAACAGTTGCTAGACCAACCCTTTGCCTTAAATTTCACCAGTGGTGCCAAACAAGTCTTGTGGGTCTCTATACAAGGTGAGAATAAGCCAGGGATAACAAGTTACAACCATACAAGAGGTGCATGAACTAAGTGCTACACTGGAATAAGGGTAAGAGTCCCCTCTAAAATTTTAGAAACCTGAGTGCATTTCGAATTTAAATTGGAGTTTTAAAGAATATAAAGTCCTCAAATGAAAAGTGATCACAATGCTTAGCATCTCGCATTGAAAGGATATCAGTTATTAATTGATTAATAATCTTCAAAATTGTAAACTACCAACAACTTGGGTTAAAACATTTTGGACCTATAATTGACACTTAAAACTTTAACCAGCCTTAGGTACAAGTGCAACAGACTGGTGCTGCACGGGGCAAAAAGATGGAAGAAAGGGCCATTATTTGCTTGGAACAAAGGCATCCATAGTTGCTTGTGGTAATTGTTAGAAACAGTTACCAAATTCCCATATACAAAATTAATAATTGTAAAACTAAAATAAGTGTAGATAAACTTCCAACATGGGTCTTGCTCACCGGAAGAGCCAATGAATTGCTTTGAAGCCTTTTGAACTGATACGCACCCGTACCAAAAAAAGCATGCAATAAAAAAAAATAAAATCCAAATTCAATCCATCCAGAGCATAATCTGGTACCATGGAAGGTCCAATAATTGTTACTGCAACTTCAAAAGAAAAAAAGAACAACAGTGAACCCCAAACAGAAAAAACATGAGATTGGTGATGGAGAATGAGATTAGCAGTGATGAGACACTGATTTTTCATTTTCAGTTTCGTTTTTTGATGGATCATTTCCTAAGGAGAGGTTACAGATTCACTGAAGGACCTGATCAGTCGATTTTCTTCAACTACACAGGAGGGAGTACATCCACTTGGTCCATATGTACATGTTCTGGGAACCAAGGAAGTTCAATCGAAACGATTCCACCTGTTCTTGTTCCTTGTTGCCGTTGCTGGCGGCTGAATTTTTTCACGATGGCTGCTCGTAGCCAATTCCGTATTCTTTTAATTTGAGATTGGGATAATTGGCATGCTGAAAAGAGTATTGATAGTGAAATTAGGGGCAGGCAAAGTGATTCAGGAAAAAGGATTGATGATACAGAAGCCAACGACAGAGGACCAAAGAATGCCAAACTGAATTTAAGGAAGTTGGCATAAAAACTTGTACATCTCGAAAAATGATTATTAATGGCAGAAAGCTTTAAGTTTGCATCATATAACAAACAATACACCAACAAACTCGTAATGGCTCCAAACATGGTCATCGGGCGTGTTTCAAAAGGGGATTGATTTTTTCCTTGATATTTCACCTGTAGAAAACTAAGCAACACTGTGACAATAAATGCAAAAATGGCTTGTCGAGACGACATGATTATGTCGTGAGTTTGCGAGAAATGGTTGTGCCTCATCACAGTTGAACTGATAGTTGTAGCGCCCTTGAATTCGACGATGAAGTTTGCTCCTGATTGGATAAAGAAATTTATCGTTGCGGCCTCTGACATTTCGGCAGGTCACTTACCTAAACAGGAATTAAGAACACACGAATAAGCTGAAGAAAGAACAACCAAGGAGAATAAAAATTGAAATGGGAAATAATTTGCTTGGTTACCTTCGAATAAGTGATTCCATGTGGGATATTTAGTATGGTTTTATACCGAAAGCAGGATGTATGGAGTTAACAAGGATGCAAAGATGCAAAAAGGTCAAAAGACGACAAATTTTTGGGGACAACTACCGGGAAAATTCTTGCCACTAGGAGGTCGGTACGCATTGCAATTTTGCACACAACTCCTCGTACTAAACTAGAATTTCTTCTATGGCTCCATCACGTTCAAGTTTTAAATGGCGTAGAAATAGAAAACAAACGGTGCAAACAGAAGCACTGCAGTGACTCGAGTGACTACTCCTTTGAAGCAAGTCACCGTTAGTTTTAGCAACGGTGCGCAGTGGACTTTTAGAGAGATCGTGGGGTCAAAGCCAAAACCAGCATCAAACGCTGAGGGCTTACTGCAAAATTGCAATTTTAGGACGTTTCCACGAAAAGATTGAAGTTGAAGTTGAGGTCGACTGCTTTACCTAATCAGACCACAGAGAGTGCCTTGACTTAATCTGCATGGCGTTGAAGTTTGGATGAGGGAATAAACAATTTATTTTCTGAAACAATTTTAAGAATGATGAAAGGTTGAGATCTTCTCAAATAGTACAATCCAATGCTTAGCGTTTGCTTACCTTCGATAATGAAATATCTTGTATTGCGTGGTTTACCCCTTATAGTTTCACCCTTCTTAATTGACTACTCAATATTTTGGTGGTTCAAACTTTTGATAATGAAATATCTCGTATTGCATGGTTTACCCCTTGTAGTTTCACCCTTCTCAATTGACAACTCAATATTCTGGTGGTTCAAACTCTTGATAATGAAATATATTGTATTGCATGGGTTGCCCTTATAGTTACGCCCTTCTTAATTGACAACTCAATATTTTGGTGGTTCAAACTCTTGATAATGAAATATCTTGTATTGCATGGTTTACCCCTCTTGGAAATGAAAAAATGTCAAGTGGTTAGAGTTCTACGACTTCACCACAAATGTCTGGGGTTTGAATCCCACCAATATTATTCCCCTACCCCCAATTGTAATAGTACTATAGGTTTTATAAAAAAAAAGTTTATATTCCTATCACATTCTCTTTTGTTCCCGCTAGAACATTATTTTTTATATTTTTTTAATTCCTAGCAAATAATTTTTTTTATCTTCCTAATTAATACTTGTTTGAGCAATCTTATCATACCGTAAACAGGTAACAACCCTGGGCCATTTTTTTCTGGTAGGATGAAAACTAGGATGGAAGTAAGAAATTAAACAAGATGAAGATGTCGATTCTAATTGGGACAATGTACATTTTGCCTAGAGTTTTGATAGACAATTGGAACACTTCTATACATATATCAGGGCTATATAGTTAATAAAAGCGGGGGTAAAAAAGGTATCAAAAGCGATATTTGGAATTTGGAGTTGGAGATGAGAGTAAATAGTAGTATTGTTTTTCTGCTCTCATACAATCATGTAGTTAGGACTATAAACGAGCCAAGTCGAGCCCGAATATTGAGCTAATTGAACTTGAGTTTGAAAAATTTTGCTAGAGCTCGAGCTCGATTGAATATCAAAACCAGTGCTTGAGCTCAAATCGTTAAACAATTAGGCGAAAGTCAGTGTCGATCTCGAACTTGAGTATCAATAAAAATATATAATTCTTTCAAAATATAGGGGTATTTTAGTAATATCACCTATTTAAAAAAATTATTTATTTTTTTGTAATATATATTTATTTATTTATAATATTTATTTATTTATTTATTTATCGAGCTCGAAAAGCTTGACTAGCTTTTCGAGCCGAATACCTATATATTTGGGCTTGGTTTATACTACTTGAGTTCGGCTCGAGATAAAGCTCGAGCTCGGTCAACTCGAACTCGAGCCGTAGCTTGTGAGTAGCGCGAATCGAAAACAACCCTACGTGTAATAGGCCTTTCAGGTGAAACTTAATAATACTTGTAACCAGGTGATCGGTTAACATTAAAAAATAGTCCAATTCCGGCCAAAAATAGGGACCCAAATTCCCGTCAAAAATAGGGACCCATACTCCCAAAAATAATGACAATACGAAGGTCCAAGTAGGCTTGGGCTTTCGACAAAGTTTCAGTTTATTAACTGTTATTTAGTTTCCAGTTCCTCAAATCCACCTATTTGCAATGCAAGAAATGGTGCGGAAGAGTTTTCATTTTTATTTTTCGAACTTTTTGTTTGTTTATGTGGAGGCCAATCTTAACCGCCCAGTTGCATCATACCCTTGAATGTTTATTATTTAGTCAACCTAAGTATAAGGGTCCAGGTTGTTTAATGCTTCACCATTAATGGGCTTGCCTTTCAAACTTGGCCCAAATGAACACAGTTAAACCCCAAGAATCAACACTGTGTCATCTAAGACGCATAACTCGTATCTTTTACCTAGTTGATCTGCATTGACTTCTATCCAAAATTGGGTATCTAATTGTCCGACCTCGATTACAACATCGCCGTGATTACAATGGGTGAAAAGAGTCAATTAAAATCGCCCTCTATAAAGTCCTAACAGGCATAACTCGGCACAAATTGCCAACAGAGCTCGTCAGAATACCTAAGACGGGCACTCTTAATAATACACGTAAAACATCACCTGATATAACATGACAAGAGCATGGAAACTTTCGCCACTGTCACCTAAGCACACACAACTGAACCTATAACTGACATAGCTACCTTATGTGATCAACTATCAACATCACATCTCCAGGTATAATGAAGAAAATCTCAACCCTCAAGGCTCATCTACTTCAAGTATGAATACCCCCATTATTCACCTGAGAAAGGTATGCTTCTTATGTCACTCTCAAGTAGTCTATCTCTATTACGCCAGGAAGGGGCACTAAGTTAAGCATTTTGGCACTAACTTAAGCATCGGAGTCCATTCGGGGAAATACCCCGAGTGCTTTTGACCATTTCTATCTTGCAGGTCACGCCAGAATATCAACGGGCCTCGTTAAATTCATTCAACCATCTCGGCCAATCAGGTATCAATGAGTAGAAGGAAAAGGGAAAACGGATGCAATCAATGAGAACTAAATCCCCTTCTAACACAAAACTGGGATAATATTTAGTTACAGTTGTAACACACAATTAACTTCTTGAAAACCTCAGTTGAGTGCTTGAACAAAAGATGGAAATAGATGAAAAAATTATTGAATAATTTTAATACGTTGGGATGAAGCTGTTTAGGCCACTTGTTTTTGTGTATTTGTAAATTGGATTTGGAAATTTTTAGAAGGAGAGCATGTGGTTACAAAAGCATAAACTAAATGATGTAAAGCAAAGTAAGTCAACATTACTATGGCCTTGTCTCTCTGGATGTCGGAATGGGAGGACAACTTTGTTAAGTCGACTTGGTGGCGACATCAATATGGTATCTTCTAACTCCCGTAAATGACAACGTTTCACTCCGTACCTACCCAACCCAGCACACACACCAGGAAGCTACAGCATTTCCTTGATTAAAGCCACTCTTGGGGATTTTTATTTTTATTTTATTTATATTTTTTTGGATTTTTGGAAGAAAACAGAGTGAAAGTCTCTGTTCTCCCACACTCCCCTGCCCTGGGGCGCTGCCGGCGGGGGCCCTTCTTTTAGAGGAAGCTTGACTGTTGTACTGCATTTCCTTGACTTATTTTCATCTGCTTCCGCTTTACATTTTGTTAATAATCGAACCGAAGACCAATGTTAAACCTTTGCCGACTCGTATACGATTGATGATTCATTCATTCAGGAACCACTGTGGGAATGAATCTTTCAACCGCACCAATTCGACAGACTGCATCATGGCCTAAAAGAGTTATAATCTTAATATTTGCTACATTTTATTATTCTGTGTAATTCTTTCATTAGATTGTAAGAACTCACGTACAGATTAAGTTTAATTAATGTTCTACTAATTAAGGGAGTGTTTGGTTTATGTAAATAACACCCATTATTCATGTTTAAAAAATAATTATCACTATTCTTCAATCAGGATGAAAGTGATTAAATAAAGTTTATAATTTCTCTAAAAGACTATTCTATCAAACTGGGAAGACTGGTACCCATTCATTACTAAACTAAATATGTTAGGGGCATTTAATCCAAAAAAATGTTACGGGAATAGTCAAAACTCATGCTCATAATTAGATTAATTATATTCATAATGATAGTGATTGAGGAATTTGAGCCAAACGGCCCCTAAGCTTAATTAATGTTATAAGAAATTTTTGCTTACATATTTCTAAGACTAAAATTCAAGATTTTCTACTCTGACCCTTCATGTTCGTAATGGATAGAAATAATGAAAATCCACCGTTTTTTTTTAAGTTACAGGAGTATTAATCTGTTGAAAAATTGAAATAAATTGATCCAATTCACAACCACTACCGAAATCTTCAGTTGTTTTTTTTTTTTTTTTTCCTTTTTCTACTTTTTAGTTTTTCAGGAACAGTGGACCGCAGTTAAAGCACACTGGATTGGGAATTTGAGGCTGAATTTTCATTGGAGACTGTAGGCAATTTAATAAACCAGGCCTTCTAGAATTTGTTATTTTATTTTGTTGGCCACGTGTCATATTTTAATTGGTTATAATAGTTTTGGGTCTACGTGGGGTGTGTGCATGTGATTGTTGCCCTATTGCTAGTGTTAGTTTTTGGGTCTTTTGGTTTGCGCTGCTGATATCAATTGGGTGGCTTATAGTTTCGGTTTTCATCAGACGTTTGTAGCGCCTTTCTTTCGCTTCCAAATAAGAAAATTTTCTCTCAAATTTTGCTTGAGTTTTCTTGTCTAAATTTCGGTGAGTTTTATTCATCTATTTAATTTGAGTCCATTAGAGACAAGTAAAATAAAAAACAAAAATGTCATGCTCTGTTTCCTAAATAGGGGTTGGAGTTCAGACTAATTTTAGATTTATTTAGATTCCTTTTTTTTTTTCAACTTCCTAACTCATTCAATTATGACATTCGAATGCACATTCTTCATTGATTTTTTAAATGCCCCCCTCCCCCCCACCCCCCCCCCCCAAAAAAAAAACAAAAAAATAGAGGTTGGAATTCATCTTAATTTTAGATCTATTTTAACTATCTTTGTATATATTTTCTTTATTGAATTTTTCCCACTTCATAAAGGATCCGGGATCTCAATTATTACTACATCATTGATTCTGTACAATTTGGCATACATTCAACAGTGAAACACTTAAATTATATAGTATACAGAGTAATAATATTTTTTGAAATTCATTTTAAATGATATTTTTTGAAATGTAAAGTTTATACTAAATAATATATTTTCACCCTTTTACCTTTTTATGTAAATTATCAATCAAATTGTGCATTTTGTACTACAACGTTAATGCTCCATCCCGCTCTGTAACAAGAAATTTGCAATTAAGGGCAAAGCCAAAAAAAAAAAAAAAAAGAAAAAGAAAAAAATTCTCGATAGTTCAAGCACTCTCATTTATTGATGAAGTAAATATTTGAGAGGCGGGTAAGCTACCAGCGTACTACTACAATTTAACAAAAACGGAAGTACTAATAAATCAAAGTACATTTTAACAACCAACATTCGAGGGAGCAAATGAATTGCACTTATCCATGAAAGAAAAACCCCGCTTACATGCCCAAAAGCAAAAATGTTGTGATACCAAAAAAAAAAAAAAAAACGTAATTTTTTTTATAGACATGATCAATTTTTGATGAAATTTATCAACTTTCTACAAAAATTTATTATTTTTGTATAGCTAGTCATCTAGCTAGCTACCTCGGAAGTAACTGTCTCTGATTGAAATTCCTCTGTGCCACGACCCTCCTCCATAGACTAGTCCAGAATGGCATGTTTCGCCTCTCTGCAAAATGTGTTCCTCTAATAAACTGTCTTCTGATCCTGTGGTACACCAGATACAGCAATTCACTTTCTGAAAGTGTGATGTATAGAACATAAATAGCAGGCCCGAATCAGGGAAAAGAAGTGATGCTGAAGAAGCAATTGTTAAGTAAACAAACAACAGCATACAATGATCAATCACATGATTGATTGTGGAACGAGAAGGAGGAGAAAGTCTTTGCTGATAATCGTAGGCGAAGCTGTACAGGAGAAAACTGATAACTGCACAAAGAACTGTTTTTGTGTGTGTTTCGAAGGGGGAGTTTTCTTGGTTTTGGAATTTCAAGACAAGAAAGTCGAGGAGAATTGGGATGGCAATGGAAATAATGGAAGGGGGAAAACTTGTTTGGGGCCTTACAGGCATACCCTCTAATGGTAAGAAGTGGAAATGGCCCCAAATCATGTTGTAGAAGAAAAGATTGTAGTGTCTAGGGAAGCTTCTCATCGAGGGATCGAGGTAAATATTTCTTCTCAGAGGATTAGGCATCGTCAAATTGGATAAAAAAATCTTGCGAAAAGAAGAGAGAACTAATGGGTTCCTTTGACACAACTATGGATTCCTTAATTGCAAAAGATCTCTCATTTATAGACTTCTTTTTTTTGTGTTTTATAAAGTTTGAAAACTTTTGCTTATCTTGGTTGATATTTCGGGGTAATGTAAGCGAGAAATCAAAGCTATGCGCTGATTGGTTGGGCAATTACAGAAGGATTCTGGTCAATGCGGCTGCCCCGAGTTTGAGGAAAAGAGTCGACAAAGCTACACAATGAGAGCATGTGTGGACTATGGGGTTGGAAAATGAGTTCAAAATATTTATAGTTATATCCGTCTCAAATAATGGAGATAATATTAAACTTAAAACATTACATGTGTTGTATAGTATTATTTGAAATAAAAAATGTTGTGATGATTAAAATTTTAATTTGGGAAAAAATGTTCTAAAAATTTTACTATTTTAAAATTATATTTAGTAATGTGTCGTCACTCTAACATAACTCCACGTCAATAAAGTAATTATCTTGTCTATGCATATATTGTTCACCTAACTAATGCTACCATATTTTTTTCCTTAGATTTGAATTTTCATCATGCAAGATCTTTGCACTCTCGCGCAATTGTCACAAGCCAATTGCCGAGAAACTCAACCATAGGTGTAAAAACGGCTGCAGGAAGGTCTCAAAGAAATTGAATGGACGAATAATATCAAAATGGGAACTGACAAACTTTAATCTATAGGCGAAAGTAGTGTATCATCACGCTGTTACCGCAAAACTTTTCTAAGTATTACTTCCTCTTTAAAGAAATAGAATTTTTATGGCCCAAAAAAAAAAAATTCCCAAAAAGTCTTCGTCTTCAATTACAAGTATCGAAGACTAGACTTCGGTACGCAACTGACTAACTGATTATAAGCTCTTTAAGCACTTCGACACTGGGAAATAAACCTTCAGCAAAGAAAGCAAAAGTTTTGTCTGACTCAAGACGACGTAAGCAAAAGGTTGTTTTGTCTGACTCAGGATGATGTGGAAGCCCTTTGCGAAATATTAAAGAATCAAAATGATGTGGAAGCCTTTTGCGAAATATTATAGACTAAGGATGATGTGGTGGCCCTATGCGAAATATTGAGACTCAGGATGATGTGGTGGCCCTGTGCGAAATATTATAGACTCAGGATGCTGTGGTGGCCCTTTGTGAAATATTATAGACTGATCCCAAAAATTTTAGGAGCTGCTTGGTTAAAGGGTATGGGTATTATGGGATGAAATAAATCCTTAGTTGGTGCTTGGGTCAGAGGTATTGGAATGAGTTTTTTTGGAATGATTTCTAAAAAAATGAAATTCTCCCATTCCTTAGTCAAGTGGAGGGTTTTAGGACGAAACCCTTAATTGATTCCTTCCTAGCAACCGCTACTTTTTCTCTCTCACCCTCTATCCATCAAACACTCTCTTATCAGCTCTCTCTCTCCCTCCCCCCTTCTCTCTTCCTTCTTCCTCCTTGCCTCCGCCTTCCCTCCCTCCCTCCCTCCTCTATGCCTCTCTATTCTCCCTCTATCTACGGTTAACCATATTAAGGAGGCAAGCTCAGGTTGCTACTGCTCATTCATCCAACCATTCCCATATTACCAAAAAAAAAAAAAAAAAAAGGAGGTTTGGTTCATCTCATCCTCTGCCATTTCAATCTCTCTTATATTTGCTTTGTTTATGTTCGATTATTCTCTTTAACTACTTCCTTTAATTGTTGGGTTTTTTTTTTGGCTTGTTATTCCCCAGTAATTCATATTTTTTCAACTTTTGGATGTTAAATCTATCTTAAGTTTGCTTTGTTTGTTTTCCCCCTAGATTCATACTTTTTCAGCTTTTGGATGTTAAATCTCACTTAACTTTGCTTAGTTTATGGTCAATTCTTCTTCATAACTCCTTCCTTTAATCACTTAATTTTTATTTTTTATTTTTGCTTGTTCCCCCAAGTAATTCATACTTTTTTTAGTTTTTGGATGTTAAACTGAGTCTTGTATTTTGTGTGTTTATGGTTAATGTAACCGTACTGTTAAAATTTCTGGACAATTAGAAGAATGTGATGTAATTTATTATTTTTTTTGGGTTTTTCAGTTGGTTATAATATACTTATTAGTAGTGAATGTAAACTAATGTGTCTGTAGTCCCGGATAGCTCTGTTTCATATTCAGGACTATAGTCCTGAGGGTGTCAATCATGACTTACCATTTCTTGGTTGCTGTAAAGCTGGTTCCCAAATTAAACCTTTCAACTGAAAGTCTTCACGCTCAATTATATTGGTATTCTAATTTCTAATCAAATCTCTAGACCCAAAGCTGGCACTAGGTCATAAAGGTGTAAAAAAAATTCCAAGCACAGCAACAAACACATGAATCCACAGCCCTTTTGTCTGCTAAAAAGCTTGAGGAAAAAAAATAGTTCTTGGACCCACAATGTCGTTCCTAAACCTATTATATTGTCATGCAAATAATGTATACAATTTAGCTGCCTTGAATAATAATTTGGGCATGGTGATGCCATTTTGTTTAAGGAACTGAAGAACAGCAACAAATTTCTTGTGTCCATGGTATGAACTACTGATGAGTTATTTCTCATTTGATAATTTGGCATATTGCTTACATTATGTTTGACTTATTTTATGACGTGATGATATGTGCTTACTACTGAAATAATGATCGGCTTTATGACATGATGATATGTTGCTAGTATTATGTTTGACTTTTGATTATCATATTGTTATGTAGAAAAAATGCCATGTCTGCCTATTGGAAATAGAAGACGCAAAAAAATTCGAAATAGCCAGATTTTGTCAGGAATGCTATTCGTTGTTCTTGTAATTTTCATGATGTGGTACCAGTTAACATTCATATATCTCAAACGTAGGAGACGTCAAATAAAGTCTAAGGAAGAAAAAATCAATAAGCGCATGCAACACTTGTTTAATTTAACTAGAGATAGCGATGCTTATTGTATTAGCGAACTTCGTATGGATAGACGAACATTTAGGATATTATGTTAAATGATTAGAGATATTGGAGATTTGACAGCTACAAGAAACATGTCAATAGAAGAAATTGTTGCCATGTTTGTGTACATCTTGGCTCATCACAAGAAAAGTAGAACAATTTGTGGATCTATTTTGGAGAAGTAGAGAAACAGTGAGTCGTCAGTTCAATTTTTGCCTCCTAGCAGTTTTAAAATTGTATACCGTACTACTTAAGAAGCCTGAGCCTATTACCGAGAATTGCACAGATGAGAGATGGAAATATTTTAAGGTAATTTATTTATCAAATGCAATCATTTCAAAAGATAAATACTTTCTTTTAATCAACTACAAGGATTTTAACTCATTTTATATTTTTTATTTTTTAATATAGAATTGTTTAGGGGCCTGAGATTGAGACATTAATTAATGTGACACTCACCCACTGAACAAAAATCAAGATACCGAACAAGAAAAGGAAGTATTGCAACGAATGTATTAGGAGTTTGTTCTCCTAATATGCAATTCATCTATGTCTTGCCTGGTTGGAAAGGTTCCGCACATGATGGTCGTGTGCTTCGAAATGCTGTCTCTAGACCTAATGGTCTTAGAGTCCCACAAGGTAAACATGTATTGTAGCATCCAATATAATAATTTTAAAAATATATACACATAATATTTTTAAATAATGTACTTAATTTTAATTTTGTATATGATTGAATTTTGAAGGTTGTTATTACTTGGTGGATGCTGGATATTGTAATGCTGATGGATTTCTTGCCCCTTATCGAGGGCAAAGATATCACCTTAATGAATTCAATAGTTATCGACCAC
The DNA here is from genome assembly GCA_024721245.1 of Mitragyna speciosa. Classification (NCBI taxonomy): domain Eukaryota; kingdom Viridiplantae; phylum Streptophyta; class Magnoliopsida; order Gentianales; family Rubiaceae; genus Mitragyna; species Mitragyna speciosa. Next base: position 26,264,578 of record CM045557.1, read on the forward strand.
AGAGACCTGAGCAATATTTCAACATGAAACATTCTAAAGTTAGAAATGTCATAGAAAGATGTTTCGGGTTGCTAAAAGGAAGATGGAAGATTCTAGTATCCCCTTCATTTTTTCCAATTGAAACACAAGTGCGCATAATTATGGCATGTTGTCTACTGCACAATTTGATAAGGAAGTTCATGACCTTTGATCTACAAGAATTACTACCAAGTGAAGAAAATGAAAGTGAAGATGAAGAAAGTGATCAAGAAGTAGAGTACATATCAACTATTTCACCAAGCGACCAATGGGCAAATTTTAGGAATAATTTAGCTCAACAAATGTTTGACAATTGGAGGGCTAGACTTTAGTAATTATTTATGAATGTATGCTTATTTCTATGGGTTTGCACTAATTTGAATTGACATTTATGTATTCTTGTATTGTTGAATTTGAACTTATGATGTGTTCCTTTTTTTTGGATTTGTGAATTCCTGTTTCCAATGTATTCCTTTTTTATGATCTAGTCAAGAGTATGTTCATTAATTATTGAAGTTTATTGATATTCGTTACTTTGTTCTTATTAATATTATGATGACTTTTAAATGATAGGATAGAGAATGATGAAATAGTACGTGGAAGAGGGAAGAATAAATGTTTTTGGACTGATGAAGAGGTGAAAATGCTCATAGAAGCATTACAAGAGTTAGCTTATGATCCAATGTGGAAAACGGATGGAGGATTTAAAAACAACTATATGAATGAATTGCATAAGATTATCTTACGTAAACAACCCATGTTTAATAAAAAAGTCAACCCACATATCGAATCAAAAGTTAAATGGCTAAAAAATAGATATCATGCAATTACTGAAATGTGTAAAGAAAGTGATTGTAGTTGGAATGATGTTGAGAAAAAGATTGCTTGTGAAAAACAGTGGTATGATGATTGGTGCAAGGTAAGTAATTGACTACTTTTTAAATTATTCTTTTGCTAGTTTCAAAGTTTTATTAAGATTATCATTTACCTTTTTTCTCTGTTTTTAGGCTCATAAAGATGCAAAAGGTTTTTGGGATGTCAAATTTTCATACATAGGAGATCTTGAAATTGTGTATGGAAGAGATAGAGCAACTGGAGATATTGCTGAAGATTTTGCACAAGCTATTCAAAATATGGAAGCTGTCTATAATTTGGAGGAAGAAAATGAAGAGGTTGATGCTACTTCAAACTCAAATGATGACAATGTAGATGAAGATGAAGTAAATTCAATGGCACAATCAGCCTCACCAAGCTCAGCAAGCACAAGAAATTCTAAGAAACAAAAGAAACAATCACCTCCAGCTGCAAATGTGTCAAAGAGATTGAAATCTTCATTAACAACTAGGGGGTGATCTTGAAACACAGCTACAACTTCTCACCAGCAAATTTGGAACTTTTGTGGAGGGAATTCAAGCTAATTTCACTATCAATGGCAACAGCTATGTCAAACGAGGATAAACGTGAGCAATTAATCTCTGATAGAAGAGATCAAGTAGTTGATGAGCCTGTTGAAACTTGCCTTACCTCGGTGGAGATGTAATAATAGCAGCCAGCATACTTTCAGAACAGACTTCTAAGCTTCACGTGTTCTACAATCTTCTTGTAGAAATGAAAAGGCAATATGTAATTAACCTTCTTTATCCTCCATCTACTCATTGAAGTCCATGATCTAGTGCTGGTTGGAAGGGTGAAAAACTTGATGGAAATTTCTTTTTGTTATGGTGGATGTTAGATGGACAATATGATTAGTCCTTTGAAATATGTGGGATAGTGATCATGACTCTTGATTGATTTAGACTACTAGTTTGTGTTTTGTTCTAATGGAGCTTAGTAGTAGCTGTGTGTATTTTTGTGTGTATTATCTTCTGCAACTATATTATTGTGATGAAATTGGTGCTGATGACAAGAAACAATACTGTATTATTGTGTGTATTGCTTCTGCAATTGTATTGTGATGACAGAGAAACAGCTGTATTATTATGATGAATATGGCTTGAATTTGGTTCATTAAAGTATAATAGGTTTGTAGTTTTTCGCTTTGTTGATTTAGCATGAATATGGCTTATCTATATTAATGTGTTGGAAACTTAGACAACTTGCAGATTACCTGGTACGAAAACATAGATGTATGCAATTGTTCATACTTTGTATTAATTTGTTCTTTAGATTTTGAGATGGAAAGAGTAATGGATGACAATTTTGAAGTGCCATGTGGTATATGATCTTCCAATATTAGGATGGTCTTACAATTTCGAAGCATTGAAATAGAAAAAGCAACGGGGCAAAACTACAAATCAGGAAATGAATAGATAATCAGTAGCCAAAAAAAGGGCAAGAAAGAAAGGTGATTAAATTTTTTATACTTATTAATGCCCCATATTGCGTATGAAAATGAATGCCACTATCAAATATTATGCAGAAAAGAAATGACTTCACCGACTAAATCGAATCATTTCGCTCGAATTTTTCATTTTTGTAGTGCTTGTAGGTGGATGGAATCACAATCACATCAATGGAATTTGTTATTTATTTTATGTTATAATAAATTCTATATCAAAAGCAAAAGTGGAATTTACTTGAATTTCATTGCAATACACCTATCCAACCAAGCATCATGAATTGGAATGATACCCATACCTTTATGTGAACCAAGCAAAGATGTCGAAATGAAAAATTTCATTCTAATTCCAGAGTATATGATTCTAATTCTGATTCCGATTCCAGTTTACGAACCAAGTAGCCCCTTACTTTTAACATTCCAAAATGCCCCCAGTCAGTAGTTGCCTTCATTGTATGACCTTCAATATTCTAATTTGGTGGGAAATCACTGTTTTTAGGAAGGTCAATGTGTGATGGAGATTGGGATTTTGTTTTTGGTTGTTGTTTTGGATTGGGGGGGTCATCTTGTGGAACATGTGGTAGCTTCAACCAAGCAAGAAACCTTTCGGTGTGAAACTAATTGTCACGCCCGAAAAAATCGTGAAAGTAAAAAGGGTGTAAAAGGGTGTTAGTGGGGTCGTGACTGTCGCGTCCCGAAAAGACGGTCTAGTCTAATGACTCTTTTGAAAAAGCAAGTTTTTGGGAAAAATCGTGCGCGTGTGTGAAAAATCGGGTTTTTATTGAAAAAGTGTATTTTAAGAAAAATGGCATTTAAAAAAAAAACAAGGCCGGGACTAAAAGTGCAACAGGTTTGGCCAACTAATTTTGAAAAAGGGTTTTATTTTATTTTTAAAAAATGGAGTCGCCACTTGTTACTGAGTTAGGGTGTACCAAGTCACCCGAAAAACCGTTTAATAAAAATAAAAATAAAAATTTTAGAAAAACATTTTAAAACCCTTTTTCGACTTCGATCTACGAAAAAACGAGAGAAAAAGGTTCGGGAGTCACATTTGAAGAAAGGGAAGGCAAAGGCTTGCGCCTAAGGCACCCTTACAACCTAGCCGAGGCTAGTTGCGAGGTTTAATCAAAATTTCCTAAATTAACCCTGGATTCTATCGCGTTTTGGATGTATCTAAATGAATGCAAATCCTAAGTCTAAATATGAGTATCGAGAGGGTCGAAATGTTCCGTCGAGGCTTGGTCGGAATTATCGCATTAATTGCGAAACCCGAGTCGAGACCTCGAAGGAGTCACGAGTTTTTATGCCAAATGGATGCAAAAAGAAAAGAAAAGAAAATAATAATATATATAATAAGTGATTGAAGAAAGTGGGGATGCAACATGACGGGTACGGGAAACTAGTAACTCGTGAAATAAATGTTTCTACTCACGGAGGGGGGGAACGGCATGTACGCCACCGCTTCTCACGCAAGTAGATGACTATTTCTAGTCAAATCACACAAATGTCCTAATTTCTAAATGAGATGCAATCTAGATGTCATGTATTTTAAAAATGTGTTAAAAATAATAATAAATAATAAGAATAATAGTAATAATAAAATCATGCCAAATGAAAAGAAAACTAAAAGTGTGAAGTGGGATGTAAAATGCACACGAATGTACCTAACACTAAAATGTCCTAAGGGTCTAGCGTTGGACTAGCCCATTCTAAAAGTCCCACTAGCATTGGACTAGCGGGAAAGAAAGAAGCCACAACTAGCGTTGGACTAGTGTGGTAACGGAATACTATAAATTATGAATTAAACATTAAAGCATGAATTAAAAGTAAATTAGACATATATCAGCATATAAGATCACATAGGAGCACATAACACATAAGCATAATATTCTAGATGCAAAAATCCTAATGAAAGCGGTAAATCAAATAAGCACGTAAGCACGTAAAGACAAATAAACCCTAACTATTACACCGGGGGAGCTTGATTTACAATTTAGGGGGGGGGGAAATTAAAATGCCCTATTTATTACATTTTCTATCTAATTACACGATTCTTGCTAAAATACTGAGAAAAATAATCTAACTATTACATTGACTATCTAAATACAAAATATTATATTTTTTCAAAATAATAATAAAAATTCAAAATTAAACCAATTAACTACATAAATACGCAACAAGTGTATAAAATAAGAAATAAACAAATAACAAAAAAAATTAATGCAAAAAAAAAAAAATCACATTGGAGCATATTGGAGCACATAAAGAGGAAATTAATAAGAAATAGGGATACCTCTCGAAGTCCTAGTACAAATGCTACTCAAAATGAACAAACAAGTCAAGGCACCTCGGTATAATCAAATAAAACCCAAAATATATAACTATTGATGAATTGAGATAAAAAAAAATGGATTCTAGTAACTAAGGAGCTAAATAAAATTTTATAAAATTCAAGGGATACAACTAAAAAATTCACATAAACGGGGGGCAAAAATGTAACTTTAAGCAAGTAAAAAGTACACAAAATATAAATTCCAACAAGTATGGTACTTAAAATTAAAATTCCAGCAATATTAACGGGGTCAAACATGAATTCCATCAATATAATGGGGATCTAAAACAAATTCCAGCAACATGTAATAGCCTAAAATACATTTTCCAGCAATTAATGGGGCCTAAAAACTAAATTCCAGCAACAATAAGGGTTAAAAAATGAATTTTCAGCAACTCTAAAAAAAATCAAAAGTGAATTCCCAGCAATTTAAAGGGGCCAAAACTAAATTTTCGGCAATATTTGTGGGGACAAGATATAAATCACAGCAAGCTTATGGTGTAAATGAAAATTCCTGCAACTAGTGAAATTTATAATTAACAAAACTTCGGCAATTCTAATAAAAAAAAAACAGCAGCCTTAAAGAAAGACTAATGGGACAAAAATAACAATAAAAAAAACAGTAGCCTTCTTTATCCAATTCATTTCTTCCTGTAGACACCAAATTTTGACACACCTTTTGTAAAAATATGTGTGTCACTCTTATTTTAGGGGGTATTTTCTCATTTTTCGGGGGTCGAGTACAATTTTCGCATATTATGTCTAATTCATCACATTAGGGGCAAAATGGTAATTTCACCATGTAAATATTAGTTTATTTTATTTTATTTCCTAAATCCATGATTTTACAATTTTTATCATTATTTATGATTTAAATGATTTTTAGGAGTCATTCATTATTTATTTAAAACTTTATTATTTTTTAATTCAACGGCACGCTTTCCAATGCACTTTTTATTTAAGATTTTCTTTATGAAGAATTTTGTCTACAAGCATTTTATAAATTTTCATGTTAAAAAAAAATTATTTTTATTTTTTTATTATTATTATTTTTCTTAAAGACCATTTGGTATTTATTTTAAGTTGTGTTTTTCCTAATGTTGAATTAACCTTTCATTTGTTACATTAAATTTTATCTTTCCCTTCTTATAATATTGTATTTTATTTATTATTAGTATTATTATTATTATTATTATTTATTTTTATTTTTATTTTATATATATAATTTAAAAAAAATATTCAAGTAGTTTTATTTTATTTTCAGTGTCTTTATTTTCTTCTCTTTCTTAAAAAAAAAAAAAAAAAAAAGATGAAAAGCAGCAGCATTCTGCTGCTGCTTATTCTGCAAATGGATAACAAAATCCACTTTTCTTCCCCCATTTTATGGTCTTTACCAGATTTTCAGGATTTTTGGGCACTCTCTCACGCCTCCCTCACATACACATCAAACACCTCTCCTTCACTCTCTTCTCTCTCGGCCAAACCCAACAGACACACACACCTCGGCCCCCTAAACCAGAGCAAAAATGCAAAAACACTCCTGCACTCTCACTCGGTCTCCCTCTGCATCCCCTCCCCTGCATCCCCTCCCCTGCACTTCTCCTTGCACAAACTCACATACACACAAAGTATTCTCACACACAGAGAGAACAATCTCACACTCCCAGTAGCCTTAGCCCAAACTCACCATCCAAACCACCACCTTAACTCTCAAACTTCAGCTCCAAACAACCAGAAATCAATCCCAAAATCAGCAATTCCAGCTCCGAATAGCTGCAATAACCCCCTGAAAATCGCAGCCAGGAATAGCCAAAATCTGACCAAACAATAGCTGCAATAACCCCCTGAAAATCGCAACCAAGGATAGCAGCAATTTTCCCAAATAGTAGCCCCCAAATGGCCACCAAACCACCTGCAAAACGGCTTCATAAGCCACCCAAAACAGCAAGAAACAGATCACCAAAACAGCCCCCTAGTAGCAGTGAAAACAACATCAATAATGCGGTAAAAACAAGCCCAAATTCGCAGCAAAAAAAAAATAGCCAAAAAAAAAAACCTGCACAAAACAACCAGAAAAATAGCTACAATTTCTGTAAACACAGCAGCCAAAATCAGTCAAAATTGCAGCCAAAATCGCAGCTTCACAGCAGTCAAAAATCAGTTCCTTCGCCACCCATAACAGCCCCAAAAGAGCTGCAAAAATCAACCCCAAACCCACCCAAAATGACCTGAAATCCTAGCTCCATAATAATCCCATAGCAGCAACGAAACCGCCCCCTAAAAGCCATTAAAACAGTCACCAATCTCCACCCAAAGTCTGCCACAAGCCACCACAATTCCAGCCCCAAAATCTGCAATTTCAACCATAAAATTCACACAAAAGCAGTCCAAAATTGCAGCCCAAATTCGCAGCAAGAGCAGCCCCAACAAATATGCAAAAACAACCACCAAAATCCAAATTGCAGCCCCAAAATCCTGCAAGAAAAATGGCCATAAATTCTGTCAAAACAACTACAAAACAGCTGCAAAAATCACACTCAAAACTGCAAAAATCACAGTCAAACAACAGCTGCAAAATCACAGCCAAACAACCTGCAAAAATAGCTTCAAGTCTCACCGAAAATCAGTCACAGCCAGCCTTCTCAATCAGTCAAAATACAGCCCCAAACCCAGGTAAATCTCAGCCCCCTCCTGCAATTTATCTATTAATTTTCATTTGGGCTTTTGAATAAAGATTTCTCCAAGGATAATTGATGTGATTAACTAATTTCGGATGAGATTTTAGCATTTAGTTTGGGGGGATTTGGGTTGAGATATTGCCGAACTCCCGTAGAGAGAGAGAGAGAGAGAGAGAGAGAGAGAGAGAGAGAGAGAATGAACCAGAGAGAGGAACGAGAGAGAGCAGAAAAATTCGGGAGGAAGAGAGAAAGAAGGAAGAAAAGAAAGAAGAAAAAAAAAAGACAAAAAATGGAGAGAATCTGGAGAAAACTAAAGCAGGAAAGAAAAGAAGAGAGAAAAAAGGAAAAAAAAAAAAAGGGAAAGAACCGGTTGGGCGCGGGGGGGGGGGGGTGTACTTTTATTTTTTTATTTTTATTATTTTTTGTTTTGTTTTTTGGATTTTTGTTTGTTTAATTAGTTAAAGTTAAAAAAAAAAATTGTCAAAGGTTTAGTTTCTCTTTATTAGAATGGATGTTTACATCTTACCCCCTAAGATTTGATTGTATTGTTAATTGTGCCCTGAACATTTTTAATTAGCTGCCTTTAGGTCTTTCATATTTATAGACTTGCCCTTTAGATTTTATTTTTCTTTCAATTATATCCATAACAATTGCAATTTAGTTTAAACTTGCTGCAAATTATGATCTTTGCCCCTATGCATTGATGGAATTGTATTTTGGCCCCAGAATATTTCTGGAATTGTATTTTAGTCTTTGAATGTTGCTAGAATTTTTCATTTTATCCCTTCCAACCTTGCTGGAATTTTATTTAAGTCATTATACTTGCTGGAATTTCATTTTTTGTCCCCCCAACCTTGCTGGAATTTTATTTAAATCACTATACTTGCTGCGATTACATTTTTGCCTTTAAATATTTGCTGTAAATTATGTATTATTTAATGACTTTGCTGAAATTATATTCTTGGCTTTAAATATTACTGTAAATTTTTATTTTGGGCATTATACTTGTTGGAAATTATATTGTAGCCTTTAAATTTGTTGTAAATTATATTATTATCTTAATTATGGTTTGAAATTATAATTTTACCCTTTAGTTTGTTATAAATTACATTTTTTTACTCTAGAATATTACCCAAATTTCTCTTTTTAATCCAAAACCTTGGAACATTTTTATTTTTTGCCAAAAAAAATATTAATTAAATTAGTTAAGTCCTCAAAGCTTTAAATTATTTCTTTTCACATTTTCTTTATTTATTTTTATCAAATTTATAATTAATGTTCTAAAATTGGGTCTTGTTAGTCTAATTAATGTTCAAATTAGTTTCTCTATTTTCCTTTTATTTATTTTAATAATTCTTATTTGAGGTGTTAAAAGTTCAAGTATGTATTATTGTATTTTATCTTCTATTATTATTATTATTATTTTTACTTTTATTTTTATTTTATCTTTGTTGTTTTGCTTTATTTATTTATTTATTTACTAATTTATTTTTACTTAAACAATTTTCATTTTCCTCCTAAATGATTAATTATTATTATCATTATTTTTCTTTCTCTTATTTTGTTTATTATTGCTATAATTGTTTGAATTATCATAGCATGTTCATAGTAACTGGTATGAAATTATTCAATTAGTAGTTTATTTATTTAAATAGTGGTATTTTTGACATGTTTGTTCATTTTAGTAGCAATTTGTACCTGGTCTTCGAATATGAGGTACCTCGATTACCCTTTTTATTTCTCTTTATGTGCTTCTACGTGCTCCTATGTGTTTTCTATATGTTTTTTTTTAAATATCTCTTTGTGTTTATATTTTCTATACATGTGTGAACATTTATTTATTTCATATTATTTACTTGAATTAATATTAATTATTCAAAGAAATGTAATAGATAAGTAATATTCTATTCAGTAAATTCTTTGTATTTAGATAGTTAATGTAATAGATAGTTATGTTTTATCTATTTAATTAAAGCCTATGTATTTTAGATAGAAAGTGTAATAGATAGGTTAGATAGGTTATTTTTCTATTTTTTAGATTGTGATTAGGCTTCTCCGGTGCAATAGCTAGGACTATGTGTGCTATGTGCTTATGTGTTTTATTCGCTTTCTTTAGGACTTTGCATCCAGAATATCATGCTTGTGTGCTATGTGCTCCTATGTGCTATTATTTGCTTTTTGGTGATTATTGCTTTAATACATGATTTATTTATTTACTTGCTTTAATTATATATGTGTATCGTCGCCACACTAGTCCAAAGCTAGTTGTGGTTAATTCCGGTTTCTTCGCTAGTCCAACGCTAGCGGAGAATTTTTAGAAAATAGGCTAGTCCAATGCTAAGCTTTAAGGTCATTTTAGCATTAGGATCATTTCTCGTGCGCATTTCATGACATTTCACATACATTTTATCTTTTTAGGCTTTTTTCATTTTTCTATGATTTTTATATATACTTTATCACTTATTACCTATTTTAACATCTATTTGGTGCATAATATTTAGATTCCACTACACATAGAATTTTAGGTCATTTGTGTGATTTGACTAGAAATAGTCAATCTACTCACGTGGGAAGCGATGGCGTACATGTCGTTCCCCCCTCCGTGAGTAGAAACAGTTAGTCACGAGTCTATTAGTCCCCCGTACCCGTTATGTTGCATTCCCTACTCTCTTTGATCACTTTACTATCTATACTACTAGTTTCCTTTTCTTTTGCATTCCATTTTTGCATCCTATACTCGTGACTCCGTCGAGGTCTAGATCCGGGTTTCGCAATTAATGCGATAATTCCGACCAAACCTCAATGGAACATTTTGTCCCTTAACGATATTCATTTTAGGACCTAGATTTGCATTCATATAGTTGCATCCAAATGCGATAAAATTTTAGGGTTATATTAGGAAAATTTAGACTAAACCTTCGCAACTAGTTTCGGCTAGGTTGAAAGGGTGCCTTAGGCGCGAGCCTTTGCCTTCCCTTTCTTCAACTGTGACTCCCGAACCTTTTTCTCTTGTTTTTCAAAGACCTGGAGTCGTCTAAAAGGGTTTTCTTGTTTTTCCTTATTTTTTCCAAAAATCATTTCTTTAAATAAATCATTTTTTATTTTTTTATTTTTTTTTACTTTTTATAAAATATTTTCGGGTGACTTGGTACACCAAAACTCAATACCAAGTGGCGATTCCTTTTTCACTAAAAAACCCTTTTTAGACTCTATTTTCGGGCCCAAAAACCGTCGCATTTTCAAAGTCCCATTTTAGGCCCTTTTTCTTTTATTTAAAAAATAAAGCATTTGTTTGTCACATTTTTATCGAATCATCTGTTACAAAGTATTTTCTAAAAAATTATTTTTTACAAAATTTACACGCTTCTTTTTTCAATAAACACAATCATATTTAATTCTTCCTTTCCCTTTTTCCCGACTCGACACACTTATCATTTTATTATTCTATTTATTTTCGAAAAATGGGGCGCGACACTTCCCTTCATGTGAAATATCAAAACCCAAAGTCAATATTTTAAGCATCCAATACCCACCAAGTCGTGATGCACAACAATATGATTTCCATACTTTTGTTTCGACACGGTAATAAAGAAACAAAATGAACGTCCAACTGGTGCAGAAAATTTCTGAAATCATTCTTCCAACTCCCAAGCATCTAATCGGTTCTTTCAACCCAAGAGAAACCCAAATACAAAAACAAATCAAACATAATCCTCTCTCCCTAAATCAGTTTCCTTTAAAACCACAGAATCTTCAAATTCATTAAAATCTAATTTCCCCCAAAAATCAAGCCCCCCCTGAATCCGTGCTTCTTCTCCAATATCTCAGGCTAGTTCATATCAACCGAGGCCCTTAAATCCTAATACCCAAGCCCTAGAGTTCCTAAGCCAGCTCTGAATCTCCCCAATAAAAGAGGGATAGTGAAAGTGGAAGCAATTTTTGAACATAGCTGAGTTCAATAGTGGCAGTAGTCGAACCACGAGTGGTGCTGGTTGAATTTAGGGGGTTTTGGGAGTTTTTTTTTTTTTTTTTTGCAGGAATTCGAAGCTGTAAATGAAGGTTTTTGGGGCTGTTTTTCTGCAGGCATTTGGGGTTGTAAATGAACATTTTTGGGGCTGTTTTTCTGCAGGCATTTGGGGTTGTAAATGAACATTTTTGGGGCTGTTTTTCTACAGGCATTTGAAGCTGTTTGTTTGGTTGTTGTTTGCGTGGTGGTGATGGCAGGGGAGAGTGGCGAGGTTGTGGCGGTTGGGAAGGAGATGCAGGAATGATAATTGGTGGTGGTGATGGAATTCCGGTGGTGGAAGAAGGGAACAGGGGAGGGGCTTTGAGATTTGGTTTGGAAGAGAAGTAAAAAGAGAAAAGGATGATGATTGAACGGTGGAAGGGAACATAAAGAAAGAAACTCAAATCTTTTCCAGAAAAAGGAAGAATAGTAAACAAAACAACAATAGTCTGTGGAAGTAGAACATGAAGAATGAAAAAAGAAGCTTAAACCTTTTTCCAGAAAAAGAAGAAAAGTAAACAAAACAGAACTCTAAAATTTTCAATAAATAATAAACATCTGTCCAGAAAATATGAAGAAAAATGAAATTTTACCTGGATTAGGTAGATATCTTATAGCTTTGACAGATTCTTGCTTGTTGGTATGAACGACGGTTGAACTCTCTGATGAAATGATGAACAATGAACAGCGACTGAAAAAGTGGCGTCTTTAGTGCGTGTTTTTAAGTGAAAAATAGTGTGTGTTTTTAATCCACAAATTACCAAAAGCAAAAGGGTTTTAGGGTTTTCTCTTCTTTTTTTTCTCCTCTTTTTTTCTTCTTAATTGGGGTATTTATACTGCACAAATCTTAACCTCCAAGAAATGGCTAAAAGACCAAAATACCCTTGACTACAAAAATTACAATTTTATCCTTAAAATTTATTTTCTCTTACAAAAATAATAATAAAAAAATGTAAATAACGAATTTATTAATAAAAATTCACCCTAAAAAAGTTAGAAACTTAGTACTTAAAATCTAAAAACGAATTTGGGACCTAAAAATTGGTGAAAAAAGAGTTTGGGATGTGAAATGACAATTTTACCCTTGGATGACAAAATTTACAGAAAAAATAGCTATTGACCTGAACAAATTATCAAAAATTACAAGTAAGTTTAAAACACTGGAAAATGCATTTTTGACTCAAAATTGGTGAAAAATGAATTTAATTTGCAAAATGACGATTTTGCCCTTGAGCAATGAAAATTCACAAAAAAAATAATTATTGACCTCAAAAAAATTACCAAAAACTAAAAATAAGTTTAAAACACTGAAAAATGCATTTTTGACTCAAAATTGGTGAAAAATGAATTTAATTTGTAAAAATGACGATTTTGCCTCTTGGGCAATGAAAATTCACAGAAAAATAATTATCGACCTCAAAAATTATCAAAAACTTAAAATAAGTTTAAAACACTAGAAAAATGCATTTTTACTCAAAATTGGTGAAAAAATGAATTTAAATTATAAAATGACGATTTTGCCCTTCGGGCAATGAAAATTCACAGGAAAAATAATTATCGTACCTCAAAAAATTACCAAAAACTAAAATAAGTTTAAAACACTGAAAAATGCATTTTTTACTCAAAATTGGTGAAAAATGAATTTAAATTATAAAATGACGATTTTGCCCTCGGGCAATGAAAATTCACGGAAAAATAATTATCGACCTCAAAAAATTACCAAAAACTAAAATAAGTTTAAAACACTGAAAAATGAATTTTTGACTCAAAATTGGTGAAAAATGAATTTAAATTGTAAAATGACGATTTTGCCCTCAACTGGTACAAAAAAATAAAAAATACCAATTAAATCCAGAAAAATCATAAGAAATTAAAAAATTTACATAAAAGTAAAAATATGAATTTAAAACTCCCAAAAGTTGATAGAAAAATATTTACAGATAAAATTACTATTTTGCCCCCCAAATTATGGAAAAATTAAAAATTTGTCCCAAAAGTGTAAACATGCCCCCCCAATGTTTGAAAATAAATGGTGTGTCAAAATTTGGTGTCTACACTAATGAGTAATATATTTTTGAAAGTTCATACAGTTTTAACAAAATGCTATGACAACGTGTGTTTTTGGGAAGGGAGTCGATTGAATGATGAATTTTATATATTAAGCGATAAGCCCTTTTTTTTAATGAATATAGTAATTAATTTTTTATTTTAATTATTTTATCTAGCAGACATAATTTGTGCAGCCCTCAACTATGGACGTTAATATGACAATTAAACACTGTTTATTTGATGTTGTATTTCGAGAATATGTTTTTAAGAAAATTTCGAACACGTTAGCAAAAATTTATGGTCTAATTTCTTGATCCAATATAGAACGAACTGCAAGTATTATTAACCACAACTAACGACTAACTAATAACATTTTGATTCTTCCTAGAAAAGGGAAAAAAAATAAAAATGGAACGCTGAATCCCATGATCAGAACCCACAAATGGAGGAAAAAGGAAAATCAAAGTCGAACTCCCAAATCAAAAACTTTTGCACTTATTATGCTTCTTTTTCATTCTCCTCTTCATTTCATTCATATGACTTCTTTCCCAATCAATGTTTTCAATTTCGAGAAATTCCAAACAAGCCCTCCTTCCTCCCCTGCAGTAGCACTTCAGAAGAATTCTTGAGGGAAAAAAAAGTTGTTCTGGTTCATGTTGGTAACTTGTGTACTAAAATAGTAGTATTTGACAATGAAGGCAACAAATAAATCAATAGGCTTTGAAGTTAAAATTCACCATGCTTCAAAAATTTGCCCCCAGCTATGTTGCTAACAGGTTTTAACGGCAATTCCCTTAGGAGTAACAAAGCCAATGCTTGAATTTCCTGACAGCAAATGAGAAAATTTACCTAAAGAATGACAAGAGAATATTTTTGTTTTGATATGAGAACACAATAGAAGTTTTTAAGAGTGCCGAGGCCATTTCAAACTTATTATTATTCTCTCTTCTATGTGTCTTGAACTCTTATATTTATAGAGTTTTGTTGACATCTCTATTGATTAAACATGTCTTATAGAGACAATTCTCCATTAATGAATGCTTATTCAAATGAAGACACTTCATTGAAAAGGCATCTTTTCAATTTAAAATGTTCGTTTTGAACTGAACTAATGTCATTTGAATAGAAAGAATACACTCTTCACAATGCTCCATGATTGTTAGAAAAATCCTTGAAGAAGTATTTCTTCAAAATTGTAGAATTTGAATTTTAACATTCATAAATAGTGATAGTCGTGTCTCTCGAGCTGTGGCTCACAACCAGCGAATAGCCTCAGTCTCTTTACCCGCAGCTCATGGTCAAAATGTTGCCGCAGCTTGAGCCGCAGCCTTGTTGCCTTATTACTCGCAGCTCAACACTGCAACTCATGAATAGCCAGAAATATTGGAAATTGGCAAGAGAAGCCACATCTTGCGTATGTTGGCCTTGAGCTGTGGCTTTCCTTGCCAATTTCCAACATTTCTGGCCAATTTTTTTAACAACTTATCTTTAATATTCTATTTAATTCACTCATCACCAACTATTATCAACAATCCTTCACTTAAATAGCGTTGAATCATATAAGAACTTATTAAGATTTATGCATATAATAGGAGTCTTTCGAATTAAATCTATTGTTAGCATAATCATTTCAAAACCTTGTTGAAATCAATGGTGCTTCTAAAGCACAATTCCTAAGTAACAATATCGAAAATAACTATGCACATAAATCTTTCAGTTTTCTCTTAAACATTTACCCTTTGCTTTAACGTCGTACTATGGCCTTGTGCTGCCTCCTGAATTCATGAACACTTACAAAAGTTTACTATCAAACTCTTGATTGTAGCAGCACCACTCTTATGTTCATATAGGTGAAGTCAACTTTGAATCTTATGATTAGACTTGCTGGTTCAATACACTGAACACATTTACTTCATTAAGAATGATAATAATTATTCAACCTCCTTTTCCATAAGTTCTTATTCAATTGCCAATACTTGCTATCAGTCAATTGATTACTTGTTCTTACCTATTAAACTATTCGAATTGTTGTGCAATAGTTAGATTACCATTATCAATTGACAATTTTAAAATGGTCTAAGTACCATATCATTTGCAATACTTTTAACCATAACTCTTGAGAGTCTTTTTGTTACAGGATCAGCAAGATTATTTATAGATTTTATGTAGACAACTGTTATGACTCCATCTGAAATCAATTCTCTTACATATTCATGTCTTAAAGCAATATGTCTAGATTTGCCAGTAAAAATCCGACCAAACACCCTAGCTGTCATTGCTTCACTATCACAGTGCTCTACATTAAGGAACAGATTTCTCAGCTATTCTACCTCTTTGCCTGCAACTGTTAATGCAATAAACTCAAACTTTATTGTAGAGTAAGTAATACACGTATATGTCTTTGAAGCCCATGAGATAGCTCTACCACCTAGTTTGAATATCCAGTCAAATGTTAATTTATTATCTTTCATACTAGTTATCTAACTAGCATCACTAAACACCTTGACTGTCGAAGGAAACTTGTTATAGAACAATCCAAAGGAATTTGTCCTTTTAAGATATCTTAGTACTCTTCCAATTGCTTTTCAATGATCAGCACTAGGATTATGAATATACATAGAATGTTTGTACAATAGCATAGGTAATATTAGGTCTAATGCAATACATGGCATACATCAACCTACTAATAACACTTGCAATGTCTATTTGACTAATAGACCTACGCGAATTTTTTACAAGTTCATTAGAAGAATCCAATGGGGTATTTACTTCTTTTATTTCCAAATAATCAAATTTGGTCAATGCTTTGTCAATATAGTATGATTGCCATAATGCATAATCCCCACTATGTTTCTTAAATTTGATCTCTAAGATAGTGTCTACTTCTCCCATATCCTTCATTTTGAATTAAGAAATTAGATACTTTTTAGTTTCACTAACTCCTTGCATATTAATCCCTATAACTGATGTCATCTACTATGGTGAATTTGAACATATGCACCTGTATGCTTCGTTAGGTTTAATGCCATTCAACAAGACTATTTTATCAACTTTCTGATGCTATTGTTTAAGAGCTTACTTTAAACCATACAAAGATTTAATTAACTAGAAAACTTTCTTTTCATTACCAGGAAGTACAAACCTTTCATAATGATCCATATATACCTACTTATCTGGATCTCCATTTAAGAATGTTGTTTTTACATCCATTTGATGAATATACAAATCATATATGGATGCTAAAGCAAATAACACTCTAATGGATGTTATTTTTGCAACTGGAGCATATGCATCAAAATAATTAATCCCCTTCTTTTAAAAAAAAAAAACTTTAGCTATCAATCTTGCTTTGAAGGTTTGTAATGTACCAATATTGTTCTGTTTTATTTTGAATATCCAATTACATCTAGGAGGGAAGTCACTTAACATCTATGTTTTATTTGACAAAATAGAATCCATCTCATCTTCAATTGCCTTTTTCCAAAAGGTAGAATCTCTAAAAGCTAAATTTTCTTTATAGGTCTTAGGTTCGTTCCTCTTCTAAATGTAATATTATTGGTATTTTATTAAACACCTTATTTCTACTACATTCAACCAAGAAGACTACAGATTGTGAAGAAATAAAATCTGACCTATATTCTTCTCTTTTCTAGTTGTTTTACTTCTACTAGGTTCATTAGGAGGTTCATCAAATTACGTTTGTTTGTTGAAGAAAAATTAGAATCCATATTAGCATTTTTTGGAAATGTGGTAATTATGGAAATTTGTTGAGTCACCTAGAAAACTTGTTTTTAAGAACTCAATATCTCCAAACTCTACTATTACATTTGAGTCTATATCTAATAATCTGTATACTTTAGAATTTTTAGCATGTCCCACAAAAATACTTTTAATGACTCTAGGTTCAAACTTAGTCCTTCAAGGATTAGGCACTCTATAATAGGCTCGACAGCCCTATACCCTCAAATAATTCAAATTAGGTTTTCTTCATTTCCATAATTCATATGGTGAAACCTTGAACTTCTTTGAGCACATTCTATTGTGCACATGGCAAGCCGTAGGTAATGCTTCTCCCCAAAGACTGAATGGTAGTTTAGCATGCATTAGCATTGCATTGACCACATCAACTAATGTTCTATTCTTTCTTTCAGCTAGTCTATTTTGTTGAGGAGTGTATGGGGCACTTGTTTGATGAATTATGCCATTATCTTCACAAATGGCAGAAAATTCAATTGAAAAAGATTCATCACCTTGATCACTTTGTAGGATTTTAATCTTTTTTTTTAAATTGATTTTCAACCAATTTTTAAAATAATTTAAACATATTGAACACTTGATCTTTAGTTTCCATTAAATATATGTGTATAGTTAGAGTAGTCATCATTGAATGTAATGAAATATCTATTTTCTCCCATAGTCAAATGATCATTCAATGCACATATATCAGAATATATAATTTCTAGTAAATTGGATGTTCTTTCATACTTTGGAAATGGAATTTTAGTCATTTTAGATTTTATGCAAGTTTCATATTTTCCAAAGGCTGTATTAGAACAAGCAATCATACCATGTTTCAACGTATACGTAATTTCTTAAAGGACGTTTATTTGGTAGAAAGTAATTATAATGTGCAACACACATGATAGTGTCATATGACATTGATTATATAATACCTTCCTTGTGAAAGGTCTAAAAGATTATTATTTAAAAAGTAAAATTCAAATAGAAAGGACATAAGATTGGTAGTTAACCATGCGATTCTTGCTAGAGTCTAAACAGAAATATTCTCCTCCTATTACATTATTCTATACTGATTTTCCGTTTCTAGTTTTGCTTTTGCATGAAGCATTTATTAACAAGCTTTATAGATTCACTGAAAATTATACACTTTTTGGGTAACCATCCTCAACCCAAGGACCGGTCCTGATCACTCGATTTTCTTCAATTACACAGGAGGGAGTGCATCTACTTGGTCCATATGTTCTGGGAACCAAGGAAGTTTAACTGAAACGATTCCACCTCTTCTGGTTCCTTCTTGGTGTAGCTGGGGGCTAAACTTATCCATGATGGCTGCTCGTACCCAATTCCAGATCCTTTCAATTTGGGATTGGGATAATTGGCACATGGAAAAGAATATGGATAACGAAAATAGGAGAGGGCAAAGTGATTCAGGAAAAAGGATTGACAATACAGAAGCTAATGACATGGGACCAAAGAATGCCAAGCTGAATTTAAGGAAGCAGGCATAAAAATTTGTGTGTCTAGGAATATGATTATCAATGGCAGAAAGCTTTAAGTTTGCATCATATAACAAACAATACACCAACAAACTCGTAATGGCTCCAAGCATGGTTTTCGGGCGTGTTTCGAAAGGGGATTGATCTTTTCCTTGATATTTCAGCTGTAGAAAATTAAGCAACACAGTGACAATGAACGCAAAAATGGCTTGTCGAGACGACATGATTACGTCGTGAGTTCGAGAAAAATGGTTGTGCCTCATCATAGTTGAACTGATAGTTGTAGCCCCCTTGAATTCGACGATGAAGTTTGCTCCTGATTGGATAAAGAAATTTATCGTTGCGGCCTCTGACATTTCAGCAGGTCACTTGCCTAAATAGGAATTAAGAACGCGTGAATAAGCTGAAGAAAGAACAATACAAGGAGAATAGAAATTGCAATGAGAAATAATTTGCTTTCTTACGTTGGATCTGTTGATTCCATGCTGGGATATTTAGTGTTCTTTTATAGGAGTATGAAAGCCCAAAAAACAGAAAAGGGCCAGGACAAGACAAACGCTGGGGAGCATCTACTGGGAAAATTCTTACCTCAGAGAAGTCGCCGACCATTGCAATTTTTCACACAACTCTTCTTGCCAAATTAAAATGTGTTTTATGGTTTGGATCACGTTCAAGTTTTAGATGGCGTACAAATAAAAAACAAACGGTGCTAACAGAAGCGCTGCAGTGACTGAAATGACAAAGCTATTGATGTAATTCCCGTTAGTTTTAGTAACGCTGCGAAGTAGACTTCTAGAGGGACTGTGGGGTCAAAACAAATGCAGAAAACCAAAACTGGCATCGCCATAGAGCAAAATTGAAATTGTAGGACGTTTCACATAAAGATTGAACCGAAGTTGAGGCCAAAAGCTTCGCCTAAACAGACCACAAAAAGTCGTTGCTGTGCCGACTCTATCTGCTTCTTGTTGACGTTTGGATGAGGGACCAGACATTAATTTTCTCAAACATTACAAATTAGCCCAATTGCTCATGAGATTTTTCAAAATCACAAAAACACAAATTAAAAGGTGTTAAGCATAATAATCCAACATTACTATGGCTATTTGTTTTGCACATGATGGATAAGTATTTGTGGACTTGCATCTCACATGTGGGACGGGATATCTGCAAATATTAGCATTCAGAATGGAAAAAGTAACTTGCCGCAAAATTTGAATATCTTGTTTGAACTGTTCAGCATACTAATAAGGATAACAATGTCCATATTTGCCCCCCGTGGAGCAATGTACAATCATTTTCTCTATGTTAGTTCTCCTTTGGATAAATTCCAGAAACAACGTTACACTCTGTTCTTTTTTTTTTTTTTTTTGCCCCTTTTTCTGAAGGAAGCTTGAATATTTTCCTTGCGTCATAGACTGCTTTTTCTTGACTAGAGAGCCACCGTCTTTTATTTCCATCTTGTTTTTCCTTTGCACTTCACATTTGGTAATAATAGAGACTAGACTAATATAAGCATTTGCCAACTGGTATAAGATTGACAATTCAGTCAAGAACCATTTTGGGAGCCAACCCGGCTTTGATGGGTTGATCAAGGGAACATTCTTCGGTGCCAAGGTTGGGGTTTGAACCCTGATATTGGCGTGTAGGAAGCGGGAAGAGAAAAAAAAAGTAGATTTAGAATTGAAAGTTACACCGCAATTGTGCATTGCAAAAAGCCTAAGAACTCACCCAGTACTAATTTGGGAGGCAAATTGTGTGAGGCAAAAAGATACATAGTCATGAGAATATATGATGATTAAAAATAAAAAAAAAGAACCACTATGGGAATGAATCTTTTAACCACATCAATTTAATTTGGAAGGCAAATTGTGTGAGGCAAAAAGATACACAATGATGAGAATAGATGATGATTTAAAGAAAAAAAAAAAAAGAACCATTTGGGAATGAATCAACCACAGCAATTTGACAGACTGCATTTATAGCCTAAAGGAATTATCGCCTTAATATCTGCCTCATTTTATTTTTTTTGTGAAATTCTTTCATTAAATTATACAATTCATGTATAAATTAAGTTAATTTATGCTCTGTAGATTAAAGTAATTCATGCTCCAAAAAATTTTAGCTTGTATATTTCTAAGACTAAAATTCTGGATGCTCTTACCCTTCAGGTTCATATGAAAATCCATCGTTTTTTAGTTGCAAGAGTATTGATCTATTGTAAAATTGAAACTGGATCAATTCACAATCACCCACGAAATACGAGACAATAACTCGTGATTAGGTAATACAACAAAAGTAATCGTCAGTTTTTAAAATAATAAATTATCAAATATAATCTTGCCAAACTCTCAAGAAAACTTACATCCAGTTACAAGATTTTTTCTAGCCATCGCAAAATTTTTCGTCAGTTATCTTCAAAAAAAAAATAATAATAATAATTTTGTGACTCGTCAACACCAACAGCCAATGAATTTTCGTGGTTATTTGGAATCCAAAAGTCATGGGCATGACCTGGGCACAAAAGGTTGGGAGGATGAACCCGTACGTTTGCGGAGTAAATTGTTTCCGACCCATCCGTAAGAAATAAGGTTGGACAAAATTCTCAGCAAAGATTCAGAAAAAGAAACATACGACGCATTTATGGATAGTGGGGCAGAAAATATTTGGGTGGGCCGGGTATACGGAATAGTGTCTTGAACCTCTTGATTGATTCAGAAGTAGCCAACTTATTCATACGGTGGTCCATAGGTGATGTGGCAACTTCTAAACCAAGGAGTCCAAAGAACTATTCTGTAGACCGAATCCACTAAGTATTTTCCAGTGGGACGTGGTGTCGTGGAGTCCTCACCAATTTACGGATTCGAATCCTCAAATCTCATTAATTGAACCTTACGAAGTTTCATAATATGATACTGTCATGTGTATAAGAAGTTTATTCACTTATATTCAATCAATTTTTATTTGTCACGACTGTTAATAAACTTCTGACACACACGACAGCACCTTATTCAATCACAATATGATGCTGTCTGAAGTGGTTTGTCCATCCCAGATATTTGAATGAAACAGTGTTTTTCATGTTGGCTGTCGAAGTTAATTCTTGATGCTTTTTTTTTTTTTCCTTTTCCTCAATTTAGAGGTTGGATTAATCCCAATTTTAGATTTATTTGACTATCTTGGCTTTTTGTCTGAACTTTCAACTTTGTCCAAATATGACATTTGAATATAAGATCTTTACTGATTTTTGATCGGTTCAACAACAGATGCCGGATCTCAACAGTTTCTAGATCATGAATCCAAATTAATTAGGATATATTTCATAGTGCATAGCATGAATTTTACAGTACATTACAAATGACATTTTTAAGTTTATTTTAGATAATATTTTTTAAAATGTAAATTTTATACAAAACGGCATGTTTTTATATTATTATGTAAATCACAATCAAATTTTATATGTTTTGTATTGTAACCTGTTGAAACCACGTCCCCCTCCACAACATGGAATTTGCAGTTAAAAGGCAAAAGCAATAAAAGATCACCATATAGTTCAAGTACTCTATCGCTTCGTGAAGCAAATATTTGAGGTGCAAGTAAGCTAGTAGCCTACTACTAGAATTTAACACTATCAGAGTTCCGCTAAAATGAAATATGAAATAGATCATATATAGGATTACATGTTAAAAAACAGTACAACATTTGAATGACACAAAATTGATCTAGCTAGCTACCTTGGAAGTAGCCGTCTCTGATTCAGATTCCTCTGTGCCACGAGCCTCCATAGGCTAATCAAGAATGGCATGTTTCTCCTTTCTGCAAAATGTGTTCCTCTAATAAACTGTCTTCTGATCCTGTGGTACACCAAATACAGCGATTCACCTTCTGAAAGTGTGATGTATAGAACATAAATGGCAGGCCCAGCTGAATCAGGGAAAGAACTGATGCTAAAGAAGCGATTGTTAAGTAACCAAATAACTGCATACAATGATCAATAGCACGATTGATTGTGGAACGAGGAGGTGGAGAAAGTCTCTGCTGATAATCATAGGCCAAGCTATACGGGAGAAAACTGATAACTGCAAAAAGAACTGTATTTGGATGAGTTTGGAAGGGGATTTTTCTTGGTTTTGGAATTTCAAGACAAGAAAGTTGAGGAGAATTTGGATGGCATTGGAAAAACTGGCATGGGGAAAAGTTGCTAGGGGCCTTACAGGCATACCCTCCACTGGTAAGAAGCGCAGAAATTTACTCTTCTCATTGAGGGGTTGAGAGAAAGATTACTTGTTCTAAGAGGATCAGGCATTGTGTTAAGATAGATCAAAATAATCCAGGAAAGAATAGTAGAGGCCTTGAATTCTGAGAAATGTGCTTTAAGAGATGTAGAGATTTCTTTCTTTAAAGTATGTTGCATGGTTTGGACTCAAATTATGAATAGTGATTATGGTCAATACAAAAGAACAAAGATAAACTCAGAAGACTTCTTAACGAAAGGAATGCGGCGCCACTAACAGTGGGAGACAAACATCTATGCCCACTTTTACGTGGGGAAAGTAGAAAAGGGAACAAAGTATATTTATTTGTCTAGAGAACTAGAAAAGTTTGCGAACGAGAGCTAGAAGGAAAGAGCTGTTCCTGCAGGATATGGTTAACCATCATTTTAATATTAAATAAGTCTGCAAAAGGATTTTTTATTTTCTATTTTTGTTGGAAATGATTCTGTTAAAGAATGACTAGTAGTGAAATTTTTTCACAACTCCTTGGCGTTTGAATTGTTACCAATCTTAGCATGGTGATGATGTAGGGAAGTTTACGTGTGTAGAGATTTAGTTGTGGGACAATTTGGTTGGGTCACCGAAAAACAGTTCAAAAGTTTCCCATTTTCATAAATAGTGAAATGGTAGCAGAAAGCGAGGAAAGTCTCACGAAAAAAAGGAGTTGGTGGAGACAAAATGCCAAAAGGGAAATGACCTATCGTTTTCAGATCTTATTCTGGCTCTTATTCTGTTCCTGTAGGCAAATGCCTACAACTTTGTTGAACATTTTGGCCCTTCTAGCAATTTAACAAAAAAGCCTTTAGGTGCTTTCCTCTCCTACTATGATATAAACTCTGGTACTTCGATCAACCTAAGGCTGTTTCGGATTACAAAATTTACTTAAACTTTTATTTTACCCAAGTCATTTTTACTACAATTCTTGTTCAAATTGTGATTTAAAATCAGTTCAGATGAAGGACAACATCAATAACACAAAACATGAATTGAACAATAATTTAGAAATTGAACTTTTCGAAGACAGGATTGAAGCTGTAACACAATTGAGAAGGCAAATAGGAAATTAATTCAAATTTTTTTTATTTTCTTTCGCTATGTCTATTTTGATTTTATGGTTTAAGTACTAGTATTTCTTTGTTGCAAATTGCTTTTGTCATGTTTGGTTGCATATTCTATATTTTGATGGGATCTATTCACAATAACATTGAATATGGAGTGTGAGTATATTTATAAAAAAAAAATAGAGTGGGAAAGTGCTACTCTTTTATTGCAATATACCCTTTTTTTATTAAAACCTTTTTTTTTCCTCCTAAAGAAATTTTGGCTTAATCGTGTCAATTTAAAAAATAAATAGCAAAGCCTAATTCCAAAGCTGTGCTACTCCTCAAGGAAATTCAGTAAGATTTGGAGAGATTGAAAAATAGACCATGATCTTAGTTCTTGAACAACTTCATGTAACGAAATAAACAATTCTAAGGAAGTTTTTCCGGTGGCAGTGGAGAAGCGATTGAAGAATAAGTCCGAGATAACTCAATTGTGGCCATTTTATATGGTCAAGACGGTTAAATAAGTTAGTCAATGGATCGAATCTTCAAGAGAGGTCTCTCATGCAAAACAAAAGCAATTTAATTTTCGTAACCACAAGAGAAAACCCAACTAGTAGAAATTATTGCTTCAAAATCGTGTCTTGGTAGGGCGCTAGATCTCATTCCAAAAGCCGCGCTTTTTGCGGGTGATCTTCAGGTGCGCCTCAAGAAAACCAACTAAGAGATCACGCCTTTAAAATTATACTGTATAGTCAGGGGTGCACACAGGTCATACATATGACCTTCAAGGGGTATTTTTTAGCGGGTCACCAAAAAATGTGTTATGTATCCATATTTGCATGTAGAGATATCTTCGTATTTGGATACCGACATTATCCGATCGGATATTCATATTATTCGACTCGTATCAAAAAATAAAATAATAGTCAATTATTAAACCTATCTTTTTAGACATTACTAATCAATAATAGCCAAAGAAAGTGTAACTTATAACAAATATAAATTTCAACAACATATATTAAATCAAGTCTTACAAACCACTAATCCATTACAATCACTAAAGAAAATTTCAATTGTTTAAAACAAAAAAAAAAACAAATTTTTACATATATACATCACAAGTCTTACAATAGAAACACCAATCATCTTCTCAAGGCAAAAAGCAGTACAAAAAAAACAAAAAAGACAACAAAACAAAAGACAATTATTACAACTAGATTTTGCAACACAACATTTTCCATTGTTTCCATTTTAGTGTTAATAATGCGATGCTTTTCACCGGTTAGAATTTTTACAAAATAAGGATAAAAGCTATTTATATTAAAATTAATAACAAATAACAAATACTACATAATAATATCTCGTAACAAAAATCAAAGTATAGAATTGTTTACCCAATTCTACCTTCTCAAGTTTTTCTAGGCATTCTTCTAAGTAGATAGGTTTATGATTTTTTCCTAAACCAATCTTGTGCACAAATGAGGCCGCTACCATTAACAGACAAACCTTATCAAATTACTTAATTACTCTTATAAGCGGGTCGGGATACCTGTCGGGTTTTGAAATCTTAATCCAAATCTGACTCGCTTAATAGAAAAATCCGCATGTATCACATATATGGAAAAACCAAACAGATCGGACATCCGTACTTTTTGGATCGAGTCCAAATTGGATCAACTGGGTTTTTGAGTTACCATATCAATTTGCACGCCCGTACTACAGTAGTAATTGCGAGCCAATGAATTTGAACCATTTTCTCAATGTATAATTTGAACCCATCAATACTAGTATCCAAATTGACCTCTTCTTTTACTTGATCAGTGCTTGTCCTAATTTATACCCTTGCACCCCGAAAGTGAGCAAGCAAATTCTTTAGACACGATAGTATTTTCAAAATCCAACAATAGTGAAATCCTGTTGGACCGGTAAAACTGTCAACTGAACTGCTTTTCAGGCTTGGTAGCCTCTCCAATCCGTTAGGGCTGAAAACTCATCCAATTTCTGGGTGGCTAAACCGCTGAACCGTTGGTCAGGGGCCATTCCATTGCCTACAAACAATTACTCAAAAGTAAGCTAGATTGTGGAGAAATTTCACGCACTTATCTAGGAAACTATTGTCCCACCAAAGTTGACTTTTCATTCTTCATCATCATTTTAGTTAGGATCAATGTTTTGAAACCTAGACTGTTTAATTGAACCGATGAGGTGATTGAGTTGTGGTTCAACCAATCAGACCGGTTCAACTTTGGTTCAATAATTTAAAAAAAAATATTTAAATATCTGGACATTCTATAGACTAATATAAGATATCACCTGATAAAAAGTTAAATATTTTTAAAAACTTGGATTTCACAAATAAATTTTTAAATTGTAAATTCAAACAAATAAATTCATCTTAGTTGTACTTAAAAAAAATAATAATCTTAATCCTATTCAAAAACATCACCACACCCTAAAATAAAACAAAATCCATCAAAACTGACAAAATTAAATGAAATCTATAGAATTCCAAATGTTAAATCCACAAGCAACATAAGAGGAACATTAAAAGTTATTCAAATTACATGTCAAATTGTTTAAATATTAAAACTAAGAATTCCAAAACTACCACAAGTCTTTGTCGACTAGTAGAAGATTGACAGTTCATTCAAGAACCACATTGGGAATGAACCTTTCAGCCGTATCAATTTGACAGACTGCATCATAGCCTGAAGGAATTATTGTCTTAATATCTACTACATTTTATTAATGTGTGAAATGCTTTCATTAAATTATAAAAACCTATGTACAAATTAAGTTTAGTTTGTGTTCTACGAGTTAAGTTTAATTAATGCTCCAAGAAATTTTATCTTGCATATTTCTAAGATCAAAATTCAGGATCCTTCTACGCTTACCCTTCATGTTCATATCTGAAAGTGCCCTTTTGTTTTGGACGAAGATCATGAAAATCCACACTTTTTTACTTACAGGAGTACGAATCTATTGTAAAATCGACATAAATTGATCCAATCCACAATCATTGACGGTACAATAACACTTGATTAAGTATTACAACAAAAATAATTGTTAAGTTTTTTAAATAATAAGTAATTAACGAATGTTGTCAATCTCAAAACTTACTCAAGTTATATGATTTTGCATCACTACAAAATTTTATTACTTAAATCAGTTTAATTCTTTAAAAAAAACCATAATTTCATGACACATCAACACCAATGCAGCAAATGATTTTTCGTGGTTTATTAGGAATACACAAAAGTCATGATCATGGGCACAAAAAGTAGGGAGAATGAACGCGTACATTTGCGTAATAAATTATTGGCTACGCATTTCTCCATCCTTGTCCAATGTCTAATTGTGTACAATATGAGAATACGTCATACTAATGTAAACTTATATAAAATTATGTTGTATTTTTAAAATTACATCATATCAACGTGAAACTATATAAAATTGCATCATATCATTTAGTGACATGATGTAATTTTATATTAAGCACGGTTGAAAATTAAAAAGATTATTGGATAGAAGATTTGAACTGTTATTTATGCTCACCCACTTGCAAGAACAGAATGGATAAAATTATTAAGCAAAAGAAAAATATGATGCAGTTATGGTCTCCCGACCGTAAAACCCTTCATGAGTCCCCATAATTATGCAGTGGGTGTGTATCGTTAATTGTTAGTTTACCATCCATATGCCTTGCAAAGTTTAAGGGTTCAAACTGTTTGTCCCTGAAAGTTTGAATAAATCAGTGTTCATTTTTGTTCACAGTTTTTTTTTTTTTTTTTTGGTTTTCCTTTTTTTGATTTTTTGCTTTTACAGAAACAATGGAGTGTAGTTAGAGCTTTTAAAGAGTTGAATCAAGCCAAATACTCTCTATTCAAGCTCTGTTCATATCATATACGAATAGGATTTGAGTTCATTTGAATATTATGCAAACACAATTTATTGTTTAAATTCAATTTGAAAAAATTTTAAAACGATTCGAATTTCGAATTTGACTTTGGCTCGTGAACTTTCATGAGTTGAGCTCAAATTGGCATTCGAATTTGCAAAATTGATCTAAATTTTTTTTAAATATAAAGGACCAATTATGTGTTAAACTAAAATAATAAAGAATTCAACACCATCTAGTTGTATTAATCCTTAATACCATGCATTAACAGTGTAATAACAATAGTCCTTATAGACAAAAGCATATATTTGTGATCAAACTCGAGTATCTGCGAACATGTTCATATTCAACTCAATTAATAATTGAGCTAAATATTGTGATCGAACTCGATTCATGTAACATATGAATGAGCTTTTCTTGAATAAAAACACGTTCGTAAATAGTTCGGTTCATTAAAGGTTCTAAGTACAGTCAAAGTTAAAGCATACTAGAATTAGGGATCGGAAATTGAATTTCGACCAGAGATAAGTAAAACAGAAAGCAAAAATGCCTTTTCTTTCTCAATTAAGGGTTTGGAGTTCAGCCTAATTTTAGATTTATTTTGATTTTTTTTAATTCCTAAGTCATTCAATTATGATATTTGAATACATTATTTGCATTGAATTTTTAACGCTCTTTTTTCTCAATTTAGAGGTTGGAGTTCATCCTAATTTTGGATCCATTTTACAAACACTTTTTTTTTTATAATTTTTGATTTCCTAACTCATTCAATCGGGACATTAGTATATATTTTCTTTATTGAATTTTTTACCCACTTCATAACAGATCCTGTGTCTTAACGATTTCTTCATTAACATACACTCGGTAGTGAATGGCATAAATTATACAATAGAGGGCGTAATCATGTTTTTTTGTTGAAATACATTTTAAATAATACTTGCTTGAAATGTAAATTTTATACTAAATAACGTATTTTCACCTTCTAATTTTGTATGTAAATCATCGGTCAAACTATGTATTTTGTATTACAACGTTGATGTCCCATCCCCTCTGTAACATGAATTTGCAATTAAGGGCAAACCAACAAAAAAAAAAATCTCGATAAGTTCATCCCTTGGCGATGCAAATTTGAGGTGCGAGTCAGCCAGTAGCCTAATACTAGAAATTAACAACAACATGAACATTAACAAATCAAAGTACATTATGACAACCAACATTCGAGGGAGCAAACAAATTGCACTTATCCTTGAAAGAAAAACCCTGCACACTCACCCGACGAGGGAAGATGGGGTCGGGTCGGGGTCGGGAATTAAAGGCTGAGTACACCACTGGAATTATATGTACAAAAACGAAAATGCTGTGGTAAAAAAAAAAAGTAAAAATAATAATTCTTTTTGTAGAAGTAATAATTTTTGTTGAAACTTATCAGCTTTCTACAAAAATTATTATTTTTGTATAGCTAGCTATAGAAAACTCATCTAGCCAGCTACCTCGGAAGTATCTGTCTCTGATTCCAATTCCTCTGTGCCACGATCCTCCGTAGACTAATCAAGAATGGCAGGTTTCGCCTTTCTGTAAAATGTGTTCCTTTAATAAGCTGTCTTCTGATCCTTTGGTACACCAAATGCAGTAATTCAACTTCTGAAAGTGTGATGTATAGAACATAGATAGCAGCCCTAGCCGAATCAGGGAATAGAAGTGATGCTAAAGAAGCAATTGTCAAGTAACCAAACAACAGCATACAATGATCAATTACACGATTGATTGTGGAAGGAGGAGGCGAAGAAAGCCTTTGCTGATAATCACAGGAGAAGCAATACAGGAGAGAGCTGATAACTGCACACAGAACTGTTTTTTGGTGTGTTTGGAAGGGGGAAATTTCTTGGTTTTGGAATTTGAAGACAAGAAAGTTGAGGAGAATTTGGATGGCATTGAAAAACATGGTATGGGGAATATTTGTCAGGGGCCTTGCAGCCATACCCTCTACTGGCAAAAAGTGGAAATGGTTGCAAAACAGGTTATAGAAGAAAAGATTGCTGTGTGTAGAGAAGCTTCTCGTTGAGGGATCGAGGAAAAAATTAATTGTTCTAAGAGGATCAGGCATTGTGTTAAGATAGATCAAATAATCCACGAAAAGATAGGAGAGAGAAGATAGGCGTTAGTGTTAACTTTTACCACCCCTTCTTTGGCCTATTTGAATTTTGAGATAAGTGCTTCAAGACATTTAGAGGTCTCTTTCTTTATAGTATGTGGTGTGGTTAGTTATGTTCGAAAGTTTTATTAGATTGGCTAGAGTTGACGGGAGGGCTGGTGATTATGTTCAATACAAAAGGACTAAGCATCATATCCACAAGCTTTTAGTGAAAGGAATGCGGCTGCAACGTCTAAGAAAAGCAAGAAAGGGGACAAAGTGTAGTGTGGGAAGCAAATATTTATTTGTCTAGAGAATAAGAGGAGTTTGTGAACGGGGGATGGAAAGATTTGTTCCGGCAGGTATGGTTAGCCATCATTTTAATATTAAATAATTCTGCAAAAAGTATATTCTATTTTTTTATTTTTGATGGGATAATTATGTTAAAGAATGCGAGCATAGTGAAATTTTAATGCAACGCCTTGGCGTTTGAATTGAATCAATCTTAGCACGGTAGATGATGTAGGATATTAAGGAAAATTCTTAAATAGATCTAGTCCACGACTCTATCTGTAAAACTTGTGGTCTAAAATAAAATCATATAAATATCTTTACATTACTTTTGTATGTTAGCATCTATCATTATGCTTATGTAGTGGTACTCTTTTAAACTATAAGGCCTCCACAGATGAGACTGTGGATCCAATTCACCTAAGAATCTCTTGTACATTAGGTAATTTATATCAGTGTAGAGATTTAACGGTGGTGGGACAATTTTGTTAAGTAACAAAACCTTCAATTATCATAAATAGTGAGATGGTAGGAGAAAGTGAGGATAGTCTCACGCAAACAGGAGTAGGAGTCGACAAAATGCTATTAGATCTTTTTCTGATCTTATTCTGTCTCTTGTTTAGTTCTTATTTTGTTTCAGTAGGCAAATGCCTACCACTTTGTTGAACATTGTTGACTATCTTAAATTTTGTAATGCGACTCGATTTATGACCCGACCTAGTAATTGGAATTTTGACCCAAAAAATAGGAAAAAATTTGAGATCTGTGATGAAAACGGAGAGCGAGGGCCGATAGGCCTAAGCCCGTAGACCACCATTGACCTCGTGGCCCGTTTATGGGTCATAAATATATAGATACAGAGGTTTTACAATGTACATTGAAAATAATTTTCTCAACGAGTAGGAATTCACTCTCTGCCCATAGATATAGACTAAATTGGCCATACAACATAAATTCTTGTATGTTTTATTTTTTTTGTAATTTTTCTTGTTAATTTGTGCAACAAACATGTTGATCCCTCTAGCAATTCAACAAAAAAGCCTTTAGGTGCTTTCCTCTCGATTTTCTACCATGATATAAACTCTATAGATCAACCTAAGGCTGTTTCAAATTACAAGTCCTTTTTTTTTTTAAAATAACTCGAAGGGTTAAGGGAGTGAGAGAAGGAGAAACCTAAGGTAAGACCCACTAACTCACTCCATTCAGGTAATTGCTGACTTGGAGAGGAACCTAAGTCATTTTTAAACCTATATCTTTTTAAACTTTTATTTTACTTAAGTCATTTTTACGACGATTCTTGTTTAAATTGTGAATTGAAGTACCTCCAGTGGAAGTCATGTTCTACAATTGCTGTTCTGTGTGAACGTCTTTCTGCTCACGCTTTACGTTTTAATACCATTGCTACCTACTTCTTGTTTGCCTCCCACTACTTCTTGTTAAGTTCACCATATAATTTCACGCCAGTTAAGATGAAGGACAACATCAATAACACAAAACATAATTTGAACAATATGAATTTAGAAGTGTAACTTTCCGGAGACAGGATTGAAGCTGTAACGCTATTGAGAACGCGAATAGGAAATTAATCCAAATCTTTTTATTTTCTTTTGCTATGCCTAATTTATTTTATGGTTGAATTTCACTATTATTTCTTTGTTGCAAATTGCTTTTGTCATGTTTGGTTGCTTATTCTATAGTTTGGTGGGATTTATGCATAATAATATTTAATATTGAGTGTGACTATATTAAAAAAAAAGAGTGAAAAAGTGCTACTCTTTTATTGCAATGCACCCTTTTTTAATTAAAACCATTTTTTCCTCCTAAACAAATTTTGGTTTAATCGTATTACTTTAAAAAATCAATACTAAAGCCTAATTCTAAATTTGATGTGTTACTTCTCAAGGAATTCAATAAGATTTGGAGAGATCGAAAAATAGACCATGCTCTTAGTTCTAGAACAACTTCATATGACGAAATAAACAAATTTTAAGGGAGGTTTTGTAGTGGCAGTGGAGAAGTGATTGAAGAATAAGTCAGATTTAACTCGATTGGTGCCGATTTGGCATAGTCAACAGTGTTTAATAAGTCAATCAATGGGTCAAATCTTCCATAGAGTTCTCTCATGCAAAACAAAAGCAGTTTAATTTTCTTAGCCTCAAGACAAACCCCAACTAGTAGAAATTTTTGCTTCAAAATCGTGTTTTCGTGGGGAGGTGGACCTCATTGCAAAAGCACGCTTTTTGGTGGTAATCATCTGGTGCTTCTCAGAACAACCTATCACGAGATCACGCCTTTTGCTATGATACTGTGTAGTATTAAGTGCGAGTCAATGAATTCGAACCGTTTTTCTCAAACTCTAATCAACTTGCATGATTTTTTAGGCGCATTTGCACCCATCAATAGTGGTGTCCAAATTGACCTCGTTCTATACTTTAATAGTGCCTGTCTTAATTACACCTCAGATTGATGTATCAGATTCCTGGATCATAAGTGGGAAAAGTATTAAATATGCACCACGTATCAATAATTTTTTTGAAGCTACTAAAATTAATAATTTATCATCATGTGACACACCTTATATTATTTAGTGATATGTGATTATTTATAATATACCACCTTGCATGTCACGTGCTGCCCATGAAGCACCTAATACCTGTTCCTCATAATTAGAGCAAGTTTAATTTTAATTTAATAGTAAGTAACTTTTTTTTTTTTTTTTTCGAAAGCGAGTAAGAAAATTTTTTAGGCACCATTGCGTTTCCAAATTTAACTTGGACAGGAAAAACTGCTAACCTGACTGCTCTTCAGGCCGGGTAGCCCCTCCAATCCGCGGGAGATTCCCGTCCAATTTCTTGCAGCCCGAATAAACCGGGTGGTTAGACCGCTGAAGCATTGGCCCCAGGGCGGTTTCTTACAAAGTAAGCTAAGATTGTGGAGAAATTTCAGGAGGGGATCGAGGCATTGTTTTTCCCCTATTATCCACCAAAGTTGTCTTTTCATTCTTTATCAATATTTTAGTTAGAATTGATTATAGTTTACTCCCTTAAGATACACCTTAATTTTTACTTCACTCCTTAATCTTTTATGTGTCACTTAGACAAAATTACCTCCAAACTATTCTCCTTTTTCCATTTTTCTTTTTTTCTTTGGCTCTTCTTCCCTTCTCTATTGTCATTTTTTTTTTATTTCTTGTTGATTTTTCCTTTTAGTCCGCTTCTTTATCTTCTTCCATTGTTATTCTTAACTCCTAATAATTCTTTTTATTCTTTTCAATAGAAAAATGATGATGAAATGCCGAATAAGTCCTAGTTAATTCAAGAGCTAATGATACCAAGTTGATAGATAACTTTGCTAAATTATCCTTCAATTTTCCTTTCTATATGACTGAATCCGTCAATATTTGTTTTTAAAATGCTTGGATCATAAGTTACACAAAAGTAGGGGTAAGCTGCTGCTTTCCTGCTTTAGGATGTAGGTAGTTTCCTGGCATGTGGGTTTCGGATTTATCGAAGACCAACGCGTGCACCTTTTTGAGATTTGCCTTTTTTTTGTCAGGGACAGAGAGAGAGATAGAGAGAGAGAGAGAGTCTAGGACTGGGGAAATCTTCCAGGAAGGAAAATTCCGTGCGTACGTGTTGATGTCGGCGTGGTGATATTTTTGTCCCACATTTGACAGCGATATCTATGTCTGATTTGATGACAATACCTTGATGACCATGTTATCCCAATCAAATCCGATCAAAACTATGTAGATTAGATACGTGCAAGCAGTCATTATATGTGATACATTAAAATTAATTATATATTATTACATGTTACAAGATATGATTTATGGTTATTATGTAATAATAAATTATTAATTTTAATATATTATATAATTATATACATGTTGTATTTAATACTTTTCTCCGCTATGTATTCGTTGGACGATGGCGACGGATCGACCCCACAATTGTAAACCACTGAACTGGCAATTTGTTTATTTGACTCTGAGGCCAACCAAATTACTTCGTTTGAGGCATGTCCCCATCACCACGTGCTGCTGTGTTTGATTGGTGGTCAACTCTAGTAGATTTCCCATCGTCTATAATTAGAAGCCACCGGCCCCCGCTATTCCCGGCCTGTACTCTTAGGCTCTCCAATAGAAATACACCACGTGGCTTCCTGCTACGTTCCTCTCGTTGTCTATTGGGAGGGCTAAGGTCAGCCCAAATTTCTCCGTGGTCCCCGACAAAAAGAAAGGAACAATTACGGCAACAAGGTGTGTCCCATGGAGCAAGGCTCTCTAGCATGGTAGTAGAGGTGGTAATTTCTAACACAATTTGAAAATTAGACACGAATCTAACTCGAAAATAGTAAATTTAGATTGGGAGTTTGTGGGCAGGACATAACTGACTTACAAAGAAAAAAGTCGAGTTCGAGTCTGTCCGTGAATTCGAAAAAAAAAATTAACATTTTATAGTTTTGTTTCATCTATTCACATTCAAACACAAATTTCATTTATTAGATAATTAATCAAGTAAATTATAAGAAAAATTAAGAATTCTACCTAAGTTTATATGAAGAGTAAATTGTAAGAGTAATTAAGTGTATGTTAGTGAGTGACATTGATATTAGTGTGTCCAAAAAATGTGTTTGATCATTTTTTTTTTTTTGTGTTTTAATCTCTTTTCTTTTTCATTTCTTTCCTCTTTTCTTCTTCTTCTCCTTCCGCTTTCTTTTTTTTTTTTTTTTTTGTAAGGGTCGGCAGGTTGACCCGCCAACTTGTTTTGAGTCGTGTTCAGGTTGACAGGTTGGCTGTTATACTTAGATCTTAATCCGACCCATTGCCACCCCTATATGGTACCATTTATTCATACAAATTCCATATAAGGACGGAAATTCTTTTTGTTTCTAATTTATAGTACATATATTTGGAACAGGTAAGAGATTGGGACCTTGTCTATTAACACAAAGGGATATACTGAATTCTCTTGTTTCGCACCAAAACAACAAAGAAGAATTATCATGTCAGTTTTCAAGAATCGGTATACGATCGATGTGTTGCTACTTCTTCATTGAAAGCTAGCTGCAAAGCTTGGGGCTTTTTGGATTATTACCTATTCAAGAAACCTTTCATTATGGACCGATACTTATTAAGATATTTCAATTTTTATTTTTTAGATTGAAAAAACCCTTATCACTATTTGGGCTTACTAAAGATGAATTTTTAAAAATTATGCTTACATTAGGTTTGAGGTTGATAAATCAAAAAATTATAAATCATTAACCAAAACAATTTGAAATATCATCTCAAAGATTTTGGATGGTTCAAGAGCAACCACACTCGACGATGGCTCACAAGTTTGATTGCCAATATGGTTCACTTAAAAATTTTTGCTGAAACGATAACTTAAATTTTCGTTTTTTTTTTCTGGGAAAGAAAGTGTTCTGCTTAATAGATCAGGAATTAAGGTAAAAAATTGGCATTAGATGCTTGATTATGCACAAGTTACTTCTACTATATGGCCTGGATAATTTCAGTTTCATACTTTGATTTTGTGTTGGATCAAATTGCTTCAATATTATACATGCAGGAACCAACAAAATGATTTATAAAAGATGAGGGACCATTCCAACAATTCTCCCGACTAACAAAAAGACCACCAAATCTGGCCAATGATTAAATTAAAAATCACGCCAAATACTCCGGAAAAAGGATGTGAGACAAGGAACAATTTCTGATTCAATTTCTTGATCATATATAGAACTGCTACCGGTCTTATTAATGACGACAACTAACGACTAACCCAAAACCCTCTCGTTTCTTCCAAGAATTAAAAAGAAAAAAAGAACGTAAAAATGGATTACTGAATACCAACAGCAATTTTGGCAATACTAATAGCTAGGTCATTTCTGTTGGCTAAATCACCCTTAAATTTTGCCTCACTTGAGGTTGGGGCATTTCACTTGAAAAATTAAGGCCAAGAAATACGGTCAAAGACGACATGTGGAAGAAAACGCTATCATCTGATAATGACTCTATGAGGCCATGTCATCGCCAACCGGGCTACGAAAATACGAGGTGACCATGGCGTATAATCATCATTCTTCACTGAATGGCAATGTTCTTCCCTATTTAGCAAAATTTTAGGTTTGGTTATTGAAAAAATTTATGAAAAAAAAAGTTATTAAATTTTAAAAAATTTACAATTTATCGTAGCATTGCTTGAGATCTTACTAATTTTCAGAAGGACCAATGTTTTTTTTTTTTTATCAACCTATATTATTACAATTGAAAAAAGAAATATGTTGTTTATGAAATTCAAATCCCTAACCTCAAGGTGGAGTTGTAGAGCACTGACCTCGACTCTCTATTCGTTTTCCAATATCAGATGTTAACTAACATTTGTGGATGATGATCATCACCACCTTGTGGGGTCCAACAGATAAATATGAGACAAAAAGCTACCCGAGGATAAAAATTGGCATATACAATTTATTTTTCAGTCACTAAAACTCACGTATTTGCAAGAAATGGGGGGAAGAGTTTTCAAATTACTATTTTTCAAACTTTTTCTAATAAAGAGAGGAGTGGAAAGGTAGAAGGTGAAGGGAAGGGGAATGAGATTGATGTGAACTAAATCCTTGTTCTGACACGAAACTCAAATATGGGATGTATTTAGTTACAATTGTAACACACAATTAACTCCTTGAAAAGTGAAAACCTCGTTTAAGTGCTTGAATTGAAGATGGAAACAGATTCCAAAATTGTTGATGAATCATCTTAACATGTTGAGATGGAAGTTGCTTGGCCCACCTGTCTGTACTGAGCCAGTCTAATCTGGTACTTTGATCCATATGTTGCAAAAATTTCTGTCACTTAACTTCTTCATTTTGACTGTTTGTAGGTTGGGGTGCCTTAAAAAATGTTAGAATTGGAGCTTGTGGTTACAAAAGCATAAATTAAAACGTGTAAAGCATAGTAAGTCAAACATTACTGTGGCTTTGTCTCTATGGATATCGGAATGGAAGGACAACTTTGCTGAGTCGACTTGGTGTCGACCTCAATTTTCCAACTCCCATAAATGACAACGTTTCACCGTGTTCATAGCTGAAAGCGCCCCTTTGTTTTGGATGGTATAATGAAAATCCACTGTTTTCTGGTTACAGGAGTAATAATCTATTGTAAAATCGATATAAATTGATCCAATTCATTATCACTCAGAAAATGTGTTACAGTAACAGATGATTAGGAAATAAAACAAAAATAATTATAAGTTTTTAAAATAATAAATTATCAACAAATTTTACTAAATTCCCAAAAAAAACTTAAATCTAGTTTACATGATTCCAGTCCCCGCAAAATTTTTCATTTACTTAAATAAGTTATTTCTTAAAAAAATAACCACAATTTCATGCCACGTCTACACCAAAGCGGCCTATGATTTTTCATGTTGTTTGGAATATCCAAGAGTCCTATGATCAAGACTTGTGCACAAAAAGTAGGGGGCACGAACACGTACGTTTGCATAATAAATTATTGCCTATGTACTTACGCCGACCCACTGTAAGAAACGATTGGACAAAACTTCCAACATAGATGAAGAAAAGAAAAGTTAGGAAGCCGTTATGGTTCTTGGGTCATTGTATTGCGGGGGTCTCATAATTCAGCAGTAGTTGCCTATTGTTAATTACCAGTTTACCACCAATATGCTTTGCAAGGTTTAATGTTCAAGGGTTCGAGTGGTTTGTCCATCCAAACTAATTGAATGAAACAGTGTTCTTTTTTTTTTGTTGGCTCTCCAATGCCTAGTTTGGGAGTTGAGATGGAAAAGAAAAGAATAGAGAAGAAGAGTTAAGAAAAGAAAAGAAAGAAAGAGAAAGTTCGTTTTATTTTCCTTCCATTTTCTCCTAAACTTGGGAATGAAAAAAAGGGAAGATTTTCTTCTTATTTCATTTTTCTTCTTTCACCATTTTTATTCCAAAACAAAAGATATTAGTATCATATCTTTTCTATTCTCTCCTCTCTTTATTTCCAAACAAAAAAATTGATACAATTCCATTCTTTTCTATTCATTTCCTTCCATCGACACTAAGCATAAGTAATAAGTGAAATCAAGATTTTTTTTTCCCTAGGATAGAAGCCAGTTAAAGCATGAAGAAACTCAGCTCCTATGCCAACTTCTCCTAAATAATATACTACCACAATTTGGAGATATATTTATGCACTGTAATTGGGAACCGGAAGCTGAATTTTCATCGTAATATGGAGAAAAGTAAAACAAAAAGCAAAAGTGACTTGCTCTGTTTCTCAATTAGGGGTTGGAGTTCAATCTAATTTAAGATTTATTTGGATTTTTTTAACTTCCAAACTCATTAAATGATGACATCTGAATACATTTTTTTGGGGAACCCAACAAAAAAATAACGATTGTTCAAATACTCATATCCATTCGGGAAGCAAATATTTGAGGTGTGAGTAAGCTGGTATAGCCTACGACTAGAATTTAACACTTTCAGTGTTGCGCAAAAAGTGGAAATACAAAATAAATCTGAGGCCATTAATATAATCAACATTTATCAAAGGTGGTATACATTATTTTACTACGATTACCTGTCAGAAAACAGTACAACATTTGAAAGGCCCAAAATTCATCCAGCTAGCTACCTCGGAAGTCGCCGTCTCTGATTCAGATTCCTCTGTGCCACGAGCCTCCATAGGATAATCAAGAATGGCATGATTCTCCTTTCGGCAAAGTGTGTTCCTCTAATAAACTGTCTTCTGATCCTGTGGTACACCAAATACAACAATTCACCTTCTGAAAGTGTGATGTATAGAACATAAATAGCAGGCCCAGCCGAATCAGGGAAAAAAAGTGATGCTAAAGAAGCGATTGTCAAGTGATTAAACAACTGCACACAATGATCAAGTACATGATTGACTGAGGAGTGAGGAGGTGGAGAAAGTCTCTGCTGATAATCATAGGCGAAGCAATACAGGAGAAAACTGATAACTGCACAAAGAAGTGTATCTGGATGAGTTTGGAAGGGGGATTTTTCTTGGTTTTGGAATTTCAAGACAAGAAAGTTGAGCAGAGTTTGGATGGCATTGGAAAAATTGGTATGGAGAGAAGTTGTTAGGGGCCTTGTAGCCATACCCTCTGCTGGTAAGAAGTGGAAATGCCTCCAAATTATGTTGTAGAAGAAAAGATTATAGTGTCTGTGGAAGCTTCTCGTTGAGGGATCGAGGTAAATATTTCTTCTTGGAGGATTAGGCATCATGAAATTGGATAATCTTGCAAAAAGAACGAGAAACTTAGGCTTTGCCTTGACACAATTCTTAGAATATGGATTCATTAATGGGGAGAGACCTTTCATTTATAGGCGTTATGTTTGCGTTTCATGAAGTTTGAAAACTTGTGCTTTATTTGGTTAGGTTAATTGGTCGGGGTAATGCAAGCGAAAAATCATGCGATAAGCTGATTGTGGTGGTAATGAAAATTTATTAAAATATAACTTTGAAGGAAAATTTTTTTGAAAAAATTTACTATTTTAAACCCATATTTAGTGATGTCCAATCACTCTAACATCACGCAACGTGATTATAGTAATTATATATGTGTATATTGTTAACCTAATTTATTCTACTAAATTTTTTTCCCTAGATTTTAATTTTCATCAAGCAAGATTTGGATGAGAAAACTCCACCTTAATTGTCTTTGCACTCTCATGCAATTGTCACAAGCCAAATTGCCAACCAAAGGGCCGCGGGAAGGTCTCAAAGAAATTGAATGGACGCACGTTAACAAAAAGTACTGTATCAATTCACTTTCAGCTGCTATGGCCGAAAAGAAACCCCTAAAAGTCTTCATCTTCAAACCGACCAGCATACTTGGCCGATTAAATAATCATCCTATCCTTTTTGCACCTAGTACTAGCCTACTAGGAGTTTTCTTTTTTGGCAAGAATCTACCAAGGCTTCTTGCAGGTTGTTTAAATTGTATTTAATCAAGTATTATCCACACTATTATTAAGCACCGGTTGAATTACCACCTTCGCATGAAAATGAAGGCCTTAAATACTTTGCCAGTGAAGATGTAAAAATATTCTCCGTATTTAAAATTATTGCTGATTACCACTTGTACTGTCACTACAAGGACATATCTCTGCGTGTAATAGTATCTATCTTTATGAATGTGTATTGATGATGCTCCTCTATCACTTGCAAGTAATTCTTGAACATATTACGAATAAGATTCTAAAACATATTATGAGTCAGATGATTAAGCCTACAACGTAAATATTCGTAGTGTGGGCTTCAAAACTAAAATGTCGTTTTTTCTTCCCCCCAGTCAAGTCACTTATATATATATTCCTAAAAAAAAAAAAAAAAAGTCACTTATATATATCATTCATATCAACAGTTGAGTAAAAAAGACATCCTATTACAATCTGTTTAACTGGCAACTGCCAGATAGTTAAGTTGTGTGGCTTGAGATACCCACACGGAAATTTCCCTTCTACCTAAATAATCTCATTAATTGGTTGGGTGGCAAACTTTGCCAAATCCATGGCTCCAATAATTGTTCTTTCCACTAAGAAAACAAAAAAGGAACATCTCCAAAATGACCTTCCAATGTATATATATCCTTTACAACTACATCAACATCAGCTACTGTTTCATTACCATTGTTTATACTATTGACCAGCACCTTGCAATCTGACATAATCAAAATAGATGCCTAGTTTTCCTCCATTCCTTTCAGAGGATCTAGGCCCTCACAAGTTATGATTTTGTCATTTGCACAATTTAAAGTGTACGTAATAGATTAGTTAAAATGTGTAATCTGCTGAATCACAGTGTAACCATTTTTTACATTAAAATGGTGTCCTTTTTTTCATTCCAAAATTGATCTAGCTGGCTAAATCTCATCCACCTATTTTTACCTCCTTAAATCATAGGCGTTAGCTTATCTCAACTAGAACTTGTGACACCTATTTCCGCTTTCAGCAGAGCCTCTCTTATAGCACAAGCCTCTATCAACTAGAACTTGCATTTTAGGCAAGTTGAAATGTGGA
Organism: Mitragyna speciosa; assembly: GCA_024721245.1. NCBI lineage: Eukaryota > Viridiplantae > Streptophyta > Magnoliopsida > Gentianales > Rubiaceae > Mitragyna > Mitragyna speciosa. Next base: position 26,305,934 of record CM045557.1, read on the forward strand.
AGTTTGGAACTTTTGTTTTCCGTTAATCCTGAATATTTTCCTGGAAGTTCCCAAACCTTTGAAAAACAACATTAGCATTCGATTCAAAGGTAGTTTGCCCGTGGATTAATAGGAGAATATTGGGTTTTAATGTATCTTTTGCCATTGATCCCCTGAACTTATAAGATAAGGTTGGCCGTGCGAACGCCAACTAATGAAACGTACAAAAAGACATTAAGAAAAAGGAGGGATGAATTTTTCCAACTTAATTTGGTTGACTTTCACGAGAAATTATGGGGACATTTTTAGTACATCAAGTTGAGAATAATTTTATTTGGGAGTTGAGAATCACAAACGTTTTATTTCAAGTCCACGTAAGCATGTGAACAGAATTTGACTTTTACAAAATTCAAAATATGTTTCAACGGATTTTTATTTTTGTAAAAATTAATTTTAGAAAAGGTAAAAATTAGAATTCAAAAGTTGCTCCTGCATTTAATTTGAAAGAGCTCAAAAGCAGGAGAAAAAATAATTAAAAATATCACATAATAGATTTTTAAAAATCAAACACTAGAAGCAGGTACAAAAAAGTGGGTGAGATCAAACCCTAAATTTATCAGGAGAAAGAGATTCAAAAATCAATAACGATTGATCTGTACCAATATAATGTACGTTGATGTCAACAAGTATAGAAGTGTTTAGACAACAGAACAACTGAACCAGCAACTAAAATGGCAGGAGAAAAATGTGAGGAAGGAATCATAAAGTGTTTGCAAATGAGAAAATTGCGTTGAGGACATGGTACGACTAAATGACTATAATTGAAATGACAATGGATAGTTGATACGGTATCTCCCTCGTGAGGGATGACTCTCGGCACCTAAACATTGCGAACCTGTTGCTTCCTCTCAATAGTTATTCTTACTTGACCAAATTTTTACCTTGAATATTATATAAAGAGTGCTAGAAGGACACAAAAGTTAAATTAGTGCTACAATGATACAAAAGTTGGGAAAAAGAGCAGCAAAACCTGATTCAATAAATTGATTGTGGGAACTATATATACGAGACAAGCAACGTTGTTATTAGCACTAAATTAACAAGTGTGTATAAGTTGTAAAAATATATCCTATTCACTGCGAGACCTACATACCTTATTTTTAAATTTGAATTAACTAGAGATGAGGCACGTGCTTCGCACGTTTAATAATTGTTTAATAAATGATTTTATAAAAGGCCAAAAAAATAGTAATTTTGGATTTTGTATTTTTCAAAGCCATGTCTAAAAATTATGTGAGATTCAAGTTAATTATGTCCTTAAAAACCAAATAAAAGCATAACCACTATTATTAAAAACCTACATTTCAAGTATTACAATACTACTACCTTTACTTTAACAGTTTCACATTTATCTTTTCTTAACTTCACATATTATTTTCTTTTCTAAAAGAATTTGAATAGAACATATGAATATCTCTAATAGCATTTGGCATAATGTTAGTTTCTTTAAAATATCCTTGTGAAAGAAATTATGAAAATTTTTAAAAAATTTTAAATTGCTATCATATAAAAGGTAACATGTTATTTTATAAAAAGATGTAATTATGCTTGAAATCCCTAAACTTTTGATAAGTTGACTAATAAATTTGCATGTCTCTATTATATCTATAAAAAATGAAATGAGACTTTAATATAATTGTGCCACAATTAATATTTCCTAATGACTTATTTTAAAATTTTTTTATACTTTTACTAATTTTCAATTTGTCTATTATGATTTCTATTTTTAACAAATCTAAGATGTGTATAAGAATTAAGATAATTTTGTCCTTTGAGCATATCAAATAAGTACAATTTACAAAGACACATATAAGTCTAGTGATTCTAACTTTCAAATAATGAATTATTTCAAAGGTAGCACTTCTTGCATAAAAAGATAATGCTACTATTGTACAAAATTAAGTTATATCATCTATTTTGATTGATTATGCAATAAAATTGTACAATTATTTGTTGAACATATCATTTGCAATCTTGTGATGACTTATCTTATTTAGTGAGGCATTTTTTTTACTATTTTATTTCTATTTTTATCATAATTTTTATCTTGTTTACGCATAATTGGTAATATTCTTCTTCTTCCTCTATACTTTACCCATAAAAAAATTGTAAACCTAAAAATTCTAAAATATATATACGTATATATATATATATATTATGTTTTATTTTCTTTACCCAAAATAAACATAATTATATAATAAAACTCTTTAATGTACACCATGCACTTGAAAATTAATATGATTTTGTTTTGTACATTTTACATATATATTAAAAAGATAATAGTCCAATTCTTTCTTTCATATATATATTTTTAATGGTAGAGCTTAGATATGTATGTCATAAATAATAAATTTTATCTGGTATGATATCTCTGAATGATACACTTCCAATATATTTACAATAAAGTCCTCTTAAGTATATGTTCCTTAAATTTGTCTCACTGTAATGATCTTAAGCAATTGATATATAGATTTTATGGAATTCTAATTTTATGAATTAATATTATTAAATATTTGGCCTTTTCATGGACATTGACCTAACTAATCACTCAATAAAATCAATTAATATTACTCATCAAACTCAAAAAATTATGTAATATATATATAAATTTTCAGTATCAATTAAAAATCATACTATGCTATACACTTTCGTGGCATTTTAAAGTAAGGTAACACAATATTCATTTTTAATAATATGCAAGCTAATTAGTTCAAGCTGATAATTTAATTGAATTTACTATATAATGTCTAAGAATAATTTTTGAAATAAAAATTAAAAATTAAGATATTATTTTTATTTTAATTTGAAAAATAAATTAAACAAATGGTCTTGCCTAATCAAGAAATTATCCATTAAATTAAAAAGAAAAGGTTAGATAGGAAATATTTAAATGTTCCTTTCTTTTAATTTTTTTATTAATTTTGATTTAATAAGGTATGGTTTTCTCTATCTAATTTTGTACTCGCAATGTGTAATTCGTATTCTTTTTAATTTATGAACAAAAATTTGGATTTTTTGTGTGAATTTAAAGCCAAAGATGTGTCAAGTTTAGTCATTTACATGTAAATAATAACTACGATAAACATAAAAATAATTTCACAAAAAAAAACAAAAAGAAGAAAAGTTTTCATATTCTAACCCATTGCATACCTGGTTGGCTCCTACTCCTATATTTTTTAAAAATTCTGAATCAGCCATAGTATATTATTACTAAATATAATATTCTTTTAGGCAATGCAAAGTTTTTTATTACAATAATCATTTTTAAATTGATGCAAAATAAGTTTTCCAATTTTACATTAAATTCCTTTCTAATTTTATTTGTGAGGAGGACTTTTATTTCTTTTCTATATATTTTGTACATTTTTTATTAATTTAAAACTAAATTAAACTTTCTGTGAAAGACTCAAAAAATTATTGAAGGAATGTTAAGTTTTATTAGAACCTTATTAATCTAAGTGTTTGTATTTTCATAAATGTCCGTTCTTAATGTGATTAGACTAAAAAATAAAGCCTTTTTGAAAAATACATTAAATACTAAATAACCAATAACACTTAGAATTAAATAAATATTTGCAATTAAAATTAAATTTAAGAATATAAATTTATTTAAAAATATAAAATTATAAATATTTAAATATTGATTTCTCTTTCTATGTTTTGGTTATTTATTTATTTTTGCCACATGACTTTTTTTGTTTTAATTTTGTTGTAGATTTTGAAATTTAAATTTATATACAAATTAATTAAAAGTATTAAATAAGAAAATATAAGTTTTTATACTAACAGATAAGTATATATTTTTATAGGATTTAATTTAAATTTGTACTTATAAAAGGTTTGAAAGACTTTTAAAGAGGTTGAGTTTGATTAGGATTCAATTAATCCTTTTTGCTAAATTACTTTTTTTGTTTTAATTTTGTTGTAGATTTTGAAATTTAAATTTATATACAAATTAATTAAAAGTATTAAATAAGAAAATATAAGTTTTTATACTAACAGATAAGTATATATTTTTATAGGATTTAATTTAAATTTGTACTTATAAAAGGTTTGAAAGACTTTTAAAGAGGTTGAGTTTGATTAGGATTCAATTAATCCTTTTTGCTAAATTACTTTTTTTGTTTTAATTTTGTTGTAGATTTTGAAATTTAAATTTATATACAAATTAATTAAAAGTATTAAATAAGAAAATATAAATTTTTATACTAACAGATAAGTATATATTTTTGTAGGATTTAATTTAAATTTGTACTTATAAAAGGTTTGAAAGACTTTTAAAGAAGTTGAGTTTGATTAGGATTTAATTAATCCACTTTTTGTAGTTCCATTAATATCTTTTTTTGTAATATTACTACAACTTAAAAAATAAGGGCATTTTAGGAAATACATTAATTGTTAATCACTTAAGGTCCTACATGCTTTTATATATATATATATATATATATATATATATATATATATAGATTTTCAGTTTTTATCATCTAACTTTTTTTAACTTCTAATCTCAACCGTAAATTAGACAATTATATCTAAAACTGTTGAGAAACATCCCTTGGGCTACGAGGCCGAAAAGGTTAGGAAAAAGACCTTCCATACCAATACTTTCCTATGCTAGGGATGAGAAATATATCTTAAAAAGTAAACCCTAATAGAAAAGACATGGATTGATTTGACAAAAGCTGGAGATCGGCAATTAACAGTACTAAGTGTCGCTAAAGTCTAAACAAAGATATTCGCCTCCTATTACATTGTACTATAATGATTTTGCATATCCGTTTGGCTTTGTGATGGAGCATTTATTAACAAGCCTTTACGGTGAAAATTGTACCATTCCTGGGAACCATTCTCAATCCAAGGACCTGATCAATCGATTTTCTTCAACTGCATAGGAGGGAGTACATCTACTTGGTCCATATATGCATGTTCTGGGAACCAAGGAAGTTCAACTGAAATGATTCCACTTCTTCTTGTTCCTTCTTGATGTAGCTGGCGGCTAAATTTATCCATGATGGCCTGTCGGAGCCAATTTCATATCCTTCTAATTTGTGATTGGGATAATTGGTGTATTGAAAAGAATATGGATAGGGAAAATAGGAGAGGGCCAAGTGATTCAGGAAAAAGGATTGATGATATGAAAGCTAATGACAGGGGACCAAAGAATGCCAAGCTGAATTTAAGGAAGTAGGCATAAAAACTTGCAGATCTCGAAATATGATTATTAATGGCAGAAAGCTTTAAGTTTGCATCATATAACGAACAATACACCAACAAACTAGTAATGGCTCCAAACATGGTTTTCGGGTGTGTTTCGAAAGGGGATTGATCCTTTCCTTTATATTTCACCTGGAGAAAATTGACCAACATTGTGACAACGAATGAGAACGTGGCTTGTCGAGAGGACATAATTATGTCGTTAGCTTGCGGAAAACGGTTGTGCCTCATCATGGTTGAACTGACAGCTGTAGCCCCCTTGAATTCAACGATGAAGTTTGCCCCTGATTGGATAAAGAAATTTGTTGTTGCGGCCCCTGAGCAAGTCACTTACCTGTGTAAGAATTAAGAAAACAAGAATAAGCAAAAAGTAAGAACAATACAAAGAGAATAGAAATTGCAATGAGAAATAATTGCTTTGTTACCTTCGAACTGGCGGTTCCATTTTGGGATATTTGGCCTGCTTTTTATAGAAGGGGAAGTAGGAAAGCTGCACCTAACCCCAGCACACACAAAAAAAAAAAAAAAAAAGAAGTCAAAACACGGCATACTTTTGGGGACATCTTCTGGGAAAATTCTTGCCTCTAAAGAGGGTCGGCGAGGGTTGCAATTTAACACACAACTCCTTATACTAAATTAGAATTTCTTCTGTGGTTCGACCATTTTCTATTTTTAAATTGCGTACTAGTAAAAAAACAAACGGTGCTAACAGAAGCACTGCAGTGCCTAACAGAAGCACTGCAGTGCCTGAAGTGACTAAGCTCTTGAAGTAAGTTCCGTTAGTTTTGGTAACGGTGCGTACTAGACTTCTAGAGAGACCAAGGGGTCAAAGCCAAAACCGACATCAAACTGAGGGCGTACTGCAAAATTGCAATAGTAGAATATTTCAACTTAAAGATTTAACCGAAGTTGAAGCCGACAGCTTTGCCTACAAAGAACCACAAAGTCGTTGTAATGCCTTGACTCAATCTGCTTCTTGTTGATATTTGGATGAGGGACTAAAGAGAATTATATATTTTTCAAACTTTTTAGTAGTATATTCTTATTTTTCAAAACTTTTTTTTTTTTTTTTTTGGTAAAGAGGAGTGAAAAGGTTGAAGGTGAAGGGAAGGGGAATGGAATCGATGAGAATTAAATCCTCATTCGGAGACAAAACTAGGACATATTTAGTTACAATTGTAAACGCACAATTATTCCCTTGAAAACCTCGTTTAAGTGCTTGAATTGAAGGTGGAAATAGATTCCAAAATTGTTGATGAATCATGTTATAATATGATATGATGGAAGCTGTTTGGCCTACTTGTTTGTACTGAGAAGCCAGTCTAGTCTGTACTTCGATTCATATGTTTCAAACACTTCTGTTTCTTCAACTTCTCCATTCTGTCTATTTGAAAATTGGAGTGCCAAAAGAAATGTTAGCATTGGAAAGAGGGTTATAAACTTGCACATTGCAATTCTGCATGCCCGTCATCTGCCCCAGAGACATAAAAACACAGATGAGTAATGTGTTGTTTTGATGAGAATGCAATGCCAAGGTACCCATTCATTCTCTTTCCTATCAAAAGTTTTTTTTTTTTTTTTTTTTTTTCGGTTGTGCGGCAGCCGGGTTGGTGGGGGGGGGGGGGGGGTTGGGGGGTTGGTTGGTTGGAGCGGTGTTGACCATCTCCATCAATGCAGCGAAAAATCAAAAGGGAGAAAACCATGTGGACCATCCATCGTCGTCGCCGTGTTAATTAATTGGCCATAGCAATATGGTGGAATGCCTTTCCAAGTTATAAGATTTTATGTCCATTTAGATATTGGAATGAGTCCCAGTTTGTTTCCAATCATTAATACATCATCACATCAATAAAAAACCAATTCTATCAGAGAAAGAAAGAAACAAAGCAGGGAGACAAAAGGAGAGGGAGGGGGGTGGGGGGAAGGAAAGGAAGTTTTTTCTCTTTTTTTGAAGGAAGTATGAAGGAAGTTTAGGGCCACTGTCTTTTTTTTTTTTTTTTTTCCCGTCTTGTGTTTTTCCTTGCACTTTACATTACATTTTGGTAACAATGAAGACTAGACTAGTACGAGTTATTCGCCAACTCGCCTATGATTGATGATTCAATCAGGAATCACTTTGGCAATGATTCTTCCAACCGCACCAATTTGACCGAGTGTAAATGAACGTCCACGTTTAAATGATTGAAAATGTACTTATGCCGACCCACTTGTAAGAAAAGAATTAACAACATTTTCTACATAGATTGAGACAGAGAAACACATGACGCAGTTGTCGTTCCTGGGGCGCTGTATTGTGGGGTCCTCAAAATTGAATTTTGGGGTTTGTAGGAGACGACATGGTTGTGTCCTGAGTTTGAGGAAAATGGTTGTGCCTCGTCATAGTTGAACGGATAGCTCTAGGCCCATTGAATTCGAGGATGAAGTTTGCTCCTGATTGGAAAAAGAAATGTGTTGTTGCGGCCTTCGGCATTTCAGGAAATCACGTGCCTATATAGGAATTAAGAACACAAGAATAAGCTGAAAGAAACAACAATACAAGAAGAGAAATTGCAATGAGAAATAATTGCTTTTCTACCTTCAAATTGGCGGTTCCATTTTGGGATATTTAAGCTTAGAGTCTGTTATTAATAGTTTTTTTAATTTTATTTTATATTTTAATTTTTAAAAAAATTATTTTATGATATTTTTAATTTTTTATTATATTTTTAAAATTTTAAATTAAAATTAAGAATAATTAATTTTTATCTTTTTTAAAATTAATTTTTATAAGAATCAAAATTTATTTTACAAGCCCTTAGCTGCTTTTTCTAGGGGGAAAGCAGGAAAGATGCACCTAGCAGGAAAATTTAAAAAAAAAATTGTCAAAAGACGACATACTTTTGGGGAACATCTACAGGGAAAATTCTTGCCTTCAAAGCTGGTCGGCGAGCGTTTCAATTTTGCACACAACTCCTCGTACTAAATAAGAATTTCTTTTATGGTTCGATCACGTTCAAAGTTTTAAATGGTGGACGAATAAAAAACAAACGGTGCTAACAGAAGCACTGCAGTGACTAAAGCTTTTGATGCAAGTCCCGTTAATTTAAGTAACGGTGCGTACTAGACTTCTGGAGGGACCGAGGGGTCAAAGCCAAAACCGACATCAAACTCTGACGGCTTGCTGCAAAATTCCAATATCGGATGTTTCAACATGAAGATTGAACCGAAGTTGAAGCTGATTGCTTTGCGTAAAGAGACCACATAGTCGTTGTGGCGTCTTGACTTTAATCTACATGATGTTGATGTTTGGATGGGGGACTAAAGAGAAGTATCTTCTCAAACTTCCTTAGCAGTATATTCTTATTTTTCGAACTTTTTTTTTTTTTAATGTTTCCTGTAAAGAGAAGAGTGAAAAGGTAGAAGGTGAAAATCCTTCAAGTTCATCTTCTACTTTTGTAACTAAATATATCCCTGTTTTGGGTTGGCTTGCATATTTCTAAGACTAAAATTTAGGATCTTCCTACCTTTACCCTTCATGTTCGTATGAAAATCCACTGTTTTTTTAGTTACAAAAGCATTAATGTATCATAAAATTGACATAAACTGATCCAATTCATAATCACGTGCAAAGTGTGTTACAATAACGCGTGATTAGGTAACAAAAGTAATGGTAGCGTTTCAAAATAATAAATTATCTGTGAGTTTTACTAAATTCTCAATAAATCTCACGTGTAGTAACATGATTTTGAGTCATCGCAAAATTTTTCATTACTTAAATCAGTTAATTCTTAAAAAAATAACCACTTGATTCTCACTCAGTCTTGCACTAATCAATGGTAATCTTTTTTATATCAGATTCTACTTCATTCGCGAATTAGTTCAAGATAAGAAGAAATCATTGATTACTGCAAGACTAAGAATCAAGTAACAGCAGTTGAGATTCTCAGTGCCAATTTTTTCAGTACCACTCCAGTGTTATTCACCTGGACTCCACCTTGCATTCATACTTATCACACTTTAGATAAATCAAATAACTATCATAGTGTAAATGCAATGTAGCAGTCCCTGATGAATAACATTGGAGTAATACTGTAAAAACTGACATTGAGGATCTCAAATGCAAGTAATGGATATTTTCACGAAACCATTGAAGATGGAGTTATTTCTCAAGTTGAGGAAGATGCTTGGTGTGATAAAAAAAACTTTGGTTTATGTAAGGCAATGTATTAGTTTAATCAAAGTCAATTTATAATTGGTTTTACTGGATTGAGATTTGTTTTTGTTAAGTAGAATAAAATTGAAATTTTTCGTGAGTAAGAAAAATAAATAAAAAACAGCAGCAGTTCTAGTTGAATAAGCAGAGTTTTTTTGCCTCCAAATCCCATTCATCCATCTTTGTTATTCTTGACCGAGACCTTCACCAATTGGTGGGCGACTGTCTCAGACGTTCTGTTTGAGATTGACAAAGCCATTTGGTTTCTTATTTGTTCGATTCTTTTAAGCTTAGATTTGTTTGGATTTTTCCTTGAATTGTAGATTTGTTTTGATTTTTCCTTGAATTGTATTTTTTCTAAATAAATAATTTAAGGGCCTACATGGAGCGGTCTGTACAAAAAGGACTGGTACGAAAAAGAAACATACAACGGATTTGGCACAACATCATAACAAATGCAATGCTAACAACGTGCAGACACAAACTAAGCTATTGCGCCGAATACAATGTATTCTGGTCAATGTGGCAGTGGCAAGTTGAGGAAAAGAGGCTACAAAGTTAATAAATGTCTTATTATCACCAAAACAAAAAAAAAACAAAAGTTATAAAATGTCTTGGGTCGGGGTGGCGGTAGACGTTTCGTCCCAAAATGCACGAAAGGGAGAAAAATAACAACAAATAGTTGAATTGTCTATAGATATTTGTGTGGGAGGGATGGATTTAGGAGGACACACTTGTTCTTATAAGATTTAGATATTGTTCAAATGACACTGCAAAGAAAGAGAGTTTACGCGTAATGACAACTATCTTTGAATCTTAAAAAATCTTGTGTAGATGTTGGGCGGCTTACGGCGGGGACAGTCATTGGCAATGGATTAAAAAAGCGTGGATTATGTAATGTGCACGCACGTGTGGACTATGGCGTTGGCAAAATGAGTTCAAAATGTTCTTAGTTATGGCTTTCAAAAAAAAAAATTTGGAAAAAGTATTTTTAAAATTTTTTACTATTTTTAAACTATATTTTGTAATGTCTCATGATTTTAACATTACTCAAACTAAATAAAATAATTAAACCCTTAATTGCCTTTGCACTCTCGTGCAATTGTCGCGAGCCAATTGCCAAGAAACTCAACCATAGGTGCGCTAAACAACAGCAGAAAAGATCCCCTAGAAGTGACAGGACGCAGTACATAAATATGGAAGTGACAAATTTTACTCTAGTCAAGACAAATATCTATCAATAACTGTTAAGGCCCACAAAGATCCCCAAAAAGTTAGGCAGCCAAGCTGAAAAGATAGGCGTCAAAGAAAAATAAAAATTGATAGGCATCAAAAATAGGAACTCGGTACACAGGTTTTCCAAAGAAAAAAAAAAAGGAACTCGGTACGCAGCTGGCCGGACCACAAGCGACCCTGACCGGCCAGACCACAAGCCAAATTACGTCATCTTCCTGTCTTTTTTGCACCAAATCAACTGGGAGTTTTTTCTTATTTGCCAATAATCTACCAGATATTCTTATACGTTGTTTAAATTGCATTTAATCAAGTTTTTTTTTTTTTGCTAACTAGGGAACCCCCAAGTTGTTACCTAAAAATACACACTAAGTAAATCCCATCCAGTGCAATAGCCAACAAACTGCACAGGGAATAAACTATACTAATCTATGTTTTAAAATTCGAACCAGACTGACTGGTCCAACCAGTCGGACAGAGAATCGTCCATTTAAGGATTTTTCATTTTGCACTTCTGCTGTCGGGAAGAGAGAGACAATCTAGGACTGGGAAATCTTCCAGGAAGGAAAATTCCGTGCGTACGTGCTGATGTCAGTCGGCGGGGGTTGATATTTTGAGTCCACATTTGGCAGCCATGTGTTCGATTGATGATAGACTAATACCTTTGACAACCGTGTTTGGCCTAATCCAGTCACAACGATGCATGTATCTGCTGGACGATGGCGACGGATGGATCCCACAATTGTAAACCGCTGAATTGGCAATTTGTTTGTATGACTATGAGGCCAAGCAAATTATTTCGTTTTGACGCATGCCCCCACCACTATATGGTGGTTTTTGTTTGATTGGTGGTCAAACTGTAGTAATTTTCCCCATCCTCTGCAATTAGAAGGCAGCGGCTGCCGCTATCCCCGGCCTACTCTCTTAGATACTCCAATAGAAATATGCCACGTGGTTTCTTGTCTCTTGAGAGCGCTAATGTCAGCCCAAATTTCTCTCTGGTTCTCAACAAAAAGAAAGAAACAATTACGGCAACAAAGGGTGTTCCAGGAAGCAGGGCTTTCCAGCATGTAGCATTTATTCATACAAATTTCCATATAGGAAAGGAAATTTTTTTTGTTTATAAATTATAATACATATATTTGGAACAGATAAGAGATTGGGACTTTGTCTATTAACAAAAAGGAATATATTCAGATAAACAAAGGAGAATTATCATGTCAATCTTCAACAATCGGTGTAAGATGTGTTGCTGCTTCTTCCTTAAAAACTAGCTGCAAAGCTTGGGGCTTGCTGGATCATTACCTATTCAAGAAACCTTTCATTATGGACCGATGCTTATCAAGATATTTCATTTTTTTTATTTTTTAGATTGAAAAATCCTTATCACTATTTGGCTTACTGAAGATGAATATTTAAAACTTGTGCTTATATTAGGTTTGGGGTTGATATATCAAAGAATTGTAAATCATTAACTAGCATCTCAAAGCTTTTGGATGGTTCAAGAGCAGCCACCCACGATGATAGCTCACAGGTTTGATTGCCAATCTATTTCACTTAAAAATTCTTGCTGAAACGATACCTTTAATTTTCGTTTTTTTTTTCCTTTGGTTCTGGGGGAAAAAAAATGTTCTGCTTAAAAGATCAGGAATTAAGGTAAAAGATTTGGCATTAGATGCTTGACTATGCACAAGTCAGTTCTACTCTATGGCGTGGATAATTTTAGGTTCAGACTTCGATTTTGTGTTGGATCAAATTGCTTCAATATTATACATGCAGGAACCAAGAAAATGAGTTATAAAAGATGAGGGACCATTCCAACAATTCTCCCGACTAAAAAAAAGACCACCAAATCTGGCCCGCGATTAAATTAAAAATCACGCCAAATACTCCGGAAAAAGGATGTGAGACAAGGAACAATTTATAATTCAATTTCTTGATCATATATAGAACTGCTACTAGTTTCGTTAACAACAACAGCAAACGACTAACCCAAAACCACTCTTTTCTTCCTAGAAAAAAAAAAAAAAAAAGACCGTACGAATGGAATTACTGAATCCCATGATCACAATCAACAAATGGAGAAAAAGAGAAAATCAAAATCAAACTCCCAAATCAAGAATTTTCACACTAATCATTCTTCTTTATTGCTCTTTTCTCTCCATTCCATCCAAAAGCCCTCTTCCCCATTCTGTCCTTTCATTTCAAGAAATTCGCTCTTCTCCCTCACCAGTGCTGCAGCAGCACTTCAAAAGGGAGAAAAGTTCATCTGTTACACGCCTCACAGTAGGTTCACCGACTATTTTACGACATCATTTGTATACCTTATACCTTGTTATCCAAAGAATAGTCACATGAGTATGCATACATTATTTTCTAAATCAACTTACATTATTTTTTTACATCAACCTCATACACTCATATAACTTTTGTTTAACTTACAAAATCTACATGGAGGCTCCATAATAACAACAGCAATTTTGGCAATACTAAATAGCCAGGTCATTAATTAAATAAATCAAAAAAAAAAGCTAGGTCATTTCTGTTGGCCAAGTCTCCCTTCACTTGTGTTGTGGGGGCATTCGCTTGAAGGCCAAGAAATATGGTCATAGACGACATGTGGAAAAACACGTTATCACCTGATAATGACTCTGGGGGCCACGATCATCACCTATCGGGCTTGGAAAATACGAGGTGACCATATGCTAATGAGAAAATTGCAATTTTGATTCTAAATGTTCAGAATATCGAAAATCTTAGTCTTTAAAATTTGGATGAAAGTAAATCTATTATTGAATATTTCAATTTTTTAGCACATTTAATTCTATTAAAGTAGTTTTAGTTCTTAAAGTTTAGATGGAAACAAATATAATATTAAGGGTTTCAATTTTTCAGCACATCCAATCCTATTGACCAGTTTTGTCAAAATTTTATCAAAATTTAGTCATGTGATACTCACGTATCGTTGACCAAATTTAAAAAATAAAATACTCTTCGATTTGTTACCTATTTCATCTCCTTTGTTTCGAATAACAATGACAAACAGTTAAACGATTTTTAAATGTATTTTTCTAAGACGTTAATTAGCAAAATTTTCTCTTCAAAGTACAGTCTTAGATTTCTTTTTAGAGTGGAGAGAGAAAGGAGGAGTGAAGATAGAGAGAGTAAAATAACTGATTGTCTGTATGAAAATTTGAACTTTTTTCAAGTTTATTAGCTTTTTTTATTTGTTTTTGAATAAAGACTAATTACCCATATTAGACCCTTTAATTACAAATTATGGCAATTAAGATTTTTTTCTTTTTTCTTTTTTCTTTTTTCTTTTTTCTTTTTTTTTAAGTTTGGTTACTGGCATGTGAGAATCACATAATCGAATTCCGGTAAGATTTTGGTAAAACCGGTCAATTGGATTAAATGTGCTATAAAATTGAAACACTTGATACTATATTTGTTTTTATTCAAATTTTAGAGACTAAAACCGCCTCAATAGAATTAAATGTGCTGAAAAATTAAAACATTTAGTCCTGAATTTGCTTTTGTCTAAACATTCGTGACTAAAACTGCCAATACTTCAAACACTTAACATCAAAACTGCAATTTTCTTTATTGTAAAATCTTCCTTCTTCTACGGGGGACTAACATTGTGGATGATGATCAGAACCCGATGATCATCACCAACTTGTGGAGCCCAACAGATAAATATGAGACAAAACGCTGCTAGAGGATAAAGATGGCATATGCAATTTTAGTTTTCAGTCACTAAAACTCACGTACTTGCAATAAATGGTGCGGGAGAGTATTCAAATTACTATTTTTCAAAAACTTTTCTTTTTAATAAAGAGAGGAGTGGAAAGGTAGAAGGTTAAGGGAAGGGGACTGAGATTGATGTGAGCTAAATCCTCGTTCTAACACAAAACTCAAAACCAAGATATATTTAGTTACAATTGTAACACAAAATTTACTTCTTGAAAAGTGAAAAACTCGTTTAAGTGCTTGAATTGATGATGGAAATAGATTCCAAAATTGTTGATGAATCATACTAGGGATAATTTCATAAACCTCTCTTGAAGTTTTTGATAATCTCACTTAGCACCCCTAAGGTTTTTAATATTACATCTACACCCCCTCCTTTCACTATTCAGGTAACAAAAAAACCCGATCAAGCTGAGGTGGACATAAAAGACTCATAAATATCCAAAAATAACCTTAATGACTTTGACCACCAAAAAAAAAAAAAAAAAAAAAACATGCTACTATTTTCTTCTATGTCTTTCTTCTCTACCTATGGCTCAAACTCCCCCAAATACCGCTCCAATCTTCAGTCTTTCTTCTCCTTTACTACCCGACTCAGTTCCCAGCCCCTTTCATTTTTTACAAGTCTCTGAACTCGCTAGAAGCCACCTCAAATTACCTTTTCAGTTAATTTCTTTCCTTCTAAATCCTCAACTGCAAGGTCACCTTGCCTTTTGCTAACCCCAAGTTAGTAAACGTATCCAGGCCATAAAACATCCCTTACTCAGTATATAATCCTATATAAAGTCCTATAACCAATAACACATCCATAGCTATCATTCAGCCCCTTACTTCCTACCAACAAAAAAAAAAAAATTATATGCGTGATAATGATCGGGTATTTATTGTTAATTATTGGACGAGACAGTATGGATTGCCTGTTCGAATAGAATGTAGTATTTGTGACGGTTCGGGTTTGGATATATTCCAACAGTAAAATTGGTGAGGCCATGGTGTGTTGAGCAAATGATTTGAAGGCAGAGGATTTGGTTATTGTTTTGGTTTTGGACAAATAATGGCGTAATGATTATTGATTTTTGATTTGCGTATGCAAAATTGTCGATTGTGTGCAAGGAGAAAAAAGGGTTTACCAAGGCATTTAGGAGGCTGTGGAAGCCGAGTGAGGGGGGGAAAAATTCTATCGATTCTTTCAGGTGGGTAGGTTTTGGCATATATGGGAATGGGAATTTTGATGGATGAAGAGAAATTTTAAGAAGGGGACCATGGAGGGGAGAGGTCTAAGGTGGGAGAAATTTATTATCCCATCATCTTAACATGTTGGATGGAAGCTGTTTGGCCCACCTGTCTACCGAGAAGCCAATCTAGTCTGGTACTTTGATTTGTGTTGCAAAAACTTCTGTCTCTTGAATTCTTCATTTTGACTATTCTTAAGTTGGGGTGCCTTAAAAAAATTTAGAATTGAAGCATGTGGCTACAAAAGCGAAATTAAAAGGTGTAGAGCCTAATAAGTCAACATACTGTGGCTTTGTTTCTCTGGATTTCGGAATGGAAGGACAACTTTGATCAGTCGACTTGGCGTCGACTTCAAATGACAACGCCTCTGTTTTGGATGGGCAGTAATCTGAATAAACATTGATATAAATTGATCCAATTCATAATCACTCAGAAAATGTGTTACAATAACAGATGATTAGGTAATACAAACAAAAATAATTATAAGTTTTTAAAATAATAACTTATCAACAAATTTTACTAAACTCTCAACAAAAAAAAAAAAAAAAAAAACTTAAATCTAGTTGGAAGATTTCCAGTCGCCGCCAAATTTTTCATTATTTAAATCAGTTAATTTTTTTTTAAAAATAAGCACAATCTTATGACACGTCTACACAAAAGCAGCCAATGATTTTTCATGGTTATTTGGAATATCCAAAAGTCATCATGATCATGACTGGGGCACAAAAAGTTGGGGGACTGAATGAACACGTAAGTTTGCATAATGAATTGTTGCCTGCGTATTCACGCCGAGCCATTTGTAAGAAACGATTGGATAGAACTTTCAAAACAGATGAAAAAAAAGAAAGATTGGAAGCAGTCGTGGTTCTTGGGCCAGCGTATTGTGGGGGCCTCATAATTGAGCAGTTGTTGTCTACGGTTAATTTACCAGTTTACCACCTATATATATGTGTGTGTGTGTGAATCGGAATGAGTTTTCCCATTCCGATTCGGGTCGTGTTTGGGTTGGCTATTTTCGGGTTGACGGGTCGGGTTCGGGTTGGCAAGTTAGCTGTTATATTTGGGTATCCACCTTACCCGTTGCCACCCCTAGAAAATTATTGCCTTCAAAGCGCCTCGGTGAGCGTTTCAATTTTGCACACAACTCCCCGAACTAAATTAGAATTTCTTTTATGGTTCGATCACGTTCAAAGTTTTAAATGGTGGACGAATAAAAAACAAACGGTGCTAACAGAAGCACTGCAGTGACTGAAGTGACTAAAACTTTTGATGCAAGTCCCGTTAGTTTAAGTAACGGTGCATACTAGACTTCTAGATAGACCGAGGAGTCAAAGCCAAAACCGTGTGTGTGTGTGTGTGTGGATGATGGATGTTTCGTGAGTAGGGCTGTTAACGAACCGAGCAGCTCGCGAGCTGCTCACGAGCAGTTCGGTCTACTGTTCGACTCGAGTTCGGCGTTGACCGAGTTCGAGTCGAGCTCGAGCAGCTCGTATACTAAACGAGCTCGAATTCGAACAG
This sequence comes from Mitragyna speciosa, assembly GCA_024721245.1. NCBI lineage: Eukaryota > Viridiplantae > Streptophyta > Magnoliopsida > Gentianales > Rubiaceae > Mitragyna > Mitragyna speciosa. Next base: position 26,323,116 of record CM045557.1, read on the forward strand.
TAAAAGATGAGTTCGAGCAGCTCGTCGAGCAGCTCGAAATATATATATTAAATATTATATATAAAATTACCAATTTACCCATGCTAATTATATATGAATTTTGAACTCGATCTCGAATTCGAGCTTGATTGTGTTTTCACGAGCGATCTCGAGTCGAGCTCGAACTCTTCCTAAAATTAACGAGCCGAGCTCGAGCTTCGAATCACAAACTCGATCGAACTCGAGCTCGATCTCGAGCAGCAGTAATTTTAACAAGCTCGAGCTCGAGTTCGGTAGTATTCGGACTCGGCTCGGTTCGTTTACACCCCTATTCGTGAGTAAGAAAAATAAAGAAAAAACAGCAGCAGTTCTCGTTGAATAAGCAAAGTTTGTTTGCCTCCAAATCCCGTTCACCCATCTTTGTTATTCTTGACAGAGACTGTCACCAATTGGTGCGCGACGTCTCAGACGTTCTGTTTGAGATTAACAAAGCCATTTGGTTTCTTATTTGTTGATTCTTTGAAGCTTAGATTTGTTCTGATTTTTCCTTGAATTGTAGATTTGTTTTGATTTTTCATTAAATTGTAAATGTCTTGAAAGTTATTAAATGTCTTGGGTCGGGGTGGCAGTAGACGTTTGGTCGCAAAATGCACGAAAGGGAGAAGATAACAACTAACAGTTGAATTGTCTAGAGATATTTGGGAGTGAGGTATGGCTATTTAGGAGGAAATACTTGTTCTTATAAGATTCAAATATTGTTCTAAGTTCAAATGACGCTGCAAAGAAAGAGAGTTTACGAGTTTTGACAACTATATTTGAATCTTGAAAAATCTTGTGTAAATGTTGGGAGGTTTACTGCGGGGACACTGACTGGTAATGGATTAAAAAGGATGGATTTTGTAATGAGCACGCACGTGTGGACTACGGGGTTGGAAAATGAGCTCAAAATGTTTTAGTTATAGCTTTCAAAAAAAAAAATTTTGGAAAAAGTATTTTTAAAAAATTTTACTATTTTTAAAAAATTTTACTATTTTTAAACTATATTTTGTATTGTCTCATGATTGTAACATTACTAAACGTGAATAAAATACTTATCTATGCATATATTGTTCACTAACTTATTCTACCATTTTTTTTATCTTAAATTTCAAGATTTGAACGGGAAAATTAAACCCTTAATTGTCTTTCCACTGTCGTGCAATTGTCACGAGGCAATTGCCGAGAAACTCAACCGTAGGTGTGCTAAACCGGCAGCAGAAAAGTCACAGAGAGATTGCACGGACACTACATAAATATGGAAAGTGACAAATTTTAGTCCATTCAAAGGGAAATATTTAGGTGGACCGGGTCCACGGGTGAGGCCGTGGACCTTGTGATCCACCTTGTGCCACACCCACCAAAAGTATGTGGGCCCCATAGTACTTTTGGTGGGTGTGACACAAGGTGGACCACAGGGTCCACGGCCCCACCCGTGGACCCAATCCACCTAAATATTTCCCCTATTCAAAGACAAATATTTATCAACAACTGTTAAAGGCCCACAAAGATTCTCTAAAATTTAGGTAGCAAAGCGAAAAAAGATACGCGTCAAAAAAAAAAATTTTTTTGATAGGCATCAAAGATAGGGAGGAGAAGCGATGGGAGATGATTGCTGTGAGCAAGGTCCTGTCTTCCTTTCAAGAGATGCCTTCACGCCACATTCATTGTGGCCCCTCAATATCTTTCTGCATAAGAGAGGGCACAGCTCTTCTTCAAACACATTGTCGAATATTGGGAATTGCCCAGAGAGATTGTTAGTGATCGTGACTCTCATTTCACTGGTAACTTTTGGACCGAGCTCTTCAAGATCCTTGAGTCCAAATTGTGCATGAGTTCCACAGCTCACCCAGAATCTGATGGCCAATTCGGACCCACAAGATACCCACTACTCGGAGTACCCTCCCAAAAGGAAAAAGATGTGTCTGTCAGGTAACTCGGTGCACAGCAGACCACAAGCGACCGTGACCAGCCATTCTTGGCCAAATTACGTCAGCATCGTGTCTTTTTTGCTCCCAATCAACTGCGCTTTTCCCGACCCGCCACGCTTGGCCAAATTACGTCAGCATCATGTCGTTTTTGCACCAAAGCAACTGGCACTTTTAGATTTTAAGGGAACAAAACCGATAAATAACAAAATACTAATTTACTAAAAATGGTTGATATAACTCATTTTTTAATTTAGAGAAGGAAAATGGAGCTTAAATAAATTTTATTTTTTACAAAAAGAAGCAATTATAGTCAAATATTAATACATCAACTGGAAAATCACAACCATATTAGCCTAAAAATACATATAACTAAAATAATAAAAAAACTACCTTCTAAAACAGAAAATAAATTTAGAATTACTTCTTTAACAAAAGTTGCTATCTGTGTTTATTTTAGTATTGTGTTATTTTTTATTTTTTTGTTTGAATTATTTATTCTTTTTTGCCCTAGTGCTGCATAATGGGCTAACTCTTTGTTTTCTCCCAAAACATTCTTTGATTAAGAATTTCATATTGGACTAATTTGATAAATATAAAAATGACAATGATATTAGTTTAAAATTTTAAATAAATTAAAATTATAAAATTACTTTAAATAAATTAGTTTGGTATTACCTTTTTTATATAATAATTGAATTTATTTCTAGTGTAGCGTTATTTATCAATTGTGTTTGACTTAAAGTCTAATAAATTGAACAAGACATATATAGAAGTAAATATAAATCTAAGAGGAAAATTTCAAGGATATACACTAGATATTTATTTTCTTAAACTCTTTTAGTTTGATATTTTTTATAATTGATACGATAGAGAAGATATAAATCTTTTAGTAATGAAAAGAAATGATATTAAATTATTAATTTCATGAATAAAAGGGTGATAATGTCATAGCATTCATGTTTTTTGAATTTCTAACTTTGATATGTCTTTAGGGGGTAAAATGTATATGTTTAAGGTTGAAGGGGATAAAGTGTGACTAGCTTCTAAATTCAAGAGGCAAAGTGTTATTAACCCTTGTTTATACTATCTTTTTGTTGACTATGGGATTTGCAGTTGTTACCCAAAATTGAGCACTAAGTAAATCCTGTGCAACAGCCTACAAAACACGCAGAAGTATAAATCACACTAAGCAAGCCCTGTGCCATGAGCTCATGTCTTAAAAGAGAATTGAACCCAAGCAACAAGAAAGAATTACACCAAGTACACTACCACAACCAACTCAAGGGTCTTAATCAAGTATCTTACCAGTATGATCCACAATATTGTTAAGTAATGGTTGGATTAAAAAAAATTAAAATATTACCTTTGCATAAAAATGAAGTCCTAAACATTTTGCCAATGAAGTATAGAAGCATTCAGGTGAAGTAAAAGCAGTAATGATGGAGAACGTATGACACTGCCTCAACGCTGAACATGTGGAGACTTTAGCTTTACAGAATGCTCCACAATTTGCAAGTGATTTTGGCATTTCTCATTTTGTTCTTGAAGGTGATGCATTAGGAGTCGCGAGGAATGCTCCACAATTTCACGAAATTCCCAACAAGTCCTTCTCCCTCCGCAATGCGGCAGCAACACTTCAGAAGAATTCTTCAGGGGAGAAAAGTTCTTCTGGTACGCGTCCCACAGGTGGTTCAGCAACCAGTTGTCGGAGTTCAAGAACGCGATTTTAATGGCGACCGTTCTCAATCGAACCCTTATTGTCCCCTCCCATTCTCGATCACCACGCTGTTGCCCTCGGTAGCTGCCCTAAATTTTTAGTTTTGACATCTGAGGTTTTCTGTCTGGAATCGCTCTCTTGATTTCTTCAGAAATCACAGGCAAGTACTTCTTTTTTTTTTTTTTTTTTGGTGTTTTTACATATGAAATGTAGTCTGACATGAATTTTTTTATTCTTATCTATTTTTTTGTAATATGGCATATTTATTTGAGTAAATGGGATTATGGCTTTAAATTCAATTAGCCAAAAAAAAAAAAAAAAGGCCTGTGTGAGGAGAAAAAGTGGAGTGGATGGAAACGTCCGATTGTGATACTGACTTGGAGAGAACCATGGTGGTTTTGGGGTGATGAGCAAAAAAATTGAGTGAGAGTCGTTAGACAGAGGAAAGGGAAGTCGTCTTATGGTTAATTATAATTATATTTATTTTATAATGTAATTATAAAATTTCAACCAATTTTCAATTTTATCATCTATTTTTTTTAACTTTCATTTTTCAACCGCGACTTACACGAGACAATTCTATTGGCAATTGTGAAGAGTCCTCTTCCGCGCTGCAAGGATAACGAGCTTAGGATAAAGAGTCAATAAATTGCTCTGAAATTTTTTGTGATAATACTGTCGTGTACCACCCAAAAATTGCAATTGGAAAAACATATGTTCAATCCATCCAGAGCACAATATATAACGTGGAAGGAGAAAAATATTAAATGGTCAAGGTATTATACATAGCAGTTTTACATGGTAAAAATCAATATAATTTACATCAAATCAAATCCAATCAAGTAAGATGAGTTCTTGTATGGTGAGTACCGTATATGAAGGACTTGTTTAATTGGTAGAAAGTAATTATTACTAGTGTAACGCACATGATATAGTTACAAGACATTGAAGATACACTGCTTCCAGTGAAAGGTCTAAAAGATTACTATTTAAAAAGTAAAGTTCAAATAGAAAAGATGTGAGATCGGCAATTAACTAAGGGTCGCTAAAGTCTAAACAGAGATATTTGCCCCCCAGTATATTGTACCATAATGATTTTCATATCAGTTTGGCTTTGTGATGGAGCATTTATTGACAAGCCTTTATAGATTTACTGAAAATCATACGATTTTGGGGAACCCATCCTCAACCCAAGGACCTGATCAATCGATTTTCTTCAACTACACAGGTGGGAGTACATCTACTTGGTCCATATATCCACGTTCTGGGAACCAAGGAAGTTCAACTGAAACGATTCCACCTCTTCTTGTTCCTTGTTGCTGTAGCTGGTGGCTAAATTTATCCATGATGGCCTGTCGGAGCCAATTCCATATTCTTCTAATTTGTGATTGGGATAATTGGTACATTGAAAAGAATATGGATAGGGAAAATAGGAGAGGGCCAAGTGATTCAGGAAAAAGGATTGATGATATTGAAGCTAATGACAGGGGACCAAAGAATGCCAAGCTGAATTTAAGGAAGTAGGCATAAAGACTTGCAGATCTCGAAATATGATTATCAATGGCAGAAAGCTTTATGTTTGCATCATATAACAAACAATACACCAACAAACTTGTAATGGCTCCAAACACAGTCTTCGGGTGTGTTTCGAAAGGAGATTGATCCTTTCCTTGATATTTCACCTGGAGAAAATTGAGCAACACTGTGACAATGAATGCAAAAATAGCTTGTCGAGACGACATGATTATGTCGTTAGTTTGTGAAAAATGGTTGTGCCTCATCATGGTTGAGCTGATAGTTGCAGCCCCCTTGAATTCCACGATGAAGTTTGCTCCTGATTGGATATAGAAATTTGTTGTTGCAGTCTCTGACATTTCAGCTTATAACGTACCTATACAGGAATTGGGAACACATGAATAAGCTGATGTGATGACAAAACGAGGAGAATAGAAATTGCAATGAGAAATAAATTTGCTTTCTTACCTTCGAATTTGTGATTCCTTGCTGGGATATCTATATGCTTTTATAGGGGGGGGGGAAGTAGGGAAGATGGACTTAACCCAAAAAAAAAAAAAAAGGTCAAAAGACGACAAACTTCGGACCCATCTTAGAACTCGTAAGTTAACACGCAACGGCTCCTACTAAATTAGAATTTCTTTTATGGTTCGGATCACTCTCAAGTTTTAGACGGCGTACAAATAAAAAAACAAACGGCGCTAACAGAAGCACTGCATTGACTGAAGTGACTAAGCTTTTGAAGTACTTCCCGTTAGTTTTAGTAACGGCGCTCAGTAGACTTTTAGAGAGACCGGGGGCATTTCGATGACCGGCATCCCTTACGGCAAGGTTGCGATAGTAACAACCGAACCTGAAGGGTTTTCTTTTTTTTTTTTTTTTTTTTTTTTTGAGAAACCACCGAACCTGATGTTGAGGCCGACTACTTTGCCTAATCAGACCACAAAGCGTCTTGACTTAATCTACATGATGTAGACGTTTAGACGGTAGGCTAACCAGTTAATTTCCTGCAACAATTTTAAAGGAAAAATTCCACATATCTGCCCTATGATTTGTCATAATTGTAAGAACTCCCCTCAGATTTTAAAATTTACATTATAACAAAAAAAAAACCCATTTTGATAATGTATTTCAAAATACCAACCAAATATCTGAAAATATCTTGAATTGTTTTTAAAAACAAGAAATAAGTAAAAAAAAAGTAAAAATACCCTAAAACCAAAGTTTTCTACTCCTCAAATTGGGTCTCCCAAGCTATTAACGTATATTTTTTTAATAAATTAATCATCTATGTCTTACTAATATATTTGTTTTTAAGATTTTGATGCATAAAGTAGATTTATTTAAATTAATGATAACTGAATTTTATATAATGGACTCTGGTGGAATTAAAAATTTAGTGTAAGAGTATAAGTCCTTTTAATATTTCTAGAACTAATTAATTAATTTTTTAAAATTTATTTTTCCAAGCAACTAAAGATATTTTAGCGTGTTTGATTTGTGTTTTTAGGATACATTATCTAAAGGGGTTTGTTTTGTTATAAAAAATATAAACACAATGGGTATAAGTATAATTTTAAAAATATAAAGGGAACAATTATGAGAAACTTCAGGGGATGTATATGAAATTATCCCAATTTTCAGAGTGGTGAATAGTTGATATCTTCTCAAATAATATAAGTCAATGATTGACTTTAGCTTATCTTTAAATGTATATGTAGTGTACATTTGTAAGCATGGAAGTAAGAAATTAAACAAGATGAAAATGTTAATTTTAATTGAGAGAATGTACTCCCAGAGTCTTGATAGACAACTTTTTTTAACACTTTTTTTTTTTTTTTTTTGGTTGGGGGCGCTAAAGGTACTAAAACTGGGGGTCAATAGGGCATCAAAATGTTATGTTCTCTTACCGTGGTATGGAATAGGCCCGTAATACCCATTGGACCTTCATTGACTTGTGACCAGGCGATTACTTAAAATTCCAAGTTAGCCCAAATTCCTGCCAAAAATAACAATAGTACGACGGTCCAAATGAACTTGGGCTTTCGAAACAGTTAATTTTATTTACTCTTATTTATTTTTCAGTAGCAAAAAATCATATATTTGCAAGAAATGGTGCAGAAGAGTTTTCAAATTAGTAGTATTTTCTTATCTTTCAAAGTTTTTTAAAGAGAAAAGTGAAAAGGTTGAAGGCGAAGGGAAGGGGGATGGAATCAATGAGAAATAAATTCCCGTTCTGATACAAAACTGGGATATATTTAGTTACAACTGTAGCACACAATAAACTCCTAGTAAACCTGGTTTAAGTGCTTGAATTGGAGGTGGAAATAGATTCCAAAATTGTTGAATCATCTTAAAATGTTGGGATGGAAGCTGTTTGGCACACCTGTTTGTACTGAGAAGCCAGTCTAGCCTGGTACTTTGATTCATAGGTACAAAAATTTCGGCTTTGTTTGTTTGTTGATATTTTTAAAAATAATATTTAAAAATTTTAAACACGTTTTTTAACTATCTTTTTATCTCACATACACATTTATTTTTAAAAAAATCTCTAAAATTGTTACAGTAATTCTTTTTTAAAAAACACCCCAAATTTGTTCCCTAACTTCTTCATTCTGTGGTAACGAACTTTCCATGCTGCAATTTTGCATCCCCGTCATCTGCCCCAAAGATCCAAAAAGAAATGAGTAATGTGTTATTTTAATGAGAATGCAATGCCAAGATACTCGCTCTCTCTAGTCTATCCCCTCTTCCAATCTCTAATTAGTGTGATAATTACATAACTTCCTCAAGTGCACTTTCCTTTCCTGCAATTTTTTTTTTTTTTTTTTTTTTGGTTTTGCTCTTTATTTATCATATATTGCATATGTTTGCATGTCATTTTTGCCTCTCCTTTTTTTTTTTTTTTTTTGGGTCAAAGGCCTTTTTGTAAGCAATTATTTATTATATTCTTTTCCAAGCATTGAGAATTTTATGATACGAACTTCCAATGCTAAAAATTTTTCAAAATTAAAGGGTGTTAAGCATCATAATTCAACATTACTATGGCCTTTGTCTCTCCGAATTTTGGAATGGAAGGACAACTTTGTTAAGCCGACTTTGGCGGCGACATCAATGTAGCATCATCGAACTGCCATAAATAATTATGGGTAAGGTGGACACTGTCGACATCATTATCAAACCAGAGCAACCAAAAAAAAAAAAGGAAAAGGAAAAAAGAAAAGAATGCAATAAATGGTGGAATTCCTTTCCAAATAGAAGATTTTGTCGCTATTTGGATATTGGAATAGGTTCTCAAGTTTGTTTCCAATCACAAATACATGGTCACATAAAAAATACAAAAATAAAAGACCATTTCCATCACAGAAGGGAGGAAAAAGCAAGTGACAACGTTTCACTATATCTTTTTCCCCCTCTTTTCTGGAGGAAGCTTGAATATTGTTATTGGCGTCACAGACTGCATTTTTCTTGACAAGAACCACACTCTTTTATTTTCGGGTTAATTACATTACCCTCCTTAATTTTCAGATAAATCACATAACCTCTTTTATGATTCAAATTAATAGAAATTACCTTCCGTAACGATCCATAGGGAAAATGTTTAAATTACACCGTATAAATATTAGAAATTACCATAAGGTAACATATAGTTTTTAAAACCATAAAGAGGTTGTGTGGTTCATCTAGAAATCATAGGGGGTAAAGTATATTTTTTCGGAAAAAAATACATGCAAAAACAGAGATAAAAACAGTTAAACATTGAGATAATTTAGACATTTCAACCACATTCCATCATAGAAGTTAATTTCTGTTACTTTGACACTTTAACCCAAATGATGTTTAACTTTTTGAACCATAAGGTTCACGCGGTTTATTCAAAAACCACACAGGTATACCCTTTATTTATTTTCATCTTGTTTTTTCCTTCCACTTCACATTTGGTAATAATAGAGAAGAGACCAGTATATGCATTTGCCAACTCCTATAAAATCGATAATTCATTCAAGACCCACCTTTGGGAATGAATCTTTCAACCATATCAATTTGACAGACTGCATCATAATCTAAAGGAATTATCGGCTTAATATTTGCTACATTTTATTTTTATGCGAAATTCTTTAATTAAATTATATCATGTTTAATTTATGCTCTACGGATTAACTTTAATTAATGCTCCAAGAAATTGAGAATCATAAACAAGTAAGGCAAGTAAACACGAGCGAGACAGAAGTAAACCCTGTTGAACTATGTGTATGCCCCATGTGGCGAAGAAAAATGCAAGGACTCTCTCTCTCTCTCTCTCTCTCTCTCTCTTGGATTTTTTGGTTTTTGGAGTTAAACTGAGATTCTAGGATATTATCATTCTTCTTTCTTGCTCTCTTCTCCTCTTCATTTCATCCAAATGCCTTCTTCTTGAGTCGGTCCTTTCAATGTCACGAAATTCCCAACAAGTCCTTCTCCCTCCCCAATGCGGCAGCAGCACTTCAGAAGAATTCTTCAGGGGAGAAAAGTTCTTCTGGTACGCGCCCCACAGTGGGTTTGGCAACCAGTTGTCGGAGTTCAAGAACGCGATTTAATGGCGGCTATTCTCAATCCAACGCTTATTGTCCCTTCCATTCTCGATCACCGCGTTGTTGCCCTTGGTAGCTGCCCCCTAAATTTTAGGGTATTAAGCCCTAATGATCTGAGGTTTTCTGTCTGCAATCAGTCCCTCGATCTCTTCAGAAATCACAGACAAGTTTTTTTTTTTTTTTTTTGGTGTTTTTACGTATGAAAATGTAGTCTGACTTGAATTTTTTTATTCTTATCTTTTTTTTTTTTTTTTGGTAATATGCCATATTTATTTGAGTAAACGGGATTATGGCTTTAAATTCAATTAGCCCAAAAAAAAAAAAAAAAAAAAGGCGCGTGTGAGGAGAAAAAGTGGAGTGGACGGAAATGTCTGATTGTGATACTGACTTGGAGAGAACCACGGTGGCTTTTGAGTGATGAGCAAAAAAATCGAGTGAGAGTCTTGAAACAGAGGAAAGGGACGTCTTATGGTTAATTATAATTATATTTATTTTATTATGTAATTATGAAATTTCAAATAATTTTCAATTTTATCATCTATTTTCTGAATTTTCATTTTTCAACTGCGAATTACACTACAATTCTGTGGGCAATTGTGAAAAATCCTCTTCAGCGCTGCAAGGATAAAAAATCAATAAATTGCTCTGAAATTTTTTGTGATGATACTGTCGCGTACCCAGGAAAAAAAAAAAAAAAAAGAGAGAGAAAGAAACAGATGTTGTATGTGTCTAAAATTGGAAGAGCATATGTTCAATCCATACAGAGCACAATACATAACGTGGAAGGAGAAAAATGTTAATGATCAAGGTATTATTTGTAGCAGTTTAACATGGTAGATCAATACCAATTACATCAAATCAAATCCAATCTCAACCCAAGGACCTGATCAATCGATTTTCTTCAACTACACAGGAGGGATTACATCTACTTGGCCCATGTATACATGTTCTGGGAACCAGGGAAGTTCAACTGAAACGATTCTGCCCGTTCTTGTTCCTAGTTGGTGTAGCTGGTGGCTGAATTTATCCATGATGGCTGTTCGTAGCCAATTCCAGATTCTTTTAATTTGTGATTGGGATAATTGGCATACTGAAAAGAGAATTGATAGTGAAATTAGGGGAAAGCAAAGTGAGTCAGGAAAAAAGATTGATGATACGGAAGCTAATGACAGGGAACCAAAGAATGTGATGCTGAATCGAAGGAAGCAGGCATAAAAGTCTCTGTATCTATCAATATGATCATTAATAGCAAAGAGCTTTAAGTTTGCAACATACAACAAACAATACACCAGCAAACTCGTAATGGCTCCAAACATGGTTTTTGGGTGTGTTTCGAAAGGGGATTGATCCTTTCCTTGATATTTCACCTGGAGAAAATTCAGCAACACTGTGAAAATGAATGCAAAAATGGCTTGTCGAGACGACATGATTGCGTGGTTGGTTTGCGAACAGTGATTGTGCCTCATCATAGTTGAATTAATAGTTGTAGCCCCCTTGAATTCGATGGTGAAATTTGCACCTGATTGGATAAAGAAATTTGTTGTTGGGGCCTCTGACATTTCAGCAAGTCACGTAACTATACAGGAATTAAGGAGACGTGAAAAAGCTGAGAACAATACACAAGGAGAATAGAAATTCAATGAGAAATAATTTGCTTTGTTACCTTCGAATTGGTGATTCCATGTTGGGATATTAGTATGCTTTTATAGGAGGAGGTGGGTGGGAAAGTGGGAATGACCGGCTGAACCAAAAAAAAAAAAAAAAGTCAAATGCAGGCGTGGGAAAGTTCCGAAACACAACTCACTCGTGTCGCGGCCAGTAGGGAACGTAACTCTAGAATTTCTTATGTCCAATAAATTAGAATTTCATATGTCCAGTCGGGGACATAACACACTCACAATATGTCCAGTTTAGAAGCTTTCATATTTAAGACAGCGTACGAATAAAAAAAACTTAACGGTGCTAACAGAAGCACGGCAGTGACTAAAGCGACAAAGCCCTTGAAGCAAGCCCTTTTAGTAACGGTGCGTATTAGACTTTTAGGGGGAGGAGGGGCCAAAGCCAAAACCGGCATCAAACTCTGAGGGCTTGCCGCAAAAGTGCAATTGTAGGGAAAACATGAATAAGCTGATGTGGTAACAAAACAAGGAGAACAGAAATTGCAATGAGAAATAAATTTGCTTTCTTCCTTCGAATTTGTGATTCCCTGCTGGGATATCTACAGGCTTTTATAGGAGGGAAGCAAGAAATATGGACTTAACCCAAAAAAAAAAAAAAAAAAAAAGTCAAAAGACGACAAACTTTGGGGACATCTGCTGGGAAAATTTTGCCTCTAAGAAGTCGGTGAGCATTGCAATTTTGCACACAACTATTTCTACTTATGGATGGCAAACAGTCTGGAACTTCACCCAATACATTATTGGAAGTTTCACTCTACTTGTGTGAGACAACAAACATGTAATACAATAGTAATTAATCAAAAAAAAAAAAAAACCTCTTCCTACTAAATTAGAATTTCTTCTATGGTTCGGATCACTTTCAAGTTACCGCGTACAAATAAAAAACAAACAGTGCAAACAGAAGCACTGCAGTGACCGAAATGACTAAGCTGTTGAAGTACGCCCCGTTAGTTTTAGTAACGGGCCGCAGTAGACTTCTAGAGAGACCGAGGAGGTTGCGATTGTAGGACGTTTCCACCGCACGATTTTTTTGAGTGTTCCTGTTGGGGGATAATGCAAACAGCTCAACCGCACGAGTGAACCGGGTTTGCGATAGTAGGACGTTTCCACCGCACGATTTTTTGAGGGTTCAGGCGCCTTGCAGAGGGTCTTGACTTAATCTGTATGATGTAGACGTTTGGATGATAGGCTAATAATTAATTAATTTCCTGCAACAATTTTAAAGGGATAATTTCACCTGCCTCCCCGCGATTTGTAATTTGTCATAATTACAAGTACCTTATCTAAAATTTTTTAAATTACACTTATACCTTTATGTTTATATTCTTTTATAATAAAATAAATCTATTTTGATAATGTATCTTAAAAATACCAACTAAATATTTAAAAATATCCTTAATTATTTTTAAAAACAATAAATATGTAAAAAAATAAGAAGACTCTAAAAACAAAAGTTTTTTATTGCTCGAATTGGGTCTCCCAAGCTATTTACATATTTTTTAATAAATTAATCATCTTTTTCTTACTAATATATTTGTTTTTAAGATTTTGATGCATCAAATATATTTATTAGATTAATGATAACTAAATTTTAGATAATGGAATCTGGCGAAATTAAAAATTTAGTGTAAGAGTACAAGTCCTTTTGATATTTTTAAGACTGATTAATTAATTTTTTAAGGTTTATTTTTCTTTTTTAAAAGCAACTAAAGATATTTTAGTATGTTTGGTTTGTGTTTTTGGGATACATTATCTAAATGGGTTTGTTTTGTTATAAAAAAATACACATAGGGGATGTAAGTGTAATTTTCAAAATCTAAAGGGAGGTAAGTGCAATTATGAAAAATTTTAGGGGAGGTATGTCAAATTATTCCAATTTTAAGAGCGGTCAATAGTTGATATATTCTCAAATAATATAACTCAATGATTGATTTTAGCTCATATTTGAATGTATGTGAAGTGTACATTTGTAAGCATGGAAGTAAGAAATTAAACAAGATGAAAATGTTAATTTTAATTGAGAGAATGTACTTTTTGCCTAGAGTCTTGATAGACAATTTTTTTAACACTATTTTTTTTTTGGGTTTTTTTTTTTTTTTTGGGTGTGGGGACGAGCGGGGGAGGAGGGCTTATTAATGCCCATGGGACTTCCATTGACTTGTGACTTGTGGTTTAATTTTACTAGCATTTCTTTGTTGCAAATTGCTTTCGTCATGTTTGGTTGCTCATTCTATATATTGATGGGATTCATGCGCAATAACATTAAATATGGAGTGCGACTATATTAAAAAAAATAGAGTGGGAAAGTTCTACTCTTTTATTGCAATATACCCTTTTTTAATTAAAATTATTTTTTTCCTCCTAAATAAATTTTGGTTTAATTATATTACTTTAAAGTAAAGCCCTAATTCTAAATTAGCTGTGTTACTTCTCAAGGAAATTCATTAAAGGCCATTTGGTTCAAATTGCTCAATCATTATCACTGTGGGTATCATTAACCCTATTATGAGTATAGATTTTGATGAATCCCTCCAACATGTTTGATTTAATAATGGAATAGGTATCATTATAAAATACTTGTTTGGTTTACTGGAATGACTTTCAAATAAATTTTAAAATTTTTAAATCTTTTATTTATGATATACATATTTTTTAGATTTCTTATTTTGTATCTTTTTAAAGAAAATTTCTAAAAAGACTTCGTCAATTTTAAATATAGTTGTGCTCTAATTTGAGTTTTATGCAAATGATAACCTCAAAAAAAGTAATTTTTATTGTATTAACAGAGCGCACTATTTATCTTTTATTTTTAGTTCAATTTTTTTTAAAAAAAATTGAATGTAAAATTTTTTTAAAAAAAAATTGAATGTAAAATTTTTTTATTAAAAATAATTTTTACAAAAAATTTTATAAAAGTACTAATAAAAAATATTCAAAATCAAGAGAGTTGGGGGGGGGGGGGAGAGGAATAGTATATTGTGGTGGGTAGCTCGAAAGATATGTGTTTTTGCCCTTAATCATAAGGGTTAATGGATGTAATAGAATAGTATTTTGGGGGGAATCATTAACACCCTAATTAATCACTATCATTCCCATTGAACGATAGTGATAGTTGTTTTACAAATATCAATAATATGTATGATCACTTATGATACACATTTTCTTCCGTGATTCATCTAAACCGAACACACCCTAAGATTTGGAGAGATTGAAAAAATTAGACCATACTCTTAGTTCTTGAACAACTTCATATGACGAAATAAAAGGAAGTATTTCTAGTGGTAGTGCAGAAGTGATTGAAGAATAAGTCAGATTTAACTCAATTGGTGGCGATTTTATATGGTCAAGACTGTTTAATAAGTTAGTCAATGGGTCGAATCTTCAGCAGAGCTCTCTCATGCAAAGCAGAAGCAGTTTAATTTTCATAGCCCCAAGACAAAACCCAACTAGTAGAAATTTTTGCTTCAAAATCATGTTTTTGTGGGGAGGTGGATCGCAAAAGCGTGCCTTTTGCTGGCATATTGAGAGACCATAACACACTGAACATAGGAATTGTCTGATTATCTTGTGATTTTTTTTCTGTGGGAGGGATTTCCTGGTATTTTCAGATTAACAGCGAGATGATAAGCTAATTTAATTAAATATATGCCATTCTTTTCAAAATCCCAGACCAATTTATCCTTCTGTGGATTTATTGGAATGTACATTGCAGAGATGACTTTCACCATATGTGGAGTAAAAATGACAGATAATAAAGGGATAAATTATTTGATGCATTGGAGTTAATAAGCAAACCAAACTCAAAATTTTCAAATTAGTATAATTATAAATTCGTCTAGGCCAGGCGTCCACCACACCGCTTGATGGCAACGCAACGGTGTCGTATACGGCCCCTCTATATATAAGTGATTCGACGACTTTCTCCCGGATTCACAAACCACAACCCTCAAGATGATTCAAAGAAGCTTGCTTTCACTCGTCTGCTTCGTTTATCTCTCTCTATAAACTTTCCAAACCCTAGCCCTAACTTCCCCTTTTTCCTATCAAATTCAATTTTAGGGCACGAATTCTCAAATTTCCTATCGCTCAATTTCTTTGAAGAAACGAAGAGGCGGAAGAATCGGAGGTTTCCGACGAATCCAATCGGTTCTACGGAGGTTCAGCTCGAGCTGCGGTGCTTGATTTTCGAGGCGAAAGAAGATCTCAAGTTTTCATCGGCGTTTGCTACGATTTACCGATTTCAAGGAAGGACGAGTTCGTGGTGTTCTCCGATCTATAAGAGTTTAGTGTATCACATCAATCATTGGTTCCATCGGAGATTGACGGATTCAAACTGAAGATTTTGATTAATATAGCTTGACTGAGAGAAAGGCCTGGACTTATTTTTGGTTTGATCTTTCTTGAATATTGAGGAAAAGAAAAGCAGAAAAATCATAGATATTTCTTCAATTTTTGTATTTTTGTTATCTTGTTTTTGGTTTTTGAGTTCAATATCAGGCCATACATATATTGGCGGTGATGAGATTTCTTTGGAAGAAGGTGATGTGTTGAAGATGTAAGATTTCCTTATGTCATTGATCTCTTGTATTTCTGTTCATTCTCTGTACGGACAAGCACACAGCAACATTCAATTCTTTTTGGATGTTTGCTACGAATTGGAAAGAGTTAGTAGTCCTTTTGTGAATAATACCGATTTTTATGTGGTTGCAGTGATATGGGATGCCCCATAGATGGGTTCATAGCTGTAGTTGCACGCACACGTCCTTCAGCAAGGAGCAGTGACTGGAAGAGCGGCTGATGTCTTTGCTACAGCCAATACTGCTGCTGATGTTGCTCTGAGGCTTGTCAGGCCCGGGAAAAAGGTACCTTGCATTTCAGTGTTTATTTTCCTGTCTTCAGCAATCATTGCTGGTAACAAATTTTAGATATATAGGATATAGTTAAGGCAAAATTTAAGTGTCTTTTAAGCTGTATTCGTCTGTATATTTTTTTTGATGATATTGCGTGCTTTTGGTGACATTATTGTCAGTCATGAGCACTGCATCATTCATTCTGCAGTGTTTTATTGTTATGTTTCTTATATTGAAGCACTACGTACTTTGTGATGATTTCTTTGGTGGCTTAATTTCTTCCTACAATGAATGTAAACGTTAAATTGATACGACCACTTCTGATATCTGTTACTTTCAAGCATGTACATTATAATTATGGTAAGCTGCGTTTCTTGTCATATTTAGAACATGGTTGTTTTAGATTGTATCACATTTTTGGTTAGATTGTTGTACTATGTATCAGATGCAATGAATGCAATGAATTTCAATTGTTTGCAATGTGAGAATGTTAGTTAGACTATGGTCATGCGGAAAAAGCATTACAGTATTCATGGATATTGCTAACGGATTTCTGTGGCTGTGCTTTATCACAGCTTTGTGCTACTGTTATCTTTTATTCTATTTGAGACAGATGCCTCTTCAAGTTCTTTTTATAGTATTTTAGGTTCAATGGTGGACCAACTCTATTCAAGGTTTTCTATTGTTTTTATCCAAAACTGTGTGCTACCATTGGGAATTTGAGGATGATTCTTTGACTTCGCTGTCTGCTTGCTTCATTGGATGAAGAAAGGACATTTGTGTCTGTGTGAGTAT
The DNA here is from genome assembly GCA_024721245.1 of Mitragyna speciosa. Taxonomy (NCBI): domain Eukaryota; kingdom Viridiplantae; phylum Streptophyta; class Magnoliopsida; order Gentianales; family Rubiaceae; genus Mitragyna; species Mitragyna speciosa. Next base: position 26,340,189 of record CM045557.1, read on the forward strand.
ATATATCTGTTGTTCGTTAGTTTAATTTTCCCGTCAATGATGAATACTTTGAATAAGCTATGGAGCTACTTCCAGATGAAGCTTTTGTCATAGTTACTCTGATGGGGATGTTGATTCTATTTAAAATTGTTTTTTGATTTTGAGACAGGATGTTAGTAAAATAGCCTTTTGGAATCAAATTTTAGGAACATAGGAATACCAAAGCGAAAAGTAGACTCCATTTTGGCAGGGTAGCATATGACCTTCGACATGTGCAATAAGCCAGTGTGGCAGATCTTTAGTGCCTATAATACTGAAAGGCAGTATGTGATTCAAGGTTGTAAGATTAAATTTTCCCTGAACTTTGGATAAATTGATGGTATATCTTGCATTGTTTTTTATTCTTTTTTTTTTTTTTTGGGGGGGGGGGGGGGGGGGGGAGTTAAAAGGATTTGCTACCTGTCAGTTCTGCTGATGCGGTGGCTGTCAGTCGCGTTCTTCTGCTGCTGCTTAGTTTTTTTTTTTAAACTGTTTTTAAGTTCTTGTTTAATTGTTTTGTTTTCTTCTGTTTTGTACATTGGTTCGATTTCTGATTCCTGGAGTTAAACCTGCTCCTTCCATATGGATTGCTTTTATTGTCCTTTTTCTTTCTGTTTTCCCCCTTCCCTCCTTATTTGCAACGAAATTCTTGCATTCGGTCGATATTAGAAGCTTTCCTGTTCAATTGTTTATTTCTCCTGTTTGCACATTGTTGAAGTTGTTCATTGTTGGAGTTCAATCTGCTCGTTTCATATGGATTTCATTTGTTGTACTGTTTGATTTTGTTTTTTCCCATTTAGGAATGTAATTCTCATCATGCATTCGGTCCAAATTAGAAGCCCTAATTTGTAACTAATTTGTTACTTGCATGTAGCCGGAATGTACGTTCTGACTGGAAGCGATAGGTAATTTCTTATTGGAATTAGAAACATAGCCAAACCAAAGCCACCTGGCCTTCGTGTTGACCTACTGTACCTTAGTTGTCTCCCTTAATAGCCTTTTTTGGCTTTTTCTCTTCTACTACTCCTAAACTCGCTTTACTACCTTCGACCCCTTCTCGTATATACATCACAGAACCTTTCCCTACCTTACAAAACTGTCCTAATTTCTCTAAACTTCATACAGCACACAGAAGCATTCTCTTATCCAAAAGCTCTTTCTTTTTCCATAATGGCATCCAAGACTCGATCAAATTTCCATGATTTCTTGCCCCTTGTGACTGAAAAGCTAGGTGGAGATGGCCTAATTGATGAGATATGTACTGGGTTTGAGCTGTTGATGGATAAGAATAAAGTGGTTATGTGTATTGATGCTCAGATTGAGTCCCGAGACAGTGGAGCTGACTCAGTTTTTGTTAGAAGCAGCTATTCAACAGGAGTTCAAAGATTGTGACTTTTCCTCGTAATATACTACTAAAGTTTTTTAAATCTTCAAATTGTTATTAATACTTTTTTTCGTCCTTAGTTCTTCTTATGAAATGTGGTGTATAAAATTAACGGAAGCACGCATTCTTTTCTGTATTAACAGGAGTAATATGTTAATTAATTTTTTCCTTGTGAATTACACAGGTTATCCTTTTTGTCTTTTTACCTAACAAAGTTATTCTCGTGCCTTGACTTATTTGAATCATTCCAGTTGTAAGATGAGACTTGAATTGCATTCCCTTGTATCAATAGTTTAATAACATGCTAATTGGGCTTTCATGTAGGTTTAGCCAAAGGTGAAAGTGCATTCAAAATGCTCCAGAACGTTCCTCATCAAGTTGTGCAATCTCCAGCCCGGCTAGGCTTATCAAATCCCAATTCGCCTTCTCTACCAAATCCCATTCCTAAGTTTTCTTCCCAAGCCCAACAATCTAATTTGCCCAATCAACATTCAAATGTTTCAAGTGCTGTTGCCACTTCTTCAACACTCCTTCCTCTTCTTCCCCCTCTGCCCAGAGCTCAGTCTATTCTCCTCCAAATGTCCTCCCTTGCCTCAAGACTCTTTGAAGTGTCACCTAATAGGTCCCATTGGGTTAGTGCATTTCGAGGTTCCCTTCCTTCCTTCTTGTCATCCCAATCCCAATCTTTGACATCAACTCCACTAGATTCTTCTCCTTCATCAACCAAAGAAATTCTCTCTCTTTTCACAACCCTGCAAACTCAGCTATTTGAAGCCGTTGCGGAACTCCAAGAAATTCTTGATCTACAAGATGCAAGGCAGAAGCTCCTGCGTGAAATCCGGTCAAAAGATGCTGCAATTCTTGCTCTTGCAAACAAACTCAAAGAGGCAGAGCAGGTTCTTGACAACCTTGTAGATGATTATGCTGATTATCGCCGTCCAAAACGGTCCAAGTCAGAAGATAGTACAGAGGATTCTTTAACAACAACCGTCGCATCTCAGCTGAAACTTTCAGATATATTGTCATATGCCCATAGGATAAGTTACACAACTTTTGCGCCACCGGAATTTGGTGCTGGACAGGCTCCTCTCCGAGGAGCACTCCCACCTGCTCCCCAGGAGGAGCAAATGCGCGCATCTCAGTTGTACAGTTTTGCTGATCTTGATGTTGGTTTACCTAAGACAGATGAGGGTAAGGAGAAAACCATTGAGCCATTGATTGAAACTCCTGCTGGGCAACCAGGAGAGCCCAATCCACTTGTCAACCTTGCTGGATATCAAGGTCTGCTTCCGCCAAATATTGTGGTACCATCGGGATGGAAACCTGGTATGCCTGTGCAGTTGCCTACTGATCTTCCCATTCTTCCTCCGCCTGGATGGAAACCTGGTGATCCCGTGTCACTGCCTCCGTTGGATTCTCTTCCTATACCTTCTAGAACTGAAGATCAACAGCCACGGGCTATCCCTACTCCAATGCCAACAAAGGCACCCGAGCCTATACAGGTTCGGCATGTGCAGCTTGATATTGATGATGACAGTAGTGATTATAGCAGTGATGTGGGTAGCTCTGACAGTGAAGATTGATAAGTTGTATGCTTCAAGAAATGCTGTTAAGACTGCCCTTTTGGTATGCTAGAGGTGACGGGTTAAGGATCATGATATGCTCATATCATGATTTCTATCTTACCGTGTGATGTTTAGGAGCATGTATTCTAGTTTTCCAGTGATTTTCTATCTGAACGGGTGATGCCTTGGGAGCGTGGGTTGGAGTGTTCCTGGGGGGTGAAGGTTGTCTAACTCAAGCTAATTGAACACGTATCAAGTTTACGTTTGCCAATTTTTGTCAAGTATTATTAGCTTGTCTTTATTTGTGAATCATGCTTACAACAAGACGCAAACCAGCAATATGGGCGCTGATTTGTTTGGACAATTCAAGCTAACAAGAAATAAATCAAATTAATCAACTTCGACGTAAAAGTAACAGAAAAATGAGAATTTGCTATTAAAACTGGAATTAATCAAGATGCCAGTCATTTTGTGCAGTGTGGGCTTCTTCAACGGGAGAATTATGGCATGCCCCTTGAGAAAATGCTTTTTACCTCAATTCTTGAGTCTCAGATTTCTGGGCTGTAGGTTCTTGATAGCTATTAATCTCTTCTTCACCTGCAGTAGGACTATCATGACTTTGAGAGGATGATGCGCTAATTTGCAAAACATTTTGCACTAAATTTCCAGATGAGGGAATGCATGAGTTCGGAAGACTCTCTATTGTTTCTTGAATGTTCTGAATTTTCAAGACGGTATTGACTTCTTTGTCTTCCGCTTTGGTGCCGGTGGAAGCAAGATGCAGAACAAATTTCACTTTTGTCCACGCATTTAAAATTGTGCTCTGCACAACTGGGCTGAAAGTGCCAAAAGAAAGACTATCTAACGGACACCGTGGATTGCTTGTATTGTTCATCTAAGTCCAGTATCACGGTGTGTGTATATATATATATATATATATAAAAGCATGTAGGACCTTAAGTGATTTAACAATTAATGTATTTCTAAAATGCCCTTAGTTTTTAAGTTGTAGTAATATTACAAAAAAGGATATTAATGGAACTACAAAAAGTGGATTAATTAAATCCTAATCAAACTCAACCTCTTTAAAAGTCTTTCAAACCTTTTATAAGTACAAATTTAAATTAGATCCTACAAAAATATATACTTATTTGTTAGTATAAAAATTTATATTTTCTTCTTTAATACTTTTAATTAATTTGTATATAAATTAAATTTCAAAATCTACGACAAAATTAAAACCAAAATAGTAATTTAGCAAAAAGGATTAATTAAATCCTAATCAAACTCAACCTCATTAAAAGTCTTTCAAACCTTTTATAAGTACAAATTTAAATTAAATCCTATAAAAATATATACTTATCTGTTAGTATAAAAACTTATATTTTCTTATTTAATACTTTTAATTAATTTGTATATAAATTTAAATTTCAAAATCTACAACAAAATTAAAACAAAAAAAGTCATGTAGCAAAAATAAATAAATAACCAAAACATAGAAAGAGAAATCAATATTTAAATATTTATAATTTTATATTTTTAAATAAATTTATATTCTTAAATTTAATTTTAATTGCAAATATTTATTTAATTCTAAGTGTTATTGGTTATTTAGTATTTAATGTATTTTTCAGAAAGGCTTTATTTTTTAGTCTAATCACATTAAGAATGGACATTTATGAAAATACAAACACTTAGATTAATAAGGTTCTAATAAAACTCAACATTCCTTCAATAATTTTTTGAGTCTTTCACAGAAAGTTTAATTTAGTTTGAAATTAATAAAAAAATGCACAAAATATATAGAAAAGAAATAAAAGTCCTCCTCACAAATAAAATTAGAAAGGAATTTAATGCAAAATTGGAAAACCTGTTTTGCATCAATTTAATAATGATTATTGTAATAAAAAACTTTGCATTGCCTAAAAGAATATTATATTTAGTAATAATATACTATGGCTGATTCAGAATTTTTAAAAGTTATAGGAATAGGAGCCAACCAGGTATGCAATGGGTTAGAACATGAAAACTTTTCTTCTTTTTGTTTTTTTTTTGTGAAATTATTTTTATGTTTATCGTAGTTATTATTTACATGTAAATGACTAAACTTGACACATCTTTGGCTTTAAATTCACACAAAAAATCCAAATTTTTGTTCATAAATTAAAAAGAATACGAATTACACATTGCGAGTACAAAATTAGATAGAGAAAACCACACCTTATTAAATCAAAATTAATAAAAAAATTACAAGAAAGGAACATTTAAATATTTCCTATCTAACCTTTTCTTTTTAATTTAATGGATAATTTCTTGATTAGGCAGGACCATTTGTTTAATTTATTTTTCAAATTAAAATAAAAATAATATCTTAATTTTTAATTTTTATTTCAAAAATTATTCTTAGACATTATATAGTAAATTCAATTGAATTATCAGCTTGAACTAATTAGCTTGCATATTATTAAAAATGAATATTGTGTTACCTTACTTTAAAATGCCACGAAAGTATATAGCATAGTAGGAGGGAAACTGAAAAACATTATGTTTAATTCACTACACCAACTTGAAAATCAAAATACAAAATTAGTTAATCAAAATTATGAACTTTTGAATATCATTAAAATTTAAATTTAAAAGATGTAGTAGTTGGTAAATTAAATTTAAAATCATAAAATTAAAAATAAAATCATTCTATCATGCATTAAGCAACATGAGTTTATAAAAAAAAGATTTATTTTCAAAGAAATATAAAATGCCAATCTCATTTTTCTAGATCCTAACTTAAATTGAAAATATAAAAAATTACACTATTGTACCTTGAATTCATTTAACACTATTATTTTGTTGCCTTTTTTACTATGATTTCATTTATAGAATTAAAAAATAACAACTTTAACATATTAAATTCAAAACTGAAAACTAACTATTATTACACTATCTTACAAAAATAGTAAAATACCATATACCATGGACTGAGAGACAAGAAATTTTTTTTAAAATTAATTTTGATTGAAGAAACTTGGACAATACCTAAGTTGAATACAGAAGACGTGCCCAAAATGGTTAGATTTAGAATTTAGGTAAATTATTTGAATACAATATTGACTATTTGAGAAATTTCCTTATTTTTCTATTTTGTAATCACATTGTTGCATTAACATAAAAAATAATCTTAAAAACCTAAACACAAAGTGCCCTAAAAAATTACTTTAAAACCTAAAAGTATTGTGAAAAATTAACTAAGCCAAGGTTTAAAAGACTTAGGACTAAATTCTAAGAATCTACTTCCATTATAAAGAGTCACCAAGAATTGAAATTTAAAAAATGTAAAACTCATTCTTGTGAAAAGGTCACAATGCATAATAAGGTTGCATAACATCTTTAATCATTAAAACTTCTTTATATAAAAATATATGATTCTTTTCTTTAATATAACCTGAGATTTTGAATGTGCTATTTTGAATCAAATCAACATTCTTAACAACTCAATCAGTGATAGTTGAACAAATATTTATCACTTTTTAATGTGAAATTTAATTAGTGTTCAAACTCTTACTAATATTAAAATACTTATATTTTGATAATGTACAAAGTAATTAATTCATTACAAAATGATTTGACCAATATATATATATATATATATATATATATATAAGTTTAGGTAACGAATGCGTTAGGGTGTTGGTTAAGTAAGCTCTCGAGCGTTACTTATTCAAAAAGTAAAGTTAATTCAAAAAAAGTTTCTAAATATAAGAGTGCCATAAATATGAGTTTATGCATTACAAAATTTTTGCAGTTTTAAAATTTCATATAATACAAAATCAAGCCATATCTTATTTTTTGAACTCTTATAGTAGGGAAAGGAAAAAGGAAAAACCAAACTGATAGAAAATGGAGGGGAGAAGTTCAATACCTTCAAATGCATAATTTTTACACTAGATATAAAATATAAGATTTTGCAAGTCCTTTGAGGCTATAGTTATTAACAAATTTCAAAATTCATTATTCTCATAATATATGATATTTTAATTGATACTGAAAATTTATATATATATTACATAATTTTTTGAGTTTGATGAGTAATATTAATTGATTTTATTGAGCTGATTAGTTAGGTCAACTGTCCATGAAAAGGCCAAATATTTAATAATATTAATTCATAAAATTAGAATTCCATAAAATCTATATATCAATTGCTTAAGATCATTACAGTGAGACAAATTTAAGGAACATATACTTAAGAGGACTTTATTATAAATATATTGGAAGTGTATCATTCAAAGATATCATACCACATAAAATTTATTATTTATGACATATATATCTAAGCTCTATCATTAAAAATATATATATGAAAGAAAGAATTGGACTATTATCTTTTTAATATATATGTAAAATGTACAAAACAAAATCATATTAATTTTCAAGTGCATGGTATACATTAGAGAGTTTTATTATATAATTACAGTTTATTTTGGGTAAAGAAAATAAAACATAATATATATATATGTATATATATTTTAGAATGTTTAGGTTTACAATTTTTTTATGGGTAAAGTACAGAGGAAGAAGAAGAATATTACCAATTATGCGTAAACAAGATAAAAATTATGATAAAAATAGAAATAAAATAGTAAAAAAAATGCCTAACTAAATAAGATAAGTCATCACAAGATTGCAAATGATATGTTCAACACATAATTGTACAATTTTATTGCATAATCAATCAAAATAGAAGATATAACTTAATTTTGCACAATAGTAGCATTATCTTTGTATGCAAGAAGTGCTACCTTTGAAATAATTCATTATTTGAAAGTTAGAATCACTAGACTTATATGTGTCTTTGTAAATTGTACTTATTTGATATGCTCAAAGGACAAAATTATCATAATTCTTATACACATCTTAGATTTGTTAAAAATAGAAATCATAATAGACAAATTGAAAATTAGTAAAAGTATAAAAAAAATTTAAAATAAGTCATTTGGAAATATTAATTGTGGTACAATTATATTAAAGTCTCATTTCATATTTTATAGATATAATAGAGACATGCAAATTTATTAGTCAACTTATCAAAAGTTTAGGGATTTCAAGCATAATTACATCTTTTTATAAAATAACATGTTACCTTTTATATGATAGCAATTTAAAATTTTTTAAAAATTTTCGTAATTTCTTTCACAAGGATATTTTAAAGAAACTAATATTATGCCAAATGCTATTAGAGATATTCATATGTTCTATTCAAATTCTTTTAGAAAAGAAAATAATATGTGAAGTTTAAAAAAGATAAATGTGAAACTGTTAAAATAAAGTTAGTAGTATTGTAATACTTGAAATGTGGGTTTTTAATAATAGTGATTATACCTTTATTTGGTTTTTAAGGACGTAATTAACTTGAATCTCACATAATTTTTAGACATGGCTTTGAAAAATACAAAATCCAAAATTACTATTTTTTTGGCCTTTTATAATATAATTTATTGAACAATTATTAAACGTGCGAAGCACATGCCCCATCTCTAGTATATATATATATATATGTATGTATATATATATATGTATGTATATGTATGTATAACGTTATTAGGTTCAACTTCGAGTCGACCCTGATTGAAATCATTTAACTTTAACCTTTGAATTTATCTGAGTCGATATCCGGTCCGAGACTGCAAACATCAGGGAAAAAGGGGACAAAAGACGACAAACACTGGGGAGGGAAAACTCTTGCCACTGGGCAGTCGGCCCGCACAGCAATTTTGCTCGCAACTTCCTCGTACTACTAGAATTTCTTCTATGGCTCCATCACGTTCAAGTTTTAAATGGCGTTGAAATAAAAAACAAACGGCGCTAACAGAAGGACTGCATTGACTGAACTGACTCCATCGCGTTGAAGTAAGTCCGGTTTGTTTTAGTAACGGTGCGCAGTGGACTTCGAGAGAAATCGAAGGGTCAAAGCCAAAACCGACACCAAACTCTAAGGGCTTACTGCAAAATTGCGACAGTAGGGGGTTTCCATATGAAAATTGAACTTGAAACCGCCGGCTTTGTCTAATCAGAATCGTTGTACAGTGTCATAACTTGGGGGTGTTTGATAATGTCTTTTCAAACTTCTTAGTAGTATATTCTTATTTTTTAAACGTTTTCGTTTTTCATTTTTTGTAAAGAGAAGAACGTAAAGTAGAAGGTGAAAGGAAGGGGATGGAATCGATGAGATTTAAATCCTGGTTCTGACACAAAACTGGGATATATTAATTACAATTGTAGCACACAATTAACTTCTTGAAAACCTCGTTCAAGTGCTTGAATTGAAGATGGAAATATATTCCAATTTTTTTTTTAAACAAATCCCAAAGGGGTAAGGGATAAAAAGAGAGGGAATGTAAAGTAAGACCCATAAACTCATACCAACTATTCAATTGCTGATTGAAGGAAGGGCCATAGACCTTATAAACACCCTCATGCACATTAAATCCATCAATGTGGGAACTTGTTTTTTTGAAACAAACCCCAAAGGATAAAATTTGTTGATGATTCATCTTAAAATGTTGGCATGGAAGTTGTTTGGCCCACCTGTTTGTACTGAGAAGCCAGTCTTGTCTGTACTTTGATTCATTTGTTTCAGAAACTTCTCTGTTTCCTAACTTCTTCATTTTGACTATTTGTAAAGGGTTAATTACACTTTGCCCCTTGAAAGTGGAGATAATAGATACTTTGCCTCCTGAATACAAAAAATATGCACTTTGCACCAAAAACTTTTGGTTAAATTTTTTTTTATTAACTTCCATTTGTATAAATTGTTAAAGGTCTAAATTGCCCTTATAATTAGTTTTGATAGTGTAAACTAAAAATGCCACTCAAGTATTCTAAAATTCCCTTAATTGCTTTTAAAAACAACAAATAAGTTTAAAAAAAACTCTAAACTTTAAGTTTTTCGACCTTCTAATAAGGCTTTACGCATATTTTTTGTTATTAAATTGGTCATCTCTTTTTTACTAATATATTTATTTATAAGATTTTGATAGATAAAATTATTTATTTAGATTAGTAAGATAATTGGATTTTGAAAAATAAAATCTCATGGAAATTGAAAATTTGGTATAACAGTATTAGTACTTTGACATTTTTGTGGACTGAATAATTCATTTTTTAAGGTTTATTATTTTTTAAAGCAATTGACAAAATTTAAGGGTATTTGGATTACATTATAAAAAATATTGTTATAAAAAATATAAACATAGGTGTCTAAGTATAATTTTGAAAACCTGAGACGAAGTAGATGTAGTTATGACAAACCTCAGGAAAGGAATGTGAAATTATCCCTTTAATATATTAGATGACCTTAGTATCAATTTTAACTCTTTCTTTGTTTGCATTACGTTTTTTATATTATATACATTAATATCAGTTTTAACTCTTTTGTTTGTGTATTAGATATCACATCAATTAAAATTCTATCATTTTATTGGTTTTATATAGATGCATGTATAAAAATTTGGATACAAAGCTTTAATGTTTTGAATATAATGCGAAAGATACGTCATTGCCATTATGCAAATTTTAGAATTTTTTGACAAATTGAAATATTATACATAAAGCATTATTTGACAAAACTGTTTTATGCATTTTATACGGTTAGTTAGAAAGTATGTATAAATTCTTTCAAAATATTTATTTTTTAAAACTATATATAGAAAATTTTATTCTACACGCATGATAGACATGCATACGATAAAATAGAAAAAAAAATAAGTTTTAATGCCTATGGATATATTTGTCAATAGACATGCAATTATAAGGGTAGTTTAGTCTTTTAACAAATTGAAGTTAATACAAAAAATTAACCAAAAGTCTTTGGTGCAAAGTACATATTTTTTGTATTCGGGGGGGCAAAGTGTCTATTACCTTCACTTTCAAGGGAGCAAAGTGTAATTAACCCATTTGTAAATTGTAAATTGGGGCGCCTAAAGAAATGTTGGAATTGGAGAACGGGCTTACAACTTGCACATTGCAAAGATACTGGAATGGGTTCTCAAGTTTCTTTCCAATCACAAATACATCTCACATCAAACAAAAGACCAATTTTATTAGAGAAAGGGGGAAAAAGCAAGTGACAACGTTTCACCCTATCTTTTTTATGTCCGCCCCCCCCCCCCCCCCTCCTCCTTTTTCTCCCCTCACCCTTCTTCTTCTCTCCCCGTCTTCCCTCTCTTTCTGAAGGAAGCTTGAATATTTTTTGGGGAAATTGTAATATATATATATATATATATATATATATATATATATATATAAGAGTGGCAAAATACTTACATCTACTGAGCCTAATAACCCCTAGCATCACTTGAACTATCTTCCGAAGCTCACTATGTCTTTCATATTTATTCAAAATCACTTCTCCTACATAGCTTAAATAACTAGTTAAAAAGTCAGATATCCTGTTAGATTATTTATATACAAACTTAAAATTAACAACTTCAAAACTAGCAATAACAGACGTTATCTGTGAGACCGTTTAAAAAGCATGCCAAGGGCATCTTTCCTTTCCTTGTAAACTTTCAATAACAAGTTTAGAATCTGACTGAACGTCCAAGCATCTTAGTCCCAAACTGGCAGCAAGATATAATTCTTCTCTAAGAGCGATCTTTCGTAGAAAATAACAGAAATCCCTTGCGTTGTCAAGAAGCTTGAATATTGTAATTGGCGTCACAGACGGCATTGTCTTGACAAGAACAACCGTCTTTTATTTTCAACTTGTTTTTCCTTCCACTTCACATTTGGTAATAATAGAGACTAGACTGGTATATGCCTTTGCCAACTCGTATAAGATTGATGATTGATTTTAGAACCACTTTGGGAATGAATCTTTCATCCACATCAATTTGACAAGACTGCATCATAGACTAAAGGAATTATGAGCTAAATATTTGCTACATTTTATTTCTATGTGAAACTCTTTCATTAAAATAGATAATGTTTAATTTATACTCTATAGATTAAGTTTCATTAGTGCTCCAAGAAATTTTAGCTTGCATATTTCTAAGACTAAAATTCAGGATCTTTCTACTCTTACCCTTCATGTTCATATGAAAATCCACCTTTTTTTTTTTTAAAAGTTACAAGAGTGTTACTCTATTGTCAAATTGACATAAACTGATCCAATTCACAATCACTTATGAAATGTGTTATAATAACGCGTTATTTTATTTTTTTGATCAGGTAATATAATAAAAATAATTCTAAGTTATCAAAAAAATATATTATAACAAACTCTCAAGAAAACTTCCATTAGTTACATGATTTTGAGTCTCCGCAAAATTTTTCATCACTTAAATCATTTAATTCTAAAAAAAATAACCACAATTTCATGATACATGACTAGGGCTCCAAAAGTAGGAAGAATGAGAACGTGTAAATTAGCGTACTAAATTGTTGCCTACAAATTTATGCCGACCCAACTGTAAGAAAAAGATTCGAAATTTTTAGCATAGATTTAAAAAAAAAAAAAAGAAATATACGACGCAGTTATGGTTCTTGGGGCTTTTTATTGTGGGGTCCTCATAATTGGGAACTGTAGGCTGAATTTTCATCCTAATTTGGAGAAAAGTAGAACAAAAAGTAAAAGTGTCATGTCTTTCTTAGCTGGGGCTTGGAGTTCCGTCTAATTTTAGATTTATTTGGAGATTTTTTTAATTTCCTACGTCATTCAATGATGTCATTTGATTACGTTTCTTTATTGATTTTTCTAATGCTCTTTTTCTCAATTTACAGGTTGGAGTTCATTTTAATTTTAGATTTATTTAACTATATTTAATTTCTTTAAACTTCCTAATTCATTCAATTATGACATTTGCATATAAGTTCTTTATTGATTTTTGCCTAACAGTTTCTAGATCATGAATCCCATATAATTGACTTGTATTCCGCAGTGAATACCAAAAATTTTGCTGCCCTTAGAGATGCAATCCACAAGTAGATTGGTCGTTTTGAAGTGGATGTTCAAGAAGAGGCTAGGAAATTCTTTGGTGAGGGGCCTAAGTGAAGATTTAGGAAAGTCTCTAGATAGAATCTGTAACTCTACTACTCACTGTATTGCTAAGTAGGCTTTTGATACAAATAGGGAGCATATTTCTGCGTATTCTGAGTAATTTTGAAGAGATGGCTGATGGAACACCAAACTCCAATGTTAATGTTAATATTGGTAATGAATGGATTTTTATGTACCCCAAAAAAAAAAAAAAAAAGAATACTATAAATTTTACCGTAGATGACGAATGACAATTTTTAAGTTTTTTCAGCTACTATTTTTTTAAAATGAAAAATTCTGTATTAACCGATGTATTTTTACGTTATTATGCAAATAACAATCAAATTGCACATGTTTTGTATTTGAGATGCAAGTAAGCTCCTATAGTAGCCTACTACTATAATTTATCACTTTCAGGGTTGTGCAAAAATGGAAATACAAAATAAATCCAAGCATGTTACAATAACCAGCATTAATCAAAGCTGGTATAAATATATTTTACTAGGATTACACGTTAAAAAAACAGTATAACATTTGAAAGACCCAAAAATTCATCTTACTAGCTACCTCGGAAGTAGATGTCTGTGATTCAAATTCCTCCGTGCCACGACCCTCCATAAACTAGTCCAGAATGGCATGTTTCGTCTCTCTGAAAAATGTGTTCCTCTAATAAACTTTCTGATCCTGTGGTACACCAGATACAGCAATTCACCTTCTGAAAGAGTAATGTATAGAATATAAATGGCAGGCCTAGCCGAATCAGGGAAAAGAAGTGATGCTAAAGAAGCGATTGTTAAGTAACCAAACAACTGCATGCAATGATAAATTGCACGATTGATTGTGGAACGAGGAGGTGGTGAAAGTCTTCGCCCATAATCATAGGCGAAGCGATACAGGAGAAAACTGATAACTGCACAAAGAAGTGTTTTTGGATGTGTTTGGAAGGGGGATTTTTGTTGGTTTTGAAATTTCAAGACAAGAATGTTGAGGAGAACTTGGATGGCATTGGTATGGGAAAAAGTTGTTAGGGGCATTATAGCCATAACCTCTACCAGTAAGAAGTGGAGATGGCTCCGAATTATGTTGCAGAAGAAAAGATTGTAGTATCTAGGCAAGCTTCTCATTGAGGGATGGAAGTAAATGTTTGTTCTCAGAGGATTAGGCATCATGGAATTGGGATCCAATAATCTTGCAAAAAAAAGAAAGAGAGATGTTGCCTTACTCTCAATGTGGATCTTTCATCTACAGAGGCGTCGTGTGTTTTAACTAGAAGTCCCGAAAAGGACACTGTTGTTAGATTTTGACCATTTATGTATACGCAAAAGAAAAAGTGGTCCTCCAATTGTTGTTCAGAATAGACACAAGGAAATACAGGCACAAGAAATTTCAACTCCACCTCATCTCCAAATTTCACTTCTAGTTCAGCTCCAAATTCCTTTTTTCCTAGACATCCTATCCGCTTTAAGTAACAGAGATAATATAAAAATTAAAATAACATATATTGTTGTGGTAATGAAAGATTATTAAAATATAATTAATTATTGTCAAAAAATTCATCAAAAATCATTATTCTTTTGAGCTAATTTGGTGACGTCGCGTCTACCATATTTCTTTTAGAAAAATTTTAATCTTGAAATCATCGTACAAATATTTGAATGAGATAATTCACGTTAATTGTGTTGTACGCTCGTGCAATAGTCACAAGCCAATTGCGTAGAAACTCAACCGTAGGTGTACGGATGGAGCCGGAAGATCTCAAAGAAATTGAATGGACGCAGAATGTTAAAACGGAAAGTTACAGATTTTTTAGCCGATTCAAGAAAAAAGGTCTGTATCAACCGTCAAGACCCAAAGGAACCCCTAAAATTCTTCGTCATCAAAAGAGAGCAACTCGACCAACAGATCATCAAATACTTCTAGTTAAAAAAAAAAAAACAAACATCAAATACTTGGCCGATTACGTCGTTAAGTTCAGAACTTGGCAAACGGATGCAAAATCTGCGAACCTTTTGGTATATCTCGCATATCTACAAGCTAGGTCTGAATGGATATTTTTTGGAGTGTTTTTTAAAAAATATTACTATACTTGTTTAAAAATTCTTCTTGATAAATATATATTTGAGATGAAAAGGTAGTTACAAAACGTATATAAAGTTTCTAAAAAACACTCTCAAACAAACAAAGCATATTACTGTAGTTCTTCAGTTTAGATAACAAAATTCATCCAAATTTAGAGGTACAGGGTCGAGTTCCCCAAAAATTAAAAAAAATAAAATTAGCGAGTTCCCAAAAAAGAAAAAAAAAGGTGGTACAAGGTCCTTTCCTTTTTGCCACCAGGGCTTTTCCCTTTTTTTTTGGCAAGATTCTGTCACGAATTTTTAATATATATATGTGTGTGTAGATATATATATATATATATATATATATATATTAATCACGTATGTTATCAGTATGATCTACACTATTATGAAGTAATGGTTGAATTAAAAAAATTGAAATACTACCTTCGCATAAAAATGAAGACCCTCAATACTTATGCCAGTAAAGATGTAAAAATACTAGCTCTATTTAAAATTATTGCTGATTACCTGATGAAAATTTCTTAAATGCACGGTCTACGATCCCACCTGATACCATCAGTAAAAGGACATGTGGCTGCATGTAATAGTATGCGTATCTGTCTTTATGAATGTGTATTGATAATTTTTGAAAAAATTATGCATCTGCTAAAACAGAAGAATGAGTCAAAATGATCAAGTCTACAACGTAAGTATTCCTAGCGTGCGCTTCCATTCAAAAAGAAAATGACATTTTCAAATGCGTGAAAGCCTTTTAAAACGTCATTTACTTGCACGTGCTACCGCCTCTGAATAGTCTGTTGGCACAAATTGGGTAAGTGGGTCACCAGTTAAATTAAATTCCAACATTAATATTCTTCTATTCAACTTCTAGTTCACTTGACGCCTCGTCGTCTCGATCCAAAGTATTTAGGATCCGGTGGCCCGGATTAAAGACAATATTTTGTGTCCTAAAATAAAACTAGGGTTAATTGAACTTTGCCTCCTGAAAGTGGTGGAAATAGACACTTTGCTTGCCCTGAATACAAAAAATATGCACTTTACACCAAAGACTTTTGGTTATTTTTTTTATTAACTTCAATTTGTTAAAAGATTAAACTGCCCTTGTAATTACATGTCTATTGACAAATATACCCATAGCATTAAGACTTACTTTTTTCTTATTTTATCCTATGCATGTCTATCATGCGCGGAGAATAGAAGTTTCTATAAATAATTTTAAAAAATAAATATTTTGAAAGAATTTGTACATGCTTTCTAACTAACCATATAAAATGCATAAAAAGTTTTGTCATATAATGCTTTATGTATAATATTTCAATTTGTGAAAAAATTTTAAAATTTGCATAATGGCAATAAAATATCTTTGACGTTATATTCAAAACATTAAACCTTTATATCCAAATTTTTATACATGCACATATATAAGACCAATAAAATGATAGAATTTTAATTAATGTTATTAAATGTAATGTAAACAAAGAAAGAGTTAAAATTGATATTAATGTAGCATAATATATTAAACATAATATAATATCTCATATACAAAGAAAAGAGTTAAAATTGATAATAAGGTAATATAATATATTAAAGGGATAATTTCATATTCCTTACCTGAGGTTTGTCATAACTGCATCTACCTCCTCTCAGGTTTTCAAAATTATACTTACACACCTGTGTTTATATTTTTGATAACACGATTTTTGATAATGTAATCCAAAAACATCAACCAAATACCCTAAAATATATTCAATTTCTTTAAAAAATAATAAACATTAAAAAATGAATTATTTAGTCCATAAAAATGTCAAAGTACTAATACTGTTCTACCAAATTTTCAATCTCCATCAGATTTTATTTTCAAAATCTAATTGTCTTACTAATCTAAATAAATAATTTTATCTATCAAAATATTATAAATAAATATATTAGTAAGAAAGAGATGATCAATTTAATAACAAAAAAAACATGCGTAAATAACTTGAGAGACCATATTAGAAGGTCAAAAAACTTAAAGTTTAGGGCCCTTTTTTTAAAACCTATTTGTTGTTTTTAAAAGCAATTAAGGGCATTTTAGAATAATTGAGTGATGTTTTTAGTTTATACTATCAAAATTGATTTTTTTGGTTATAAAAAATATAAACATAGGGAGTGTATGTGTAACTTTTAAAACTTGAGAGAAAGTAGGTGAAATTATGGCAAATCTTAGGAGAGGTATGTGACATTATCCCTATATTAAACATATTAAATTAATTAAAATTCTATCATCTTAATGGTTATATATATAAATATATAAAAATTTAGATATAAAGCTTTAATATTTTCAATATAATGTGAAAGATATGTCATTGCAATTGTGCAAATTTTGTCACAAATTGAAATATTATTCATGAAATATTATACAACAAAACTTTTCATGTATCTGATATGGTTAGTTAAAAACCATGCACAAATTTTTTCAAAATATTTATTTTTTAAAATTATATATAAAATTCTTTATTCTACGAGCATGGTAGACATGCATGGGATAAAATTAAAAAAATAGTAAGTCTTAATGCCTATGGGTATATTTGTCAATAGACAGCAATTATAAGGGCAATTTAGACCTTTAACAATTTATACTGATTGAAGTTAATAAAAAAAAATTAACCAAAAGTCTTTGGTGCAAAGTGTATATTTTTTGTATTTAGGGGGGCAAAGTATATATTACCCCCACTTTCAAGGGGGCAAAGTGTGATTAATACATAAAACTAATAGTCCTCATTGAAGCATACACCCTCGGAAAATGAAATTTTTTTTTTTGGGTCAAGTTTTCCAGGCTTCTCCCTCCCTCTGATCCCTCCCCTCCCCACCCTCCACCCCCCAAAAAAAAGAAAGAAAGAAATTATGCGTAATATATTATTGAAAGTTCAAGTTTTTCTTAACAAAAATGCTATGATAATGTGCTTTTGGAAGGAATGATAAGTTTTGTTGAGTGAATGATAAATCTTAAACAATGAATTATAAGTTATTTTTAATAAAAACGGTAATGAAATTTTCTTATCTTAATTATTTTTTTTTGAAGGGGCCCGATCCAATTTATTATTAACAACAACAACTAACGACTAACCAGAAAATCTTTACGATTCTTCCTAGAAAAAGAAAAAATAAAATAAAAATGGAACTACTGAATCCCATGATCAGAACCAATAAATGGAGAAGAAGAGAAAATCAAAATCAAACTTCCGAATAAAAAATTTTCACCCTCTCCATTCTTCTTTCTTTCTCTCTTCTCCTTTTCATTTCATCCAAACGCCTTCTTCCCCAATCAGTCCTTTCAATTTCACAATGTTCCCAATAATTCCTCCTCCTTCCCCAATGCAGCAGCAGTACTTCAGAAGAATTCTTCATGGGAGAAGTTCCTCTGGTACGTGCCCTACAGTGGCTTTAGCAACCAATTGCCGGAGTTCAAGAATGCGATTTTAATGGCTCAGTCAAACCCTTATTTGTCCCTTCCATTCTCGACCACCACGCAGTTGCCTTCGGAAGTTGCCCCAAATTTAGGGTTTTGAGCCCTAGTGACATGAGGTTTTCTGTGTGGAATCACTCTCTCTCTCTCTCTCATCTACAAACTTATACTGTTATATGCGGGAGGAAATTTTTGATGTTGGTGGAATTCGAACCACTGACCTCTAGGATGGAGTCATAAAGGTCTAGTCGCTCGACTCTTTATTCGTTCCTGAATCACTCTCTCGATCTCTTAAGAAATCACGGGCTAGTTTTTTTTTTTTTTAAAGAAGAATATGTGGGATGGGATGATTATTTTAATATTATTTCTTTTTTGTAATATGGGATTTTTATTTGAGTAAATGCGATTATGGGTTTAAATTAAATTAGCAAAACAAGGGTAGTGTGTGTATATATGTGTGTGAAAATTAAATTAACCAAAAAAAAATATAGTGTGTGATTGTGCGTGCGCACACATATACATAAACGTGCATTGTATGCTTTTGTGCAAACACAGACACACACAGAGACATATGTGGGAATGTGCATTATATGCTTTTTGTGCAAAAGTTTTTATGAGCTTAATTTAAAATCTAGGAAAGAGGTGAAAATTCTTGTTTTCTACTTTTTTTAGTAGAATGAATAGTAACTAGTTTTGTGCCTCACATTATACGTGAGGATGCCCAGGTAGGGCTAAAAATTTGTATCATATGTACAATTTTTTCTTGCGTAATATGTATAATTTTGACGCTCACCTAAGAACTATTTCAACCTCAATCACTGTCTGTTTATGACATATACCTCAACTAAAACCTACAAATTAATCTACCAATCTCATGCTGCATAGAAAACACACATTGTGAAAAGGAAAAAATTACAATAAAGTCCAAAAAAAGGCATGCCAATAGTCACAGAATGAGAAAGTTACAAAAGATCAAAAAAAGCAACTTTGTGAAAAGAATACCCAATTATTGTAGCACAATGCTAGATAAAATCATAGATTTGATTTTAAATTCCTAAATATAATATTTGTAACTTCAAGTCAAGCTTGAGTTCATTTTTTATCAAACAATTAACGTAAACTTAAAAGTATAATTTCACATTTCTATTACGAAACTTAAGTAACCTAGAAGAGAGGTGGCATAATTTTGATTGATACCATTATGCCATTAGTCTTCATGTTGATCTGAACTCAATCAATTATGGAATAAATGAAGCAGGAAGTTGCATCCAAATTAGATTACATGAAAGGTACTTTGAAAACTTGCCTGTTGAATATATAACGCAATTTTTTTTAGTGCTTGACAGTAAGGTAAAATGGCCTCAAAATATCAAGAATATTTCCAACGAAGCAAAATGAAAAGTTTCATTGTGAATGATGACTAAATCCAATTGTTTAAGTAGACACTTCTCAGAAAACTTAGGGGGTGTTTGGATAAAGGGTATCAAGTACGGGAATAGGTGACACTTATTGTTGATGTTTAGAAAACAACTATTATTATTATTCAATCGGAATGAAAGTGATTAATTGAGGTCTCTATGATTCCCTCCAAAATACTACTCCTATCAAATTCATTAACCCTTTTGGGAGGTGAATGATACCCATTCCATTATTAAACCAAACATGTTAGGGGAAATCATCAAAATCCATACTTACAGTGGGGTTAATGATATTTATAATGATAATAATTGAGAAATTTGAACCAAATAGTTCCTTAATCTAGTTGTTTAATAGACACTTTTCATAGTATATTATACTCATTCTTGTGAGATAGCCAAGGAATAAAACAATCCAAATGCTCAACAATCCCAACAAAACTTGAAGAATTGAATAATATTCATGAGAAAGAAAAAAAGTAATCCAAATGTTAGGATGGACAACTACATACTACAAACACAAAAATTGAACAAGATTGAACAAAACAAATAAAGGATGAAATTACAAAGCCCATCAAAGAAAATGTTATAATTTCAAAAACATCCTAACAAAAATTCATAAAAAAACCTTATATTCACTAAACAAGTTGATAGAGCATATTGAAGAGATATCCTTATAATTATGACAAACCTCAGAAGAATTAGTGTAATTTAGTCCCAAAGAAGTTTAAGGCTCTCAACTTGGTGTCCTCAAATCTATGAGGTATATATGTCAGTAGCACAAAGGATTAAAGAAAAAAAATTCAGTAGGAACATTTGTAGCTAAAATTTTGG
This sequence comes from Mitragyna speciosa, assembly GCA_024721245.1. Lineage (NCBI taxonomy): Eukaryota > Viridiplantae > Streptophyta > Magnoliopsida > Gentianales > Rubiaceae > Mitragyna > Mitragyna speciosa. Next base: position 26,360,964 of record CM045557.1, read on the forward strand.
ATTGTGGAATTGACCCAAGCTTCAATTCTTAACAACTCCCTTTCCACCAATCCCCCTGCCACACAAAAATAGAAAAAAAAAATCCAAGAGAAGGCCGCTAACTACATAGGATTGAAGGAAGGTGGAAAGGAGAATCCTGAAAAACAAGGTAAAAATAATGCACAAGGAAATGAGTCTAATGCCAGAGTTTTAATCAGTTGAGTGGAAGCATTTGTACTGACATTGGAAGATTTTTTTTTTTTTTTGAAATAGGAAGAAAATTTTTTTATTCCAAAATCAGCAGCTTGAAAATGTTAACAAAAATTAGTCAACCATAATAGACTCGTACTTTATTCAATGTAATTGGCCACTATGATCGAAAATAACAAATTTCAACAAAATGCAGAATCCATTGCAAAATTGAGGCACAAGGTTACAGCCACCATATAAAAATATCAACAACAGTTGCATATAAATTGTTGAATTGACTAAGAAGCAGTCAGTTAGAATGCATATTTCTTATGCGTGAGGAAAACTGAAGAATATAGATAGACAAATGTATAATTCTTATGCATAAAAAAAGTATAAAACAAATAGGCCACATTGCAACGTCATGCAACATATAGTCAACCCAATGCACTTTGTTCTCGCCCCTGTGAAGCTAGTGTTAAAAGACAAACTTTCCCTCTCCTTATTTTACTTCACTAACAAATAATAGAAAGATAACAAATTAAGTGAGAAATTTAATCAATTCCCTTGAAGTCCTAACTCAACGTCAGTTGATTGCGCATGTTGCACATGAACTTACCATACAAATGGAACTCCAAAGTGTTAATTTGGAACAAACTCATAGACAAGCATTCTCTAGGTCCAATTATAGGAAAGCAGTGGATTAAAAAAAAAAACTCCTTGATATCTATTTTCAAGATTCTAGATTACCTTTCTAAACAAATAGAAAATTCACCAACTTGAAAGAATATATAGCCACTATAATGCTAAATGTCAAAGAAGCAATATGCAGCATTAATTATCTATCTATACACAAACGTAGATGTTCAAGAAAAAGAGGATAAAATGCTAAAGGTCTAACATTTCTCTAACCAGAAACTTCAATTTATTAACTAAACTAATTTCTTGAACAATATTAACTTCAAATTATTAACTACTATCACCACTAAGGAAACTAATTACTCATTGAATAATAGTAGAAGTTACCAAAAAAAAATTGATAAAATGCCATCTTAAATCAAGTCAGGAACCCAACCAAGCAAAACTCAAAAAAAAAAAAAAAAAATCCACAATAAAAAAACAAAATACGGTCCCCAAAACTAAAACTGGCATCTCGGATTTCTAGAATGCAACAAAAATTCCAAAGGAGATATGACTGCTAGCTAAATCCCATTTCTAGGATATATTTTGATTGGAAACAAAATCCCAAAAGAAATCCAATAATTATTAAAATGCACACAACAAGTAAACACCTATTAAAATGTCAAAAGGTCTAATGAGCATACGAAAACAAAACCAAAAGAAAATCATACTTTTGGTATATGCGTATAAGAAATGATAGTTCGAATCAACTTTTGAAATGTCCAAGGCTTCCTTCTCCATTGAAGTTGAAAGAAAATAAAGATCAACCACCAAAAAAAGTGATACAAACAAACTTAATTGCTATAACTTACAAGAGGGATACTTGTATAAAAACTTTACTGATACTAACTCTTGGTCGTACACTAAATTTCACGACTGAAGATTGGTTGCGGATTGCAACTTAGAATTTGACGAACAAAACTAAACCTGAAAAAATAAAGAATGTAGTGGAAGAACAAAAGAGAAGGAGAAACACAGCCACGGTGAGTCAAAGATGGAGGGGAAAAGGAGCAAGGGTGGCACCGGGATGAATTGGGAGGAGAAAACCAATCGAAGCAGGGCGGTGGAAAACAGAGTTAGAGTAGCAGAAAAAAACAAGGAGACAATTGTGTTATAAAATGACAAAATGAAGAAAAGAACAACAGAATAACAAAAATGCCAAATCTGGGTGGGAACAAAACCGGTTCCAGTGTGAAAGGGACATAAAGGTCGAAGTGACACTTTATATATATAATATATAAAAGGGCAATTAACAAGAGTTGTATTTGTCTTATAAATTCGTTTATATATATAATATATAAAAGGGCAATTAACAAGAGTTGTATTTGTCTTATAAATTCGTCTTATTAATACTGAAGATTATTTTTTTGAGGTAAAGATTGAGTTTGGCTTGGATAATTTTGTCGGTTTTTTCAGGTTTGTTTCCATGATCGATACAATTGATGTTTCATCAGTTGTGTCTAATAGGCCTTTTTTGCAATCCTAACAAAATCCATGAGGCTTTCGTCCATTTAAAGCTAGGTGATTAGTTAAACATTGCAAAGGCCCAAATGACAAAAAATAAAAAAATAAAAAGGCCCAAATTGAGTTGGGCTTTTGAGACAATCACTCTATTGAGGAGTCGTTTTATCCAAATTCCTCGTTCACTATCATTATAAATATCATTAACCCTGATATAAGTATAAATTTTGATGATTCCCTTCAACATATTTAGAGGGTGTTTCGTTTAGGAGAATCAAGAAAGGGAAATGGGTATTAGTAGTAATGACACTCATTGTTGATATTTGAAAAACAACTATCACTATCATTCAATCGGAATGAAAAGTGATTAATTCAGGTCTCTATGATTTCTCCAAAAATACTAATCTATCAAACATATTAACTCTTTTGGGGGAATGATACTCATTATTACTAAACCAAACATGTTAGGAAGAATCGTAAAAGCCCATACTCATAATAGGGGTTACTGATACCCATAGTGATAGTTATTGAGAAATATGAACCAAATGACTCCTTAGTTTATTAATGAAATTTTCGAGTGACTTTTTTTTTTTTTTGATAAATCCTACACTATTATAATGGAGGTGAAGAATTGGTGTTGATGGGATTCGAAACCCCAACTTCTAGGATGGAGTTATAAAACTCTAACCACTCGACCCTCTGATCATTCTTGAGTGACATATTTATATTTAAATAACTTGAATTCACAACATTTTTACCATAAAAGCATTCCTGCGCGGCGTGATCATCTGAAAGTGCACCATTTTGTCACGGAGGCAAAAGTTCACTGTTTTCCGTTATTAAAATCTGCTAGTTTAAATATACGACTGTTAGAAAAATTACATGGTCCTTAAAAAGTAATCATAAACTTATAGTTTCCTAAGCGTCAAAGTAGTGGAAAAAGAAAAAATGAAGCAAAGTAGTGGAAAAGAAAAAATGAAATTTTGCTTTTGCATTTTTTTGTTTAAATTAAGCTGCATCATATCTATTGGATGTACTTTTGTTTTCGAAATGTCGATTTGTAAAAGTTTCTTTACAATATAAAGCAGCCTAGTTATAAAAAGATAAACTTTTGTTATTTCCTTTTTTTTTATTTAAACCTACACTATTATATAAAAACAAGAAAATTTAATATTGGTGAGATTCGAACTCTCAACTTTTGAGATGGAGTCATAAAACTCTAAACGCTCGACTTTTTATTCGTTCCCTACTTCTTTTTTTTTTTTTTTTTAGGGAAAAAAAAACAAGGGAAGTAAGGAACGAATAAAAAGTTGAGCGTTTAGAGATTTATGACTCCATCTCCAAAGTTGAGAATTCGAATCTCACCAATATTAAATTTTTTTTATATAATAGTGTAAGTTTAATTAAAAAAAAAGATTATACAGGGTGTTGGTTAATGTTTCTAATTAAATAAGTTGTTGATGATCTTTCAGATGGCGTGAAACAATGACGTCGTTGGCATGACAGCTTAGTATTACATCAGCATCAACTGCTAAGTGTCATCGATTGTTGGCCCAGTAAAAAACTGCATTGCCCAGTATGTTAAGGATTGATTTTCTGACTTTTAAGATTTAGGATATTAATAGCATCACACACTCATATTTTTTAATGGTAAAGACATAACTATATATATATATATAGATGAAATAACTAATATATATATTTGAAATAAGCACACATTAAAGTGTGCCAAAATCAGTATAAATAAAAGGGTTAATAATGCTTTACCCCATTAATCTTATTCCCTAGTTTCATTTTATCCCCCTCAACCAAATTTGTAAACACCTTATCTCCTTGAAAGATTATATCAAAATTTACATGACATGATATATATGTGGATATATATGCCTTTCATAGAATTTTCATACACATTTGAATACTTATTTTATTTCTAATGACATTACGTAATCTTTTAAACTTTTCTAATTTGTGATTATATCAGTATTTTTTAAATTGCTACATTTCTTAAACATTTTTTAAACAATACATTAGTATCACTTTTTATTTCATTATACAAAAAGTGAAACTGTATGACTATTGTTGTTTGTTTTGATTTTTTAGTAATCAAGCAAATTAAACCAAAAAATTTAAATAATATTACTGGTACTTGTACAAAAGTTACATTGTACAAAAATCAACAAAAAATTACATTGTAGAAAAATCAAACTCCAAGTCTAATTTTCCGAAACATGGAATAAATTAGTAAATTACAATAAATTTATAAAAATTCAAATACGTAATTTCAAATGTCAATATTTTCAAACTTATCAAACTAAATATAAGTATTTACTTGTATAAAACAAATGTCTCAACTAATAATATTTTAATTACAAAAAATTGTATACTTACTTTAAAAATATATTGTACGTATGAGAGTGCTTATATGTACATACACAAACACACACACACACACACATACATATTTATAATCTCTAAGAAATTAAAACATTCTTATTTAAATTTTTAACACAATCTCATTGTGAAATATTGAACGATCAAAATAAACTAAAATGTAGGTGCAAAATTTTCGTCTTTTTAAAAAATAAACTAAAAATCAAGAGAAAAAAATTTATAAAAATGTAATATTTATGAAAGACTTCTACTGTCACAAATTTAAAAATTGTAAATAATATCAAAATTCATTATAAATAAATAACAAAAATGTAATATTTATGAAATACTCCCGCAACTTTTTGTGCTAATTGCAAAGCGCCTTAAGCGACCAGTAAAATAATCACGCCTTCATACTCAAACTTCAAATGCGTGTTTACTGGGTCGGAGCCGGGCACACATTGAAGACAATAATGATTTTCTACTGTTCTGAAAAACCACAATTAATTTATTTGCTTTCATTTGCACTTTCAACCATTAACAATATCTTCACTGTTTGTTAACTACATTTGGTGGGTTGTGAAGTAGATAAAGTACAGCTTACTAATGAAAGACACGTTAAATAAAGGCGGATCAACTTAATAATGACAATGGCTGAATTAACGGATATTGGGTGTTATATTACACTTTATAATGTCACACCTTGCGTTACATAATTTAAAAAGATGACATGTATTTCAATCTTAAATAGGTGTAACAAAAAATCCCAATCCCAATCCCAAATAGATTGTCGGGAACAACAGATTCGTTACAGACTTAAACTTGAAAGAGTGTATATTCGTAACAAATGCTGGGGGGAATTTTTAAAATGAGTAGCCTCACGTTGCAAGTGCAAGTAACTTTTTGAGGTTCAAGTGTAAACTTTTACATATGGAAATTTAGATTAGGGCTGCAATCCTATAGCTACTCACGAGTGACTTGGTCAACTACTTGACTCGAATTCGAGTTGAACCAAGTTCAAGTAGCTCGATAAGTCAAACGAGTCGAAATTGAGTACCGATTTTTTAAGCTCAAAAGGCTCGTCGAGCCTTATCGAGCACATAATTAGTTAATAATTATATATTTATTTATTATGTATTTACTATTTTAGGTGTAAAATTTGTAAAATTTATCAAAATTACCCTCGAGTACTCGAATTCGAGTAGGGAAAACAAAATGCTTATTGAGTTGAGCTCGAGTAGTTCTTCACTACTTCGAGCCCGAACTAAAAAAATCTCTACTCAATCGAACTTGAGTTGAGTTCGAGCAGCATCCATGGCTATCAAGCTTGAGCTCGAGCATGGTGCTACTCGAGCTTAATTCGGCTCGATTGCATCCCTAATTTAGATACATAATAATTTGTTCAAATCTTTAAATATATAGCTTTCCATATCTTTACAATTATTACGTGGAGTAAATTACGAAATACCTCCTGTAATATCGCTTTAGATTATATAATCCCTCTATCTTTTCAATATGACTACACAACCTCTTGTAATTTTATGAAATGTGAAAAAATGAGTGAAAGTAATATTCCATCACAAAATATTGCACATTTTATTCTTAAGACATGCTACTGATGCAGAATACTCCATAATTTCGAGTGATTTACACGCACATAGTGTGGAATATTTTGTTTATTTTCCACATTTCATACAAGCATAGGGAGTTATGCAATCATATTAAAAAGATAGCGAGATTAGGTGATTGAAAACGATACCACAAGGAATATTTCGCAATTCATCCACAAAGATAAGATTAATCATTTCTATTTTTTTTATTTGTTGGTTGCTGTTGTGTGTTTTCTTTTCCTTGGGTGGAACGAGACCATGTCTATGATACTCCAAAAAGTACTCTAAAAAGTTATTTAACTGATATTGATTTGGTAAACTCCTGTTCCAGTTATAGATTTGTGCTTGATAAAATGCCTCTTGGTCTGATTTAAATACGAAGTTAAAAAATGGAGCATGTAAGCATATTCCTGTTGTTGATAAGTTCGACCGTACTGGATATACAAATCAGGGCAATTGTTTTGCTTTTTCAAAAAAGGAGCAATTATTTTGACTGTATAAGGAGGGCATAATATCGTGTTGATTATTCACCAAAAAAGTTTTTAAGGGCCTGCCTCTTCTATTGGAAGTTGTGAAATATTTTCTTCAATTTAAGAAACTTTAACCTGTACAAATAGAAAGATATAAAGGGACGGCTTCATAGTCAAATAAAAAATTTCACGTGTTCCGACCATCTAGGCTGGGTTGCTGGTCTTAAAAATAAATGTGGGATATTTGAGTGATTAAAAATATTCAAGATTGGGAACGAATAGAGGGTCGAGCGGTTAGAGCCTATGTTTTCAGACTCGGACCGGGTATCGACCCGGCTGAGCTCAGGGGTCAGGAGTCAATGGGTTCGATCGGGGGTCGATTCGGGGTCGAACCGGATGACGTCATAAATATTATATATATATATATAACACACATATATACACTTACTAATTTTTTTCTTAATTTTAGTTGTTAGTCCAAAAAATTATAGCCAAAATACCCTCAATAACCATTCTAATATCTTGCTATTAATAGTTAAAAAGCATTGAATTGAAAAAATTAGCAATAAATATAATAGACTCAAATTATTCACTTTTTAATATAATTAGTAGAAAGAAGTAGAAGTGAGACACCACTAATATTTTGTAATTGGTCAAAGAAGTTGGTTGCCTTTTGACCGATAATTGGGCCAACCAAATAAAAATCATGTACTGATTTAGCATTGATGTTCATTTGTTGGATGTATGTCAATGGGTCCATATCATTATCAAAACTCAAAGACAAATAATTGTTGAAATCCATTTTTTTTCAAACAATGAATATAGAAGCCCACAAACATGTATAAGGACTCATATCTAATGAAGTGTGGATCATTAATGTGGCTAGATTTGTAAAAAAAAAAAAAAAAAGTGGGCGGTTTCCGGTTTTGCCCGGTCAAACCCGGTTTTTGACCGAGTTTGACCGGGTTTTAGAAAACCGAGTTTTTATTCTAACTCGGATCGGACACTTGGTCGGTTTTCGGTTCGACCGGCCGGTCCGGTCCGAGTTTAAAAACACAAGTTAGAGCGCTACGATTCCACCCTAGAGGTCGGGGGTTCAAATCCTGCCAAAAATTTTCCCTCCCTAAAATGTAATAGTCTAGGTTGATAAAAAAAAAATTCCAGATTTAACCATTTTGGAATGTGGTTCATGCTCAAAAGCTATTAGACCAACACTTCGTCTTGAATTTCACCATTGATACCAAACAACGTGTCTCTGCATAGGACAGGATGAGAATATAAGCCAGTGATATACAATCATACAAGCGGTGCATGAACCAAGTGCTATGCCAAAATAAGGGTGAGAGTCCACTCTAAAATTTTACAAACCTGAGTGCATTTCGAATTTGAATTGGATTTGCGAGAATATAAAATCCTCAATTGAAGAGTGATCACAATATTTAGCATCTCAAATTGAAAGGATATGAGTTAATCAATTGATTAATAACATTTAAAATTGTGAACTACTAATATCTTGGTTTAAACATTTTGGACCTCGAATTGACAGTTAAAATTTATTTGACCAGCATTAGGTGCTATAGAAATAGTGCTGCACGGGGCAAAAAGGTCGAAGAAAGGGCTAATATTTGCTTGGAACAAAGGCATCCATAGTTGCTTGTGGTAATTGTTAGAAACGGTCACTAAATTCCCATATACAAAATTAATAATTGTAAAGCTAAAATAAGTGTAGATAAACTTCAGACGTGGGCCTTGTGATCATTTGACATAAGTTAATGGTCTAGATTTTAAAGGCAAAAAATAGTTGGATAAGATTGAACTAATAAGGTCAAATTTGTAATGAGAAAACAACGCCGTTTTGAGTGATAAATGGTTACACAACGCTTCAATAAAATTATACCATAATTTCAGTATAATTACACATCTTAACTAACATGTTACGCACATTTCAAATTGTATAGAATGGAAGGCGCCAACTTGCGAGGTCTGTTCCCGGGCCTTGTACACCGGAAGAGCCAATAAATTGCTCTGAAACTTTTTGTACTGATACGCACCCCTGCCAACCAAAAAAGCATGCAATAAAAAATCCCTGCCAAAAAAAAATTGTATGCATTAAAAAAGTTAAAATCCAAATTCAATCCATTCAGAGGATAATCTGGTACCATGGATGGTCTAATAATTATAACAACTTAAGAAGAAAAAGAAAAAAAAAAGTCAACCCCAAATAGAAAAGACACGAGATTGGTGATGGAGAATGAAATTGGCACTGAAGAGATATTGATTTTTCATTTTCACTTTTGTTTTTGGATGGATCGTTTCTTAAGGAGAGTTTACAGACTTATTGAAGGACCTGATCAATCGATTTTGTTCAACTACACAGGAGGGAGTACATCCAATTGGTCCATATATACATGTTCTGGGAGTTCAACTGAAACGATTCCCCCTGTTCTTGTTCCTTGTTGGTGTAGCTGGTGGCTGAATATATCCACGATGGCCGCTTTTTGCCAATTCCATATTCTTTCAATTTGGAATTGGGATAATTGGCATATTGAAAAGAGTATGGATAGTGAAATTAGGGGCAGGCAAAGTGACTCAGGAAAAAGTATTGATGATATAGAAGCCAACGACAGGGGACCAAGGAATGCCAAGCTGAATTTAAGGAAGTAGGCATAAAAACCTGTAGATCTCGAAATATGATTATCAATAGCAGAAAGCCTTAAGTTTGCATCATATAACAAATAATACACCAACAAACTCGTAATGGCTCCAAACATGGTCTTTGGGCGTGTTTCAAAAGGGGATTGATTTTTTCCCTGATATTTCACCTGTAGAAAACCAAGCAATACTGTGACAACGAATGCAAAAATAGCTTGTCGAGACGACATGATTATGTCGTGAGTTTGAGAACAATGGTTGTGCCTCATCACAGTTAAACTGATAGTTGTAGCCCCCTTGAATTCGACGATGAAGTTTGCGCCTGGTTGGATAAAAATATTTGTTGTTGTGGCCTCCGACATTTCATCAAGTCACGTACCTATAAAGGAGTTAAAAACACATGAATATGCTGAAAGCAAGAACAATACAAGCAGAATAGAAATTGCAATGAGAAATAATTTGCTTCGTTACCTTCAAATTGGTAATTCCAAGCTGGGATACTTAGTATGGTTTTATAGGAGGAAAAGTAGGATAGATGGACTTGACCGGGAGAAAAAGAGAAAACAAAAAAGGTGAAATACGACAAACTTTGCGGGACATATATCGGAAAAATTCTTGCCACTAAGAAGTTGGCTTGGATTGCATTCTGCCTACAACTCCTCGTACTAAATTAGAATTTCTTCTATGGCTCCATCACTTTTAAATTTTAAATGGCGTAGAAGTAAACATAAAAATAAATCAAACGGTGCTAACAGAAAAACTGCAGTGACTGAAGTGACAACTCCTTTGAAGCAAGTCCAGTTTGTTTTAGTAACGGTGTGCAGTGGACTTCAAGACAGATCGAGGGTCAAAGCAAAAACCGGCATCATACACAGAGGGCGTACTGCAAAAATGCAATTGTAGGACGTTTCAACGTAAAGATTGAACCGAAGTCAAAGTTGCAGTTGAACAAAAGGGTCAAAGTCAGACCGACCCTTCAGACCCAAAACAGAGGGTCGTGACTTGATCTGCATGATGTTGAGGTTTGGATGTGGGAATAACCAATTTATTTCCTGAAACAATTTTAAGAATGGAGAATAAGAGTTAATCTTAAAAACTCCTCTCAAATTTTTGTTAAAGTTGCAGTTTATTTCCTCACTTTTAAGTCTTTTCACTTTAAACTTAATTTTAGTCCACCTCATCAATTTAACATTTAAAACATCGTGAGTTGACAAAAATGCCACCTCCTAAACAAAATTTCAAGTTAGTAATTTTTTCACTTTCATCTTTGCAATTTTATATTTGAAAAAGAAAGAATTTTGTACAAACAAATTTTAAAAGCTCATCACTATTGAATTCATTGGGTAAGTCTTAAATTCTTATCATACACCAAAAGTATGCCAATGTTTAGGAGATCACATTTGATAAGTTTTAAATTCTTATCATAGTCATTTATGAAAAGAATTGATAATTTGAAAAATTATTTAGGAGGTGACATTTTGTCAGCTCACAATATTTTAGATGATAAGTTGATAAGGTGGAATGAAATTGGGAATAAAATGAGAAAATTAAAGGTTAAGGGTAAAGTCCAACTTTGGTCCGAATAGTACAATCCAATGCTTGACATATGTTTACCTTTTAATATATAGATAATGATAGAATGCGCCAGGACAGTGATAGTACAAGATAATGTAAGGTAAAGCGAAGACTACGAGCCCAATTTGATTGCGATGATGCCAGAGGTCGGTTAAGAGAAAGAGACTGTCTGGAATTTTTATTGACTGCTGGACCTTTTTCCAGAACCACCAAGAGGGGCACCTGATATGTATACAATAGTACCTATGATTTCGGCCTGACTGGGAACTGTGAAGGCTTCCTAACGCCATTTTTTCCATCCTGAATTTGAGCACACAAGATAAACGAGTTAATTGAAGTATAATAGCAAAACGTCATTACAACGGCAAATTGCCCCCGTCAGAAATCGGAAGAGAAAAAGAAAGTCAGTGAAACATCTACACGAGTTTCAGACTCCAGATTACCACGAAAAACATCGAACATCCCTATTGCCACAAAAAACATCAAACACCCCCTTATTTCTTTCATTAGATTGATCTCAACCATTACAATTTTACAACTGCCTCCTTTTCATCCCCTTTCTGTACTCCAGAATATTTTCTTTTACCTAGTTTACATTCCTATCACATTCTCTTTCGTTACAGCTAGAACTTTTTTTATTTTTTTAATTCCTACCAAATAAAAAAAGATTTTTATCTCCCTAATTAATATTTGTTTGAGTAATCTTATCATACTATAAACAGGCACCAACCATGGCCCCTTTTTTTTTTTTTTTTTGTAAGGACGAAAACTAGGATGCAAGTAAGAAATTAAACAAGATGAAAATGTTGATTTTCATTGGAAGAATGTACATTTTGCATGGAGTCTTGATAGTGGTGGAGCCAAGACCCTACAGTAAGTGGGGTCAAATTTTAATATAATAAAATTTTTACAAAATAAAAATTATATAAGATCAATTGAATAAGAAAATGTAAAACCCCGGATCTCATGGAAGATGAGCTAAATTAATTGGAGCTCTTAATTTTTTAAAATATTTTGTGAACCACTTGCAATTTGATCTATGATGGGTTTCCTTTTAAGAAATTTTTACATAACCTATTATAAGTAAAATAATAATATAACTTAATTTAGTATTGTACACATGAATTTTAGCATTTGATAGCATGTTAAAGGTTGGTCAAAACTAATTTAAGCTTCATTTCGAGTGTCCAAGGTACACTTGTTAATGTATATAACAGTCCAAATTTTCAAATCCATAATTCAAAGGAATGTTCAATATACTATTCCACTTCCACTTGAGAGGAATATAAAGTGTAATGGCAACAAAACTACTTCTTAATTATTTTATTGTTTCTAATCATGTTCAAATTAATCAATCTTCAATTCAAATTTAGTTTAGATATACTCAATCATCCTTAGTCAGAATTTAACCTAACCATCCTTAAAATTGAGAAATAAATCCACAATTAATCACATAGTTTCATGATATCTAATTGACAAAGTAAATAGAAAAAAAAAGATTTACTTAAAAAGGCCAAAACATAACACAATCAAATAAAAAAAAGTAAACAAGAGATTAACTAAATCAAAAAACTAAAAAAAAGGAAAAGAATAAGAATTATTATCAAGATTAGTACAATATTAAATTGCTAAGCAATGCTTGACTTCACTCGGAGGAATGAAAAAATATGATACAGAAAGCTTTGACTTTAGATTATGATAAGTTCGCAATGAAAACATGCAAAAGAAATTTCAGCAAAAAAGGAACAAGAAAATACAAGTTAGAATAGGACCAAAAAAAAAAAAAAAATGAAGCAGAGAAAGGCTTCTAGTCTTTTTCGAGTACGTTTGCCCTTTTGAGTTTTCTACTTTTGTGTTGTACAAGCCATTTACTTTGAGAATATTATTTTGACTTTCTCTAAATTTATTAACTGAATTTTTTATCTTAAAATCTATTCTTTTGCAGGGGCCAAGTAAGAACTCATCTATATAATATATATGAAATTTTTAAAATTTAATTGGGGGTCATTTGACCCTACTTGGAGCCACATGGCTCTGCCCATGAGTCATGATACACACTATGTGTGTATGGCCTAAAGTTACTAAAAGTAGGGGTAAATAAGGCATCAAAAAGCGATAGTTGGAGTTTGGTAATGAGAGTAAATACTAAATAGTAGTATTAATATTCTGCTCTCAAACAGTTGTGTCTATGGGTGTCAACGGCGTGGATCTGAGCTAGAATTGAATGTTTTAGACTTGAACCTGGACCTATTTTAGTTATATTGTTCTTGACTTAGACCCATTACTCACCAGATCTTGCATTTAGTTTCCCAAATCCAGGTCCAATTGGGTTTGGAGACGGGTTGGGTTCGGAGGCAAGTTTAGGTCATGAAAGCATAAAATATTTATATATATTTTATAATTATTATTTATTAAGTATTAAGTATTGAAAGTGTAAAATACGTGCAATATATGTATATTAATATATATATTACAATTATTTTTAATTGGGTATTAAGTATTGAAAGTATAAAATATGTATATATATTTTATAATTATTATGTATATGAATAGCTTCGGGTCGGGTCTAGGTTGGAATACAATATTTTGAATTTGACCCTTTTTTTATTAGAAAAAAATTGGTCCGAGTTGAGACTTGGACCGTTGACAGCCCTAGTTGTTTCCAATAGGCCTTTTAGGAGATAGATAATATCATGGGGCTCTCGTCACTTGACCAGGTGATTGGTAAACATTATAAAATAGCCCAAATTCCTACCAAAGCTAATAAGAATTCGAACGCCCAAAAAGGCTTGGGCTTTAAAAAAAAATTAAGTTTATTTACTATTATTTATTTTTCAGTGACAAAAGGCCATGTATTTGCAAGAAATGCAAGAACTGGTGTGGAATAGTTTTCAAATTAGTAGTATTTTCTTATTTTTCAAACTTCCTTTTTTATTTATAAAGAGAAAATGAAAAGGTAGAAGGTGAAGGAGAAGGGGGATGGAATTTTTGAGAACTAAATCCCCGTTCCAGCACAAAACTGGGATAAATTTAGTTACAATTGAAACACAAAATTAACTCCTTGAAGACCTCGTTTAAGTGCTTGATTTGAAGATGGGAATAGATTCCAAAATTGTTCAATCATCTTGTTGGAATGGAAGCTGTTTGGCCCACCGTTTGTACTGAGACGCCAGTCCAGGCTGGTATTTGCTTCATTTGTTGCAAAAACTTCTCTTTCCCAACTTCTTCATTTTGTCAATTTGTAAATTGGTCTGCCTAGAAGAATGTTAGAATTGGAGCATGCGCTTACAAACATGCACACTGCAGTTTTGCGTCCCGTTATCTGCCCAAAAGACCACAAAAAAAAAAAAAAAAGGAAACGAGTAATGTGTTATTTTGATGAAAATGCAATGCCAAGGTATCCATTCAGTCTCTTTCTCTATCCCGTCCTTCCAATATCTAGTTAGTGTGATAATTACATATTCCCCTCAAGTGCACTTTCCTTTCCTATACTTTTTTTTTTTTTTTTTTTTTTGGGTTTCTATTGCCTATGTTTGCGTATCATTTTTGTCCCTCTTTTTTTCCTTTTTTTTTTTGGGGTCAAAGACCTGTTTTTTAAGCAATTATTTATTATATTCTTTTCCAAGCTTTAGGAGTTTTACGATTTTTTTTTTTGGGTTTCTATTGCCTATGTTTGCGTATCACTTTTGTCCCTCTTTTTTTCCTTTTTTTTTTTTTGGGGGGGTGGGGGTCAAAGACCTGTTTTTTAAGCAATTATTTATTATATTCTTTTCCAAGCTTTAGGAATTTTATGATTTTTTTTTTGGGTTTCTATTGCCTATGTTTGCTTGTCATTTTTGTCCCTCTTTTTTCCCCTTTTTTTTTTTGGGGTCCAATACCTGGTTTTTAAGCAATTATTTATCATATTCTTTTCCAGGCTTTAGGAATTTTATGATATCAACTTCCAAATGCTCATTAGATTTTTCAAAATTAAAAGGTGTTAAGCATAATAACTCAAGATTACTATGGCCTTTGTCTCTCTGAATTTTGGAATGGAATGACAACTTTGTTAAGCTGACTTGGTGGCAACATCAATGTAGTATCTTCTAACTCCCGTAAATGAAAGCTAAGCTTGAAACCCACCTCGTGGTATGGGTAGAGTGGACACTGTCGACATGATTGTCAAACCAAAGCAACCAAAAGAGAAAAAAAAAAGAAAAAAGAACGCAATAGATGGTGGAATTCCTTTCCAAATTATAAGATTTTGCCACTATTTAGATATTGGAAGAGGTTCTTCTAGTCAAATTCATCATCACATCAAACAAAAGACCAATTCTATCGGAAAAGGGGGGAAAAAAGCAAGTGACTACGGTCGGTTTAGATAGATTATTTGAAGTATTTTTTGAGAATTATTTTTAAAAAAAATTTTAAGAGTGTTTTTTGTTGACTTTTTTTGGAAAGGTCAAAAGTTGGTCAATTTTTGTTAACTTTTGTTGAATTGGAGGAAAGTATTTGAATTTTGAAAATTTTTTTAAAAAACTTATTTAAAATGTTTAAAACTTCCTAACTTGTTCAACATTTTACACAATTATTCACAAAATGTAGCATTTTTTTCAACAAATTTTGTTCGAAAACACGGAAAAAAATGGCGACGAACATTTTGAGCTTTACAATAGTAATGAAATATAATGGAGCAATGAGCAATGGCACCAGACGCTGGACAGCGTCCGATAAATTGAGAATTTGAAATGATAGGAAAAATTGCATTCAAAATTCAAAAAAAGAAAGAAAAAATTGTTGACTTTTATTAAAAAAATTCAAAATAATTTTCACCTATCCAAACACCTTTAGAAAAAAAAAATTCAAATAATTCTCAAATAATCATATATAAACAAAAGCATTTCACTCTATCCTTTTTCTTTTCTTTTTTTCCCCTCGCTTTTATGAAGGAAGCTTGAATTTTGTTATTGGCGTCACAGACTGCATTTTATTGACAAGAACCCCCGTCTTTTATTTTCATCTTGTTTTTGCTTCCGCTTCACATTTGGTAATAACAGAGACTGGACTAGTATATGCATTTGCCAACTCGTATAACATTGGTGATTAATTCAAGAACCACTCTGGGAATGAATCTTTCAGTCACATCAATTTGACAGACTGCATCTTAGCCTAAAGGAATTATCGTCTCAATATTTACTACATTTTATTTTTATGTGAAATTCTTTCATTAAATTATATAATGTGTAATTTATGCTCTACAGATTAAGTTTAATTAATGCTCCAACAAATATTAGCTTGCATATTTCTCAGACTAAAATTCAGGATCTTTCTACTCTTAACCCTCATGTTCATATTGAAGTCCACCTTTTCTTAAGTTGTAAGAGTATTAATCTATTGTAAAATTGAGATAAACTAATTCAATTTACAATCACTCACGAAATGTGTTATAATAACGCGCGATTTTTTATAAAAAAATATCGTGTAATTAGATAATATGATAGAAATATTTATAAGCTATCAAAAAAAAAATTATACCATAACTGTCAAGAAAACTTACATTAGTTACATGATTTTGAGTCTCCGCAAAATTTTTCATCACTTAAATCAGTTAATTATTAAAAAAAAAACCCACAA
Source organism: Mitragyna speciosa (assembly GCA_024721245.1). Lineage (NCBI taxonomy): Eukaryota > Viridiplantae > Streptophyta > Magnoliopsida > Gentianales > Rubiaceae > Mitragyna > Mitragyna speciosa. The sequence continues at coordinate 26,377,564 of CM045557.1, forward strand.
TTTCATGACACATGACCAGGGCACCAAAAGTAGGAAGAATGCGAACACGTAGGTTTGGGTACTTAATTATTGTCCTAGATTTATATTTATGCCGACCCAACTGTACGAAAAAGATTGGACAAAATTATCAGCATAGGCTAAGAAAAAAAACATACGAGGCAGTTATGGTTCTTGGGGCGTCCTATTGTGGGGTCCTCATAATTGGGAACTGGAAGCTGAATTTTCATCTTGATTTGGAGAAAAGTATGATAAAAAAATTTGGAATAAAGTAAAACAAAAGGCAAAAGTGTCATGTCCTTCTCAGTTGGGGCTTGGAGTTCCATCTAATTTTAGATTTATTTGGAGTTTTTAAATTTCCTACCCCATTCAATGATGACATTTGATGGTTCCCGTTTTGTACGCCTCTAGATTGAGCATCCGGGTCTTGCTAATCGAATCACCTGCAAAAGGCAAATAGGCGAGAAGCACTCGGGGTGTTGGCCTCCGAAGTGTTTCCGATACTTAAGTTAGCTTTTGACTGAAAGAATGCATTAAAAGACTTAGAAAAATTATGAATATTATGGGCATTCTATTTTTTTGCGTACCTAGTAAAATAAATGGATGATGGATTTTATACCAGTTGGAAGGAGTAGGTAGCCATGAAAGGTGTGAGATAGCCTAATTCATCTAAGAGTCATAGGCCTGTAATGATTTTAGTCGACATGACATATGTTATTAGTGTTGCCTAGTCCCAACTATGTTATTAGTGATGCGGTGTTGCCTTAGTCTGGCTAACGCAATATAACTGACATGAAAAATACACCACAAATCCCAAAAGGAGTTGTAAGCTGAGCTCAATTGAGGACGAACAGGTCTGTCTGTGGCTAATGGTAGTTTTCAGAATTTGGTGACTACCCCCAACAGGGCTTTGACTTCATCCAGTAAGTTTTAGACGAAGGGCTTGGCTCGTAAACCGGAATATCTTAACTATTTATGGGCCTTTATGTTTGGGCCGGCCCAATTTTTAGTACATCGGCTTCAACAGTTCGCCCCCCCCCCCCCCCCCCCCCCCTCGTTCTCCAAAACACAAAAGCCGGGATGGGGATGCCGAGGATGTGCTTTCGCACCTGAGCTGTTAGTCTTCTTCTAGACAAGTATAAAAATAAAATGTCTAGTGAGCTATTATGAATGCTCACGAATGACATCTTTATTGAGGAGTTTCTCTAGTTTTCAATAAATATCTACTTCCATATCTTTGCTGAGTTCAGAGAATCATTAGTGAAGCATTGTGTCTTTTTGAAGACATCACTTCAGTTCCTTCATTCTGCTTCTATAAATATACGAGAGTTTCCAGTTTATTTCCTCACTTCGCCATAAAAATTTTTCTAAGTTGTGAGATTTTTCTTCCACATTTTCCCTTGAAAGTTCTCCCGAATAAGATAATTATTAAAGAAAAGTGTTTCTCCATTCCTCTGGAGTTACTTAGCCATGGAGGCTTCATGCTTCCCATTACTCTATGTCTTCCATTACGTCAGGTCCGTGTGTGCTTGTTGAAGGTTTAGCAACGAGACCTGACATTCTGTGGACATATTTAAAATATTTGCTTATTAACTAAAATTTTTCCCAAAAAACAAAGTAACATAATTCTATGGTTTATCAAATGGGTTGATGCAAGTTTGGCCCTCCAAAGCAGGGGAAATTGGGAGTTGAGTTTAGCATGGGATTTTTTATTTTTATCTTACAAGTATTGCCCTTTTTTGGTTTTTTACTTTTTTTTTTTTGGGGGGGGGGACTAAGTATGAAGACTTCAGAGTGCTGTAAACAGACACCCAATATGCGGCTGTGATGCATTTGTGGGGAGAAGCTTATGCATTCCTCGTCCTTCCTAAAATTTTTATGGCAAAAGGTGCTATGCTATTACGGATTTTGTTAACTATATAAGCATTGGCAAAACAAAGAGCAAGAAGATCATCAAAAATGGCCTAGACAACATCATTGCAGTCTTCGCTCACTGCTTTGTCAACAACATGCTGTGACAATGTTTAGCCATCCTTCTTCAGCAGCTTTGATCAAAGAGAATTTGATAGCTTCAGCTGCTTCTAATTCCTTTTTTTTTACCCTTTAATTGATTTCAGATCTAAATAAATAACAGTTCCTGATCAAAATAACTCCATATTAACATGCAATACAGCATATGAACTGATATATTTAAAAAATATTACTACTGGATTACATGCAACTCACCTCTAAACACAGTCCAATACTCGTAAATAGTAGTATACATTTCAATTTTATTTGAAAAAGATGTTGTAGTAACGAAAAATTAAAACTTACAATTTTTACTAAGAGTTACAGTATCGATAAGTTACTGTATAATTATTGATAATTTTTTGGGCAATACAAATTTTGTTCTATTAGGTGATTAGCTATGTAAAATTATTACCATTCTCCCTATTTATTTAACAACTGCTTGTTAAGCTAATAATGTTGATCCATTTTTTCAACAACAACCAAACTATGAATTAGTTGATACAACTTCTTTGTGAATTCTTATGTACTCACAATAGTTTTGCTATGGACTAAGAATATGAAAATTAATTACTATTATCTATTTGTTAGCCTTTTTTATATATAAAAACCCAATACGTCATAAAGAATATTGAGATACAAAAGTCAAATGATAATAATTGATTATATGCTGAAAACAGTAAATCGTTTTGTCCATAAATTTTTAATTCTTTTATTTGTATTTTCTAATGAAATTTTGTTTCCTTTTTTTTTAAAGAGAAAAAGCAATCGGTGTTTGTGATCGAACCTTCAACAGCAATTACATTCAACCAGGAATCTTTTAAGAACAAAAAAAAAAAAAATAGTAATGCAAGAAAATCATCTATAAAATCTGAAAAATTACTGTAATTTTGGAAAAACGTAACCAAGTTCGCAAAATGAGCAACTCCGTCATCAAAACCAACGATCAAATTCTAGACTCGTTCAAATCTATTTCTTCTTCATTTCTCACTCATTTTCACGTAAAATAGAGCACTACCAAAAATAAAATTCGAATCAAATGGTAAACGGGCGACCTCAGTCACTCGTTTACCCATTCTTCAAGCCCCTCAAAACAAGGCAATAGCACATCAACGTGGGTTCAAATCCTCTGTCCCCAACATTCTCCCTGTTCCCTTTGTCCGCAACTTCTATATCTGTCATGTGTATAAATTTATATATGCATTTACTAAAACAACTTCGAAAGTTTATGAATTTTCAAAAAGACCATGAATTAATATTGTATAAGTTGGAAACATAGGGGACAGAGAGGATTTTGGGTAAAGAGGATTTGAATCCATCAACGTGAGATATAAATTATTCATTTTTTAGGTATTTGTGATTTTGTTTGGGTTACGTTTTCTTTGGAATATATTTGAAAGAATACTTCTATAATAATTTCTAGAATGTAATGTATGTAAAATAAACAAATAATTGAACAATGCATTATAAACCCTTTTTTTTAATGCGTGGAGGTAAGGCAGGTGTTAGATAAGAAAAGAGAGGGTAGAGGAAGAGATGATGGGTGGAGAGGAAATTTGGGTGTTATTTTACTCGACTGCAAATTGATTGAATTGGAATGGAATCAATAGAGAAAAATAAGGAGAAGGGCGCATATATCCCGCATTCCCCTTTATTAAATACGAGGTGTAATTATTCCATGTTAAGGTTATATATAGGAGAAAGGAAATGGAGAGAAAAGCAAGGAAGAGAAAGGATTTTCTTTATTTGGGAGTAAGGAGGGAAAAGAAAAGAAATACTTTCCTTTGTTTAGAAGTAAAAATAGAGAAAGAAAAGAAAGGAAATGGAAGGAAAAACTCTTCTTTTTTCCTCCATAAATTTTCTTCCCAAAGGTTTATGGGAGGAAAATTTTTGGAGAAAAAAAGAAGAGTTTTACTTTCCATTTCCTTCCTTTCCTTTCTTTTCTTATTTTTACTTCCAAACAAAGGAAAGTGTTTCTTTCTTTCTTTCTTTTTTTCCCCTCCTTACTCCCAAACAAAGAAAATCCTTTTTCTTCCTTTCTTTTCCCTTCATTTCCTTCTTCCTAAACATAGCCTAAGAGAGAGGTTGCATCGTAAATTTATGCCTCATTATCAAATTAGTTTGTATTAATGTGAAACTATACGTAGCACAGAACTTTCATCCCGTTATGCCTGCGATTCCTTTAACATTAGAAAGGCCCAAACGATCACAAAGTAAAAATAAGAGGCCCAATCAGGCTTGGGTTGTAGAAGTAATCACTCTTTTTTTTTTATCATCAACTATTTGTATTACATTATATATTGGGCACCTCCAAACTATTTGCCACACAATTGGAGGTGTAACTTTTTAATTCTAAATCTAACCTTAATTTTCCTTTCCCCATCTAATTGCCAAGGTCGGGGTCTAAATTCCCGACCTTAACACAAAAAAGGCCAAAAGAGCCTTCTCCTTACCACTGGACCAAAGCCTATGGACAAAAACAATCACTCTATTTAGTACTATTTATTTTTCAGTAATTAAGTAATCTTTCTCTCTAACTAGTATATAAGAAAGCACTTCAGCAACTATTCATCCCCTTCGCATAGCTCCACGTGTCAATTCCCTTGCTGGGCTGATTTGGTCTTTCCATTCTTAGGCTTTTGGCTATTAAGCTCTTCTCAAATATTTTTTTCCACATGGGCTTTTGCCGCTGTCAAAGTCCACGCTTTGCAGGCCGTGCCTCTCAATTGACTTGGGTTTTTCTTCTTCAGCCTTTCATTCATTGAGGTCTTAATTAACGCCCACGTTCTTAATTACTTCACTTCACTGCGTTGGATTGTTCGTTAGAAAATCAGTTATCCAACGTAACCGTTGGATGTGCCTGCGAAGTCATTATCAGCTTAAGCTGGTTGTTTTTGCTTTTGCTGCTCGCTGTTAGACAAGCCATGCCGGCTGCTGTTGTACATTTTCTTGGTGTTCAATCCCCAGCCGTGCGATTTGTTCCTCATCTAACGCCCTGAATTTGGGCTTGATTTGATCGTTGCTTCTAATCCCATGCAATTCTTTTCCTTTTTCCTCGTTTCCAATTTGATTGATTCATAGAAATACATGATTGAACTTCCATCTTCATTTGCATTGAGTTGATTTCTGGTTTTCCTTGAATGCGTGTGATAATTTGATGCGTTCTTGCTCAGCTGTGGAATAGAAATACTACCTTTGTTGTTTTTGTTTCCTTGCTAAACATATATTTTGGGGTTTTGTTGTATTTTTGTACTTATCTGTTGTTTCTATTTCTGTTCAATTTACTTGCAAGAAATGGGTTTGATGATTTGTTCCTATTTTGTGTTACAAGCTTCTGCTACTGTTAGAGTGACATTTGTGTTTCTTTTCTAAATTAGTCAGACCTTGCTTTGTCCGCTGCAGCCTTTCGCCTGTTCTGCCCCTGTACGCTGTAGAAAAGTATTTGTTATTTAGGCCTTTTTTTGTATGCATTATGTTTCGAGTGCGTGTTTCTCATCTCTTTTTGTTTTTTCGGGGTCTTTTGGAATTGTTACTGTGTTATTTATTAATTCCTTTGATTCATCCTCTTTAGGTCAACTGTCTGTCTCGGTCGTTAGACAGCATCTTCCGCAGCCTTTTAGTACTTTCTATTACTAGATTTCTGTCTGCTGAATGTTTGTGGCAGTATTATTAAGTACCGTCTTTGGTTGACCTTTGTTAGTTTTTCTTAATAGTCTTTTTTTTTTTTAAGGATAGCTATCACTTTTGCTATACTATTAGCTTTCTTTGCGTTTCATGAACTTTATTTAGCCACTATTATTATAAGTTATGCATTTTGCACCAATTTTGCTCTGTTATCCCTAAAAGTCTTCATCTTCAAAAATAAGTACCGAAGACTAGAGCATGGTACACAGCTGCTGACCAACCGACCAGCATACTTGGCGGATTACATAATCATCCTTTCCCTTTTGCACGTAGTACTAGTCTACTGCGACTTGTTTCTTTTTTGGCAAGAATTTACCAAGACGTCTTATACGTTGTTTCAATTGTGTTTAATCAGTTATGTTACCAGTACGATCCACACTATTATTAAGTAACTGTTATTTTAAAAAAATAAAAAATACAACCTTCTCATGAAAATGAAGGCCCTAAATACTTTGGCAGTGAAGATGTAAAAATACTATCCGTATTTTATAGTTATATTGCTAATTACTGCTTGATGCTGTCACTACAAAGACATGTCTCTGTATGTAATGTATGCACATATCTATCAACGTACATCGATACTCCGATTGTGACTCTACCACATGCAATTTTTGAAAATATTAAGCATAGGTTTCTGAAACATAAGAATAAGTCAAATGACTAAAGCATAAAACGTAAATGTTCATAGTGTGGGCTTCAAAAACAAAATGCCATTTTAAAAAGCATTCTATATAATGTAATTGTTCATAGTGTGGGCTCCAAAAAGAAAATGTTATTTTCGGTAGAGGAAAAGCATTCTATAGTGTGATTTTCTTCCATGCATGCGCATAATATCTGAAAACGTTTACAAAAGACTGCAATAGCAAATTGGCACCACCTGTGTGGTCATTAGCTAAATTAAAGCTACATGAATATTCTTCCACTGGATTCATAAAACGGCTCTTCTCGATAACAAGCATTGAGGACCCAATGTCCCAATTGGAGTGGATCAACTAGTCTATTTTGCGTCGTAAATAAAATTAATAGCCCTCACTGAGACATAGACCCTCAAAGATAGAAGTTTCTTGATAAGCCCGTCAAAGATTTCTAGGCTTCACCCTGCCTTTGAACGCCCAACCCAGCCCCCCCCCCCCCCCCCCGGCCCAAAAAAAAAATGAAACTTAGTAGTGCATTATTGAAAGTTCATATTGTCTAAATAAAAATGTTATTATTTGATAAATTTTATACAATGAGCGATAAGTTTTTTTATGAAAATATTAATAATTGTTTTCTCATTTTAATTATCTTACTATGAAATGTATTATTTCATTTTATTAATTGCCTAATGCTAATACTTGTAAGTTCTAAGACTAATATAAGCATCATTTTATTAATTATATTATGTGGGTCATCTCCTTTTATACGAGTGACTTGGGTTTTGTGTTAATGTTTTTTCGCACATGAATGCTTCATAAAATTTTACACTCTCAACTCATAGTATTTCATTATTATGCATTGCATTATTTCAACCAAAACACTCCCATTCTAGTATTTTTTCTTGTTTGGCATAACATACAAGAAGTACAAGCATCCCTTACATATTATCAATGTTTGTGATCTGTCTTTTGTGTTTGCCACATGTAGTGAGATTTCTTAAACTGCTCACACAAAATTTGTAGCAACATATTTATATTACCATTTACTATTAAATCCGTCCAAATAAATATACACTTAGCCATCTAATTATTTTTGCTGATGCATCGTTATATTAAAGAATATTTTATTACCAAATTTTAAATTTAATTCTTTGTCTTACCGTATATTTATTTTTCAATCAACATTTTTTCCTAACATGTAACAAAATTAATTTTACAAAAGTCTTGTCAAATGTACACTTTACAATTAATCTAAATTTGTTTCGTGCAGTTTAATTATGTTTACAACAAAAAAAGGCTTACATAATTTATATTGATTAATGCCTGTATTATGAGGCCTAAAAATGGGTCTTGGCACCGGCTAGGCACTACTAGTACACATGGACCAAATGAAGACGTAAACCCCGGTTGAATTTGATTTTTTGGGGGATTATTTGGTCAAGTCAAAATAGTCACTATTCATATTTTTTGAGTAAAAAGCAAGTGACACGACTAAGAAATAAAAGAAGCTAACATTTCAAATATGAAAAGACCAATGAAGAATGGTATAGCGGACACGTGTCGGAATAAAAAAGTTAAGAAATATTTTTTATGGCCATCGAACGCTAGTTTACTCTTCAACATCTGATGTCAGCGTTTGATACCTAGTACTCTGTCTTTCAAAACTTATTGAAATTAGGTTTCACCTTAATTGTCACAATTTTTAAAATTTTTCTAACTAAATTTTGTACAAAAATTTACTATTTTTTTACGACAATCTTGTAAAAAAGTGTCTAAGATGTTTCGTACTATTCAAACTTAGTTAAAAAAAATTTTATCCATCCAAACAATTTTTCACCTTTTCAAAAAGTCAACAAATAATTATTCTAAATAATTTTTCAAATAATGCAATCCAAACGGAGACAGAAGTTTCGGTACAAACAGGTGGTCTAAACAGCTTCCATCCCAATGTATTGAGATGAGTCAACAATTTCGGAATCTATTTCCATCTTCAATTCAAGCACCTAAAAGAGGTTTTCTAAGAGACAATTGTGTGTTACAATTGTAACTAAATATATGCCAATTTTGTGTTAGAACGAGAATTTAGTTCTCATCGATTCCATTCCCTTCCCTTCACCTTCGACCTTTTCGTTCTTCCCTTAAAAAAATTGAAAAATAAGAACACACTACTAATTTGAAAATTCTTCCGCACCATTTCTTGCAAACGCGTGATTTTTGCGACTGTAAAATAAATAACAGTACGTAAAATTAACTGTTCAGAAAGCCCATGGTATTTGGACCTTCGTATTATTTTTTTTGGCAGGAATTTGGGGGCAATTTGTAATGTTAACTAATCACCTGATCAGAAGGGAATGAAGGTCCCGTGGAAATTAAGGCCCTATTACACACGACTGTAAGAGAACCGAAAATTAATACTACTCTTTACTCTCATCTCCAAGCTCCGATATCGCTTTTGGTGCTTTAGTTACCCCTAAGTTTATTAACTCCAAGCGCCCCCCACCTCTCTTTTCGTCTCTCCCAAAAAATAAAAAAAAAATTTTTTTTTTTCCAGTTGTCTGTCAAGACTCTAGGCAAAATGTACATTCTTACTTCCATCCTTATAGATGTACACTACACACATGCGTGCACATACGCATATATCTAAGTATGCATGCATGCATGTATTCAAAGGTAAGCAAACGTCAAGCATTGTATTGTACTATTTGAGAACAATTCAGATCTTCGGTGCCAATTTTTTTCACTGCCACTTCAGTGCCATTCATCAGGAATTACCGCTTTGCATTTACACTAAAATAGTTATCTAATTTATGTGATATGTGTGAATGCAAGGTGACAGTCTTTGATGAATGTCACTGGATGGCACTGGAAAAACTAACACTGAGGATTTGAACTGATTTGAGAAGGCCTCAACTTTTCACGACTCTTAAAATTGTTCTAGGAAACTAATTGGTTAGTCTCTCATCCAAACGTACAGCAACATCGTACACATTAAGAGGCTGTTCTTGTAAGCTCAGATTTTATAAAAGTTGCTTTTAAAGAAGCAGATTATAAAAATCAGATTTTTCAGAATCTAAAAGTTATTCTCGTTTGTTTTTAAAAAACCGATTAAAAGTTGCTAATAGATGTTCTTAGAAAAATTTGTAAAAATAGATTTTTGATAAAAAAAAAAAACTAAAATAACCTTGAATGTTGAACATGTGATATTTTAGAGAATAATAACAAATTTTTAACTTTCATTAATACGTATAAATATACAAATTTCCAAAAAATTAAACATCAAATTAACTTCATAATTTTATTTTAGATTATGGAATAAAACAAAACAATTTTAGTACTTCAATAACAATATGGTTTGAAATATAAAAAATTTATCTCCTTCGATGATGATTTTGATGTATTTCATCACGGATTCCATTTCTCACTACATCCATTTTAGTATCGTCATTTTGAACTCGTGGTCCGTGTCATTGTCCATTAGTTAAATCTGCGTCAATATCATCTGGCATTAAATCTAGATCAAGATCATACTTTTCAAATTCAAATTCATTTGTTGATTCTCTTCTTATAAAATTATGAATAGTCATCGTAGAAGCCACTGATGGAACTTGAGTAAAAATGCTCACCACTATGATCGCTATAATACTTCTTAGTGATGAATGCATATGATTGAATATTTCCAAAGCATTTTGGGGTGTGTCAAGTTGAAATTCAGGCAAATAATTCTTTTCCTTCGTTATATAGTGATAGGAATCCTATGATACTTTTTATATGTGGAAAGGATTTCTCTGATAATTTTCTCCTTTTTTTTTTTAAAGAATACTTTTCTCCTTAGTCAAAGACACGACAAAGTATAAAATACATCACGTGCATTGCCATGTGATACACTAGAACTAATAATTTATTATCATGTGACGATGATTAATTATACCTTATATTATTTGATAATGTGTGATTAGTTTTAGTGCACCACGTGACATTTCACGTGGAGCATGCAATACTCACTACAAGGACACTCTACAGCTACTTTGTGGTCTGATCCGCGAATGTCAGCATCACTTTTTACGCGGAAATGTCCCATCGATTGCAAGCCCTAAGCTGGGAAATATTTAGGTGGACCGGGTCCACGGGTGGGGCCGTGGACCCCATGGCCCACCTAAATATTTTCCATCTGAAGCCGTTTTTGGCTTTGGCCCCTTGATCTCTTTGAAAACTAACGGGACCTACTTCAGTGCTTTTGTTAGCACCGTTTGTTATTTATTTGTAGGGATAATTTCAGAAACCTCCCCTGAGGTTTTTGACAATTACACTTAGCCCCCTGAAGTTTCAAAAATTACACTTACCTCCCTTCCTTAGTCAAAAAGACCATAATGTCCTCATTAAAAAAACATATTACCAACTTTCGCTTCACTCCACCCCTTCTCCCTCTTTTCTCTTTTATAAAAAAATCCATTTTCTCTTCACTACATCCCTTCTTCCTATTCATAAAAAACCTTTAAACTACAAATTTATGTTGAAAATATGAATATTTGGGATTTTCTAAAATTAGAATTTGGGTGATATAATCTTTATTGTTAATTTGTTTTTTGTTTTGGTTATTAAACTTGTCACAAATGCCACAAAAGAAAGATGATGTGGGTTTTGCTATAAATTATTTATATACTTATTGAAGGTGTTGCAGGATTTTTTGGTATGGGTTTGGCTATCTCAGGAAATTTTCTTAAAATTATTTATGCACTTGTTTTGTGAAATCCTAATTTGGAGATTATAAATTTATATATAAGTAAGGAAATTTGTATATTGCAAGATTTATTTTTGTAATTGTCAATTTATAGAAACAAGAGATCATGAGGAGGTAAAGTATGCTTTGGTAGTGCTTTTTTTTTTTTAAGAAGACAAGGGCAATTTAGGATATTCACTATATATTTTGAAGTTTTGTTATTGAAACAGTAAAAGCAAGGGAGGTAAGTGTATTTTCTGAAACTTCAGGGGGCTAAGTGTAATTGTCAGAAACCTCAGGGGAGGTTTCTGAAATTATCCCTTATTTGTAAGCCATCTAACAGTCACCGCAGGCCTCCCCTAGAGTTCCCCATTTATGCTGAACAAATTCAAAACAGTTAAACAGAATAAATGTCCCAAACGAGTTTCCCAACCTTGATGAGCATGGGTGTGAAACCAATTAGCTCTCGAGAATATTCGACCCATTGATTATTAGACAGTCTTGACAATATAAAATCACCACCACTTGCGTTAAATCTGAGATATTCTTCATTATATCTCCACTGCCACTAGAAAAACTTCGTCATAGGAAGTTGTTCAAGAATTAAGAGCATAGTCTATTTTTCAATTTGTCCAAATCTTGTTCAATTTCCTTGAGAAGTAACAGGGCTACTTTAGAATTAGGGTCTACTATTGATCTTTTAAAGTAATTTCGATTAAGCCAGAAATTGTTAAGGAGGAAAAAAAATGGTTTTAATTAAAAAACGGTTTATGGCGATAAACTCATCTAAACTTTTGAAAGAGTAGAACTTTCCCACTCTAAATATTTTTTGTTAAATATAGTCATTCTCCATATGTAATAATGTAACTGTGCATAAATGCCGTCAAAATAAAAAATATGCAACCAAAACACAACAAACACAATTTGCAACAAAGAAATACTAATACAATTAAAACCCCAAATCAAATGGGTATAGCAAAATGGGGAAAAAGTTTGTATTAATTCCATATTTGCCTTCTCAATTATGTTACAGCTTCAATCCTGTCTTCAGAAAGTTGGATTTGTTAATTCATATCGTTCAAGAATCACGTTTTGTGTTATTATTGTTGTCTTTCATCTTAACTGGTGCTAAATGATACAGTGAACTTTACAAATGGAAAAGGGGACTAGAAACTAAGAAAATGAACACTAATAGTTTTGCTAATTTGCTTATCTGTCCCTTCTATAGTGGGAGGCAAACAAGGAGTAGGTAGCAATGGTATTAAAACGTATGGTGTGATTAGAAACACGTTTTCACACAACAGCAATTGTAGAACATGACTTTCGCTGGAGGTACTTTAATTCACAATTTAAACAAGAACTGTAGTAAAAATGACTTGGGTAAATTAAAAGTTTAGTAAATCTTGTAATCTGAAAAAGTCTAAAATTTGATCCGTGAGTTGATAACGATTAATGACTGATCATGTTATGTTACAGATAAAGTCCGGGCAATGCACATGCGAATAGAATTTCACTTTTACAATATATTTTTCGGGCAAACGACTTTTACATTTCTAAATAATAAAACTACTAAGAGATAAAGATTAATGAATAAATTACTCTTGATATGCAACAATAGAATATATTCTATTCGCATGTGCATACTAAGAGATAAGAATATATTAAGAAAGCCTAAACCCTAAAACTACGTCGTTAAGAAAATGATGCACCAAGTGGTTGGTGATTTTATCATGCTGGTTTCGTACCCATGCTCAACAAGTTTGGAAAACTCGTTTGGGACATTTAATCTGCTTTGAATTTGCTCAGTATTGGATGTGAAACTCTAGGGGAGGTTTCACAGGCAAAACAAAAGTAGTTTATTTTTCATAGCAACGAGGTAAAACACAACTAGTAGAAATTTTTGCTTCAAATTCGTGTTTTCATGGGGAGGTGGTTCTCGTTACAAAACCCGCGATTTTTTAGGGAAATCTTTAGCTGCGCCTCAAGAAAACCTGGTACGATGCCTTCATAAAACTCTACACTACTAATTGCGAATCAGTGAATTTGAACCGTATTCTCAGACTATTATCAACGTGCCTGATTTTCTGTTGGATTTAATTTTTTTTTTTTTTTTTGTTTGGTAAGAAGGGAAGGGTTGAAGCCCTTATACAGATATTAATATAGAAGTAGCCACTCCAATTACATCTGCTACTGAGTTGTGTCTTATTACTTTTCTTGGCTGCACTCCAAGGCTCATCTTGGGCAAGTTGGTCAGCACATTTATGAACCCTTTTTTTTTTAAACTTCCTAACTCATTCAATTCCCAATTTAGAGGTTGGAATTCATCTTAGATCTATTTTGATTGTCTTTCTACATTTTCTTTATTGATGAATTTTCCCCACTTCATAAAGGACACGGGATCTCAATTATTACTACATCATTGACTCAGATCAATTTGGCGTACATTCGACAGTGAATCACTCACTTAAATTATATGGTAGACGGAGTAATAATATCTTTTGACATTCATTTTAAATAATATATTTTTTAAATGAAAAAATTTATACAATATAACATATTCTCACCCTTTTACCTTTTTACGTAAATTATCAATCAAATTGTGCATTTTGTGTTGCAACGTTGATGCTCCATCCCCTCTGTAACATGAAATTTGCAATTAAGGACAAAGCAACGAAAAAATTAAAAAAAAAATATCTCGATAGTCCAAGTACTCGTATCCCTTGACGAAGCAAATTTGAGATGCGAGTAAGATATCAGCCTACTGCTCCAAAAAAAAAAAAAAAAAAGAAAAAGATACCAGCCTACTACTAGAATTTAACAAAAACGGAAATACTAATAAATCAAAGTACATTTTAACAACCAACATTCGAGGGAGCAAATGAATTGCATTTATCCATGAAAGAAAATCCCCACTTACATGCCCAGAAACGAAAATGCTGTGGTAACAAAAAAAAAATACTAAAAAGAGTAATTTTTTTGTAGAGTGATAAATTTTTGTTGAAATTTACCAACTTTCTACAAAAATTTATTATTTTTGTATAGCTAGCTATAGAAAACTCATATAGCCAGCTACATCGGAAGTAACGGTCTGTGATTCAAATTCCCCTCTGCAAAATGTGTTCTGATCATGTGGTACACCAGATACAGCAATTCACCTTCTGAAAGAGTGATTATAGAACATAAATAGCAGGCCTAGCCGAATCAGGGAACAGAAGTGATGCTAAAGAAGCCATTGTCAAGTAACCAAACAACTGCTTGCAATGATCAATTGCACGATTGATTGTGGAACGAGGAGGTGGAAAAAATCTTTGCTGATAATCATAGGCGAAGCGATACAGGAGAAAACTGATAACTGCACAAAGGGCTGTTTTCGGGTGTGTTTGGGAGGGGGATTTTCTTCCTTCAGGAATTTCAAGACAAGAAAGCTGAAGAGAACTTGGATGGCATCAGTATAATTGGTATGGGAAGGAGTTGTTAGGGGCATTATAGCCATAACCCCTACTAGTAAGAACTGGAGATGGCTCAAAATTATGTTGTAGAAGAAAACATTATAGTGTCTACTGCAAGCTTCTCATTGAGGGATCGAAGTAATTGTTTGTTCTCAGAGGATTAGGCATCGTGAAACTGGGATCAAACACTCAGTGCAAAAAGAAGAGAGAAACTTAGGTTTTGCCTTGACACAATTCTTAGAATATGGATTCGTTAATGGGGAGAGACCTTTCATATTTATAGACTAACTGTTTGTGTTTTATGAATTTTTTTTTCCCTTTTTTGATCAAAACTCTTTTATGCAGTTTGAAAACTAATGCTTCACTTGTGTTAGCTTGGTTGGTGGGTGTAATGTATGCGAAAAAGTCATGCGATCCAGGAGACATTTATGAAATGCGTTAATCTGATTCCGATGGGGACATTTACATAGCTTTTATCCAACAAATGAATGTTAACAATGAAGAAAAATATTTTGAAAAGATTTAACAATAAAGAAAAAATTTTTGAAAAAATTTACTATTTTTAACCTATATTTAGTGATTTCCCGTCACTCTAACATTACTCAGCGTGAATATAGTAATTATCTATGTTGTATATTGTTAACCTAATTTATTACTTCCATATTTTTTTTCCCCTAAATTTCAATTTTCATCATGCAAGATTTGAAAGGGAAAACTCACCCTTAATTGTCTTTGCACTCTCAGTGCAATTGTCACAAGCCAATTGCCGAAAAAAAATGGCCCCAGGAAGGTATCAAAGAAATTTAATGGACGCATATTATCAAAAAGTGACAAGATTCAAGACTAAAGTACTCTAAATAAGCTGTCTACGCTGGGTAGTATATTGATAACACAGATAAAGTCCTGTATCAATTCACTATCTATTTTTTTTTGTTAAGCAAACCTAGTAGGAGAATGATATTAGTAGAAATCGAACCCCGATCACAAGGATGAAAGTTATAGAAGTTCTGATCTACTCGACTCTCTATTCATATATTGTTTACCTAACTAATTCTACCATATTTTTTCCTTGAATTTTAACTTTTCATCATGCAAGATCTTTGCACTCTCGTGCAATTGTCACAAGTCAATTGCCGACAAACTCAACCATAGGTGTAAATATGGCAGCAGGAAGGATTCAAAGAAATTGAATGGACGAATAATATCAAAATAGAAAGTAACAAACTTTAATCCATAGGCGAAATGTAGTGTATCATCACGCTGTTACCACAAATGCGGTATAATTTTTTGTAAGTATTATATCCTCTTTAAAGAAAAAGAACCTTTATGGCCCAAAGAAATCCCAAAAAGTCTTCATCTTCAAATACAATTATCGAAGACTTTTAAAAAAACAAAAAAAAGTACAATTATCGAAGACTAGAGTTCGGTACACACCTGACCAAACTGATTATCAGCTCATTAAGCACTTTCAGGATCTCTTCTTTTGACACTGGGACAGAACATGACGCTGGGAAACATTAAAGACTGATGACCAAAAATCTTACTTTTAACATTGCAAAATGCCTCCAATAAGTAGTTGTCAATATTCTAATTTGGGGATTTTTCTGAGTGGATTTGGTTCACGGTCTCACTTGTAGATTTAATGGTGAAAGATTGAAGCTACCAAGACTTGATAGAATCTAATGAGCCTTGGTAACCCACCTATTTACCGTTGGGATCATGGTGAATACCGTGGATCCAAGTCTATGTAAATATTCGCCTTAATTTGGTGGGAAATAACTGTTTTTAGGACGATCTATCCAACCTTTCTTATCCCTTAAAATTAACCAGGTTAAACACAAAGGTTGAATAACTATTAGGATTATCATTTTTTGTGAATTTTTTTTCCAAAAAACTTTTCAAATGCAATGTTTTTCTAGAAATTCTCTAAGAAAAAACGGAATCCAAATGCAATGGATCCACTCTGATGTAATTGATAAAGCACATTATCTAATTGACAGTTTGCAAATTATTCGCAGAATTACGTTATAGAATGCTATTTTTCTATTGAAAATGACATTTTCTTTTGAAGTCCACACTATCGATATACAAACAGGTGAATGAATTACATTAGAATGCTTTTTCTCCATTGAAAATGACATTTTCTTTTGAAGCCCTTGAAGTCCACACTATCAATTTACAAACAGGTGAATGAATTACATTAGAATGCTTTTTCGAATCAATATACAAACAGGTGAATGAATTACATTAGAATGCTTTTTCTCTATTGAAAATGACATTTTCTTTTGAAGCCCTTGAAGTCCACAATATCGATATACAAACATGTGAATGAATTACATTAGAATGCTTTTTCAAATCAATATACAAACATGTGAATGAATTACATTAGAATGCTTTTTCCCTATTGAAAATGACATTTTCTTTTGAAGCCCTTGAAGTCCACACTATCAATATACAAACAGGTGAATGAATTACGTTAGAATGCTTTTTCGAATCAATATACAAACAGGTGAATGAATTACATTAGAATGCTTTTTCTCTATTGAAAATGACATTTTCTTTTGAAGCCCTTGAAGTCCACACTATCAATATACAAACATATGAATGAATTACATTAGAATGCTTTTTCAAATCAATATACAAACAGGTGAATGAATTACATTAGAATGCTTTTTCTCTATTGAAAATGACATTTTCTTTTGAAGCCCTTGAAGTCCACACTATCAATATACAAACAGGTGAATGAATTACGTTAGAATGCTTTTTCAAATCAATATACAAACAGGTGAATGAATTACATTAGAATGCTTTTTCTCTATTGAAAATGACATTTTCTTTTGAAGCCCTTGAAGTCCACACTATCAATATACAAACAGGTGAATGAATTACGTTAGAATGCTTTTTCAAATCAATATACAAACAGGTGAATGAATTACATTAGAATGCTTTTTCTCTATTGAAAATGACATTTTCTTTTGAAGCCCTTGAAGTCCACACTATCAATATACAAACATATGAATGAATTACATTAGAATGCTTTTTCAAATCAATATACAAACAGGTGAATGAATTACATTAGAATGCTTTTTCTCTATTGAAAATGACATTTTCTTTTGAAGCCCTTGAAGTCCACACTATCAATATACAAACATGTGAATGAATTACATTAGAATGCTTTTTCAAATCAATATACAAACAGGTGAATGAATTACATTAGAATGCTTTTTCTCTATTGAAAATGACATTTTCTTTTGAAGCCCTTGAAGTCCACACTATCAATATACAAACATGTGAATGAATTACATTAGAATGCTTTTTCAAATCAATAAGAAGCCCTTGAAGTCCACACTATCAATATACAAACATGTGAATGAATTACAGTAGAATGCTTTTTCAAATCAATATACAACCAGGTGAATGAAAATGTCATTTTCAATAGAGAAAAAGCATTCTAATGTAATTCATTCACCTGTTTGTATATTCATTGTGTGGGCTTCAAAAGAAAATGTCATTTTCAATTAGAGAATAAGCGTTCTAATGTTATTCAACAGCATGTATATTCAAAGTGTGGGCTTCAAAAGAAAATGTCATTTTCAATGAGAGAACAAGCGTTCTAATGTTATTCAAGGGCATGTATATTCAAAGCGTGGGCTTCAAAAGAAATTGTCATTTTCAATTAGAGC
This sequence comes from Mitragyna speciosa, assembly GCA_024721245.1. Classification (NCBI taxonomy): domain Eukaryota; kingdom Viridiplantae; phylum Streptophyta; class Magnoliopsida; order Gentianales; family Rubiaceae; genus Mitragyna; species Mitragyna speciosa. Next base: position 26,395,739 of record CM045557.1, read on the forward strand.
AAAAGCATTCTAAGTAATTCACCTGCATGTATATTCATAATGTGGGCTTCAAAAGAAAATGTCATTTTCAATGAGAGAACAAGCGTTCTAATGTTATTCAAGGGCATGTATATTCAAAGCGTGGGCTTCAAAAGAAATTGTCATTTTCAATTAGAGCAAAAGCATTCTAAGTAATTCACCTGCATGTATATTCATAATGTGGGCTTCAAAAGAAAATGTCCTTTTCAATTAGAGAAAAAGCATTCTAATGTAATTCACCTGCATATATTATATATTCTATTGAAAATTTCATTTTCAATAGAGAAAAAGCATTCTATAATGTAACTCACCTACATGTATATTCATTGCGCGGGCTTCAAAAAGATAATTTCATTTTCAGCAGAAAAAATGCATTCTATAATGTAATTCACCTGAATGCGTACGAAGTACCTCTGAATACTCCTACAACAAACTACAATAGCAAATTGGCGCAAATTGGGGGGTCACTAGCTAATTTAAACTCCTACATTAATATTATTTTATTCGAATTTTAGTCCACAACACGGCTCTTCTCGATGATCACGAGTATTTAAGATCGGGTAGCCCAATTGGACTGGGTTAAAGAGAATATTTTGCGGCATAAGTGAAAATAATAGGGCTCAGTCAGACATAAAACCTTAAGAAATAAAACAAATTGTTTCAAATTTTTAAGATAAAATAATTATATATATATAAGGTGAGATATATTTAAATTCAATTAATTATTAAACACTTATAACTTTAATAATTTAACAACTTAATACATTTAGCATTTAAATTTTGAATTTCAGACTCTAAATTTTAGTTTCATCAAAACACCCCTAAACAAGAGTTATTTGTGGATTCAACGATAAATAAATAAGTCATCAAGGCTCAGTATTGAGCCTTGGTGGCTCATTTATCTACTGTTGGGTCCATGGGTCGGTCCACCCAAAAAGTCTCCTAAATGGTAGTATAAAATTTCTGCTCTCATACTGACATATCTAATAGACCTTTTAGGCGATATTTAATATCACTTTTAACCAGGTGATTGGTTAACATTACAAACTAGTCCAATTCCTAAGAAAAATAGTGACAATACAAAGGCCCAAATAGGTTTGGGCTCTCCACAAAGTTAAGTTAATTAATTTATTTTTCAGCTCCTAAAATCCACCTATTTGCAAGAAATGAGGCGGAAGAATTTTTAAATTAGTAACATTTTCTTATTTTTCAAACTTTTTGTTTATTTATAGAGAGAAGAATGAACAGGTAGAAGGAAAAGGGAAGGGGATGGAATCGATGAGCACTAAATCCTATTCTAACGCAAAACTGGGATATATTTAGTTACAGTTGTAACGCACAATTAACTTCTTGAAAACCTCATTTAAGTGCTTGGACAAAAGATGGAAATAAATGAAAAAATTATTGAATAATTTTAATACGTTGGGATGGAAGCTGTTTAGGCCACTTGTTTGTACTAAGAAGCCAGTCTATGCTGGTACTTTGCTTCATGTGTTGCAAAAACTTCTGTTTCCCATTTTCTTGCTTTTGTCTATTTGTAAATTGGGTGACTTAGAAATTGGAGGAAGGATTAAAACAATTCAGTGAACAGAACAACTCTTTGATTTAGGTAGCGAGATATAAGCGAAACAAATTAATAAAAGAACAAAATGCTTCACTAAATGATCCTCTCTAGGTATTATTGCTTGTACAAGCGTCATATATGCATGTATATAAATATTGGGAAAGTTTGAACATTTGATCTGGAGCTCGAATATACAACTCTATATATACATTCATAAATCAACGTATCCACAATTTACGATAAATTTTATATATGATCTACTACAATAATTTACATTTATTTTTTAAAAAATGTATATAGTACTTAATTCTTCTTTTATGTTCAAATACTTATGACTATGAATATTATATTCTTATATTGATATTATTATGAGCATATATCAATTTGTTATCGTGTACAAGTCACTTATTTGATTCCGAGTTTTCACGAAGACATTTGATACTATATCAAATGACAATAAAATTAAAAGCAAAAGTTTTCACGCGATCAACTGGTAATTCCAGCCCCAATAGTATCACAATTGACGGTGTTCCTATTATGGATACCCCAAAACCTTTAGCTTCTGCAAAGTGCAAAGTGCAAATACCAGTCCAAGCTACTAATATCTAAACTCCAGCTCCAGCATGCAACTCTAGAATGTCTTTCCGCCAAACCGTTCATTCCTCGTGATGTTTATTTTTAGGGCGAAATGGCCCTTTATTTACGTCTACATAAATAAGAGGGCGTAATGTAAAATTCTGTAAAACTTTGTGGGCACAAATCTTTTATTTTTTATTTTTTAAAATGTTCCCATATTCAAGGGTGAAACTGCAATTTTAAAAATCTAGACCCTCCGCGATGGCGATTTTTCAGTAAATAAAACCAGGTTAAGAGGCCTAATTAAGCTTGAAATGCAAGCTGGACTGAACAATCACTATTTTTAAGCTATATTTTGTGATTTCGTGTTAATTTAACATTACTCAACATTAATGTACTAAATGCCTATGCATATGTTTTACACCTCACTCATTCTACCATATTTTTTTTTTCTAAATTTTAATTTTCATCATACGAACATTTGTATGGGAAAATTCACCGTTAATTGTGTTGTACGCTCGTGCAATAGTCACAAGCCAATTGCGGAGAAACTCAGCCATAGGTGTACTGGATGGAGCAGGAAGATCCCAGAGGAATTGAATGGACGCAGAACATTAAAATGGAAAGTTAAAAACTTTAGTCGATTCAAGAGAAAGGACTGTATCAACCGTTCAGACAACACAAGAATCCGTAGAAGTCTCGAAAGATAGCAACTGGACCAACCGATCATCAGATACTGCCAGTCGAAGATTGATAAAAAAAAAAAAAAAATCATCAAATACTTGGCCGATTACGTCATCAAAAGTTCAGAACCTAGGAAATGGATGTAACATCTGCTAGCCTCTTGGTATATCTCGCAAATCTATAAATTATAGTACCATAGTTCTTCATTTTAGATAACAAAATTTTTCTAAATTTAGAGGTACAAGGCCGAGTCCCCCAAAAAGAAAATTTTTTTTTAAAAAAAGGTACAAGGTCCTTTCCTTTTTGCTACCAGGAAGTTTTCTTTTTTGGCCAAGATTCTGCAAGGACTTCTCATATGTTGTTTAAATTGTATTTAATCAAGTATGTTACCAGTATGATCCCCACTATTATTAAGTAACGATTGAAATAAAAAAAATTAAAATTTATGCATTTTGCTCTATTGTCCCTAAAAGTCTTCATCTTCAAATATAAGTACCGAAGACTAGAACATGGTACACAGCTGATGACCAACCGACCAGCATACTTGGCCGATTAGATAATCATCCTTGCCCTTTTGCATGTAGTACTAGTCTACTAGGACTTTTTCTATTTTGGAAAGAATTTACCAAGACATCTTATACGTTGTTTAAATTTTGTTTAATCAAGTATGTTACCAGTATGATCCGCACTATTATTGAGTAACTGTTGAATTAAAAAAAATAAAATACAAACTTCTAATGAAAATGAAGGCCTTAAATACTTTGGCAGTGAAGATATAAAAATATTATCAGTATTTAAAATTATTGCTAATTACCACCTGATACTGTCACTTCAAAGACATGTCTCTATATGTAATGTATGCACATATCTATCAACGTGCATCGATACTCTGATTGTGATTCTACCACATGCAATTTTTAAAATATTAAGCATAGGTTTCTAAAACATAAGAATAAGTCAAATGATTAAAGCATAAAACGTAAATATTCATAGTGTGGGCTTCAAAAAAAAAAAAAGGCATTTAAAAATGCATTCTATACAATGTAGTTGTTCATGGTGTGGGCTCCAAAAAGAAAATGTCATTTTCGGTAGAGAAAAAAGCATTCTATAGTGTGATTCAATTGCATGCATGCACATAATATCCGAACCCGATTACAGCAGACTCCAATAGCAAATTGGCCCCACTTGGTGGGTCCTTAGCTAAATTAAATTTCTACATGAATACTCTTCTACTGGATTCACAAAACGGCTCTTCTCGATCACAAGCATTTAGGACCCAATGTCCCATTGGACTGGATCAACTAGGCTATTTTGCGTCGTTAATAAAATCAAATTGCCCTCGCTGAAACATAAAGATTGAAGTTTCTTGCTAAGCCCGTCAAGATTTCTTGGCTTCACCTTGCCTTTGAACCCTCCCAAAAAAAAAAAAAAAAAAAAAAAAGGAAACTGAGTAATGCATTATTGAAAGTCATATTGTTTTCATAAATATGTTTATTATTTGATAAATTTTATACAATAAACGATAAGTTTTTTTTATGAAATACTAATAGTTTTTTCTTATTTTAATTATTTTATTTTGAAATGTATCATTTTATTAATTGCCTAATGCTAATACTTGTAAGTTCTAAGACTAATATAAGCATCATTTTATTAATTACACTATGTGGGTCATCCTTTTATACGAGACTTTGGTTTTGTGTTAATGTTTTTGCACATGAATGCTTCATAAATTTTACACTCTCAACTCACAGTATTTCATTATTATGCATTGCATTATTTCAACCAAGACACTCCCATTCTAGTCCTTTTTTTTTTTTTTTGGCATAATATAGAAGAAGTACAAGCATCAAATATCCATGCCTTACACATTATCAATTTTTGTGATCTGTTTTTGTGTTTGCCACATGTCGTCAGATTTCTTAAACTGCTCATATAAAATTTGTAGCAACATATTTATTTTATTATTTACTATTAAATCCGTCCAAATAAATATACACATAGAAATCTTATTATTTTTGCTGATGTATCGTTATATTAAAGAATATTTTATTATCAAATTTTAAATTTAATTCTTTGTCTTACCATATATTTATTTTTCAATCAGCATTTTTTTTCCTAACGTGTAACAAAATTAATTTTACAAAAATCTTGTCAACTGTACACTTTACAATTAATCTAATTTTGTTACGTGCAGTTTAATTATGTTTACAATAAAAAAAGACTTACATAATTATATTGATTAATGCCTGTATTATGAGGCCTAAAAATGGGCCTTGGCCGCGGCTAGGCACTACTACTACACATGGACAAAATGAAGATGTAAACCCCGCTTGGATTGATTATTTGGGAGATTATTTGGTCAAGTCAAAATAATTACTACTCATATTTTTTGAGCAAAAAGCAAGTGATGTGACTAAAAAATAAAAGAAGCCAACATTTCTAATATAAAAGACCGGTGAAGAATGGTATAGCGGATATGTGTTGGAATGAAAAAGTCAAGAAATATGTTTTATGGCCATCGGA